>LPNX010225784.1:24215-80189 GCA_001517045.1 Pseudotsuga menziesii
ATACTCATGACCATATTTCTTGGAATCCTTTCCATATAAAGAACAAGAAAATGTTCAGATGGAAGTTCATAGGAGGCACCCTTTCACTTGATTTTTTTATCTTAATTTTGGATGTCTTTGTTCTCTAGTACTTAATTTTAAATGTATGTTTGTATGCTAATTTTGGTTGTACCTTTGTAATTTAATTTTGGAAAAAATGGTATCTTTGGAGGTATTTAGCTCATAAAAATGTGAGAATTTGAAGAGGATACAAGGGTTGGTGCATTGTGCAAAATGTTTTGGTTGTTGCAATGGGTCCTCCGAGTTAGAATATTTGCCAAGTATGGAAGAATTGGTATCTTTGGAGGATATGGGGGTAGATAGATGTGTGAAGCTGAAGAGGATACAAAGGTTGGCACATTGTACAAAGTTTCGGTTGTTGTATGCTCGTGGATGCTCTTAGTCAGAAGAGGTTCCAAATATGGAAACACTGGTATCTTTGGAGGACTTTCACTCATATGAATGTGTGACACTAAAAAGGATACTAGGGTTGGCGCATTGTACAAATATGGGGTGCTTTTTAGTTACTGTCCATTTTATCGTTTAATCTTCCCCATCCACATCCAAGCAACCATGAATTATTTTTTCGCTTTCACATGTTTTTCTAGCAAATGAGAGTCATGTGTTTTCATTTTTTAGAGTTTGGAGTCAAAGCTCCCATGATAAATATGGGAATATGAATACCTAATTGCCAAGAAAATAAACGATGAATATTGCAATTAGAATTTTTATTCTAAAAGAATAATAATTGTCCTATATTAATTGTGTAATGTTTAGGCAATTTGAAGTATTTGTCGTGTATCAGGTATAATATATGATCTGTATCACTTGCACATGAAAATGTTGATAGGTATCATGATCTAAAATTGTTTCGTAGACAATTACAATGTTAGAAGAAACGATTATGCAATCTATAAATAGGTTAATCAGTAGAAAAGGTGCAAGAAACAAACATGAATTCCTAGATAGTTATCTCGTGATTTATAGCCTATGAACATGATGGATTCCTGAATGTACACCATAGTTGAACTTGATTGCATAAATATGTCAATAGATGGAGATTTACAACTCTTGGTTAAAAATCTTCAGAAAACCCATTTTGCAACCTCCATAGCTTGGTAACTATTGTTTATCTCTCTAGTTCCATGAGAAAGCACCACACACTTTTCCAAGAGATCCTCTTTTGAACCCATAGCCACTAGAACTCCTCTTTTGAATCCAGATCCTTCAATGCTTGAATCAATGGCCAAGATTCAGTACTTCTTCCCGATGGTTTTTCTTCACAAGTAAGAGCTTCTTTGGTCAGGTGGTTTATCACAGCTAACATCTAGAAAGTAACATGTAAATAATTCTTTTTAATAGTAATCAAAATGATTTACATGTAAACATAATCAAAACATCAAACAATATTATAAAAGAATAAGCAAACTTAAAAATACGATAATGATCAAAACAATAAATGGGCGTTAAATAGTTTAGAAGGATTATTGCATCGTTCACTGTAACTTTCGTCTATAGTGTTATATATATCAAAGCAATAAGGAGGAAAAAATGTCGGAAAAGTAGAAGTCCCAATGTAGACATAGGACAAAAGTGTATGCATATACACATTAATTACATAATTTCCCTGCAAATATATTTAGAATGTTAAGTTAACTGGAATGGATATTAATGACCCAGTTTGCATTAGATGATATAAAATTTATCTCGAAACTCAAAAAGATGATAGGATATTGTAAATTGATATCATATGTGGGAATCACAACTTTGGCTACTGTCTCGATTAATATTTTACTCCCAATCCATGTTTGATGATTGCATGGAGGGGATGCTCAAAATATTTGAGCCCCATGACATCACGCGTAACGGTTGGAAAAATAGTCTTTCGTGGAAAACACAGTTAGATAGTAATAATCTTCACTAATAATGCACCTTTCTCATATCTGCAATTTTTTTTCTTTCTGAATTGATCCAACTCAATGACATGATTTATGGTTCAATGTTGAAAGGATCCTTTGATATTTTCGAGGTCAAATTGATCATTTATAAGGGTAATATGTGTGTTCCTAGTATTGTCTGTACATGAACTGGAAATTGTATACTGTACGGGTAACTCAAAGTTATGAAAGTTTTATGTATAACTAAAGGTTTTCCTTATTACAAACAATTTAGATATAAATTTTTAAAATTAAAGTTAAAAACAACTATAAATTTATAAAATTTAAAATTTAAAATGTCTATAGTTTGGTGGGTAGCTAACAACTACTGTCGAATAGTGCGAATGATTCAAACCCCCATTGCCATTTTCTTAAATATAATATGGGATGATAACAAAGAAATTACATTTGGAAGCTCAGGCCTAGCATGACAACCCTTACAAGGAGATGGGAGAAAGCAGATTTAGTGTGGGAGATACTAGAGTTGAAAGGAAATTATTGCAACGGGTCTGTCCAATCAACATGCTAAACGACATGTACAAAAAAGAAAATTCCCACACCATGTGTAGTTGTTTTCTGTTGAGAAATATTAGTCCCTATCATCTTCTGTAAAATTGAGGCACAACAATCTAAGAACCAAGATAAAAATTACTATAGATGATACAAATCATTTTCCTCAATGAAATGTCAGAAACAGTGCAAAAGACTTGCAGCTGTATATTTTCTTAATCTTCAATAAGAAGAATAGATTACAATGAAATACAATGGAATCAATAGCCATGCAATTCGAATCCAAGAGTGTTCATTCGAATTGGGTGCATGAGAGTGGCTTAATTGTCAGTTGACACCACTCGACACCTCAGTTAACCACTTAACTCCAAAATAATTGACTCTAAGTCACTCAGAGGCAGTTTAGACCAATTCTAACTGAATAGAACTCAACTGCATGCCAACAATTAGGTGGAGGCTCCTTTCTGACTTCAATTAGGTGAGTTAAAGTGAAATGAGTTACCAAAGTTAGGTGAGGGTGCCTTTAACACTATGGTTAACTGCATTTAAACCAGAAATAAGCATAAACAATGGGAATGGTACCTTTACCACTTCATTTAACTAAAAGTAGGTGAATCAACTGCTAGTTGACTGAGTGGGGTGCATATCTCATGCAGATCAACCCATATTTTCTCCCTAATTGAAGGAGAAGGCTCAATTAGGCTCCTCGATTGAAGGAGGGGATCCAGTTTGATGATGTAGTTACATGTTTGAGTCAAAACTTAGGATAAGTTATAAATTAGGACAAAATAAGCCAAATAATGGTGCGTGGTTGGAAAATGACTCCAACATCCCCCATTAAGCTAATATCATGTGGAGGATTAAAAACATATGGCCCCGGCAACAAAGGCCATAGGTCACCCTTTACAAAAATAATTCTAAAATGCTAAAAAAATCTAAGTGAGGAAAAGAGGAAAAACAATGTGGGAAAGAAAACCCCCCCTCAAACTTAACACTAAAGAACTAATCTATCTTCACCATGATGGAAATCACCCCCAATAGTGAACGAAGGTAAGAGAACTTCTTCTCAGTGAAGTTCTTGGTGAAAATATCTGCAATTCGCTCATCCGTGGGGCAATATTGTAGAGCAATTGTTCTGTCATGCACAAGCTATCTGATGTAGTGCATGTGGATCTCGATGTGTTTGGTTCTCTGCCCCTGAACCGGATATGTTGAGATCTTCCTATCACTCTGATTGTTAGAAAAATGAAAGTAGAAGTGGTGCTACCAATGTCAAACTCTGTTAGAATACCTTTTACAACCTAACTATCAGAATGAGTGCATTGACCGCTCCCCAATACTCAGCCTCTGTTGAAGATAAGGAAATGGCTTCCTACTTTTTTCTTGACCAAAAAATAGGCCCACTACCAAACATGAAAACCTAGACAGAAGTGGACTTCTGATCTATGTTATCTCTAGCCCAATCCAGATCTGTGAATCCTATCAAATCTAGATCAGAATATGTAGCATAGTGAATGCCAAAGTCTCTAGTACCCTGCATGTACTATAGAATCCTCTTGGATTCCCTACAATAAAGTTCATGAGGTTGCTTCATGTACCTTGATAAAACATTCACGCATAAAAAATTATCAGGCCTTGAATGTATCAAGTATAGAAGGCTTCCAATCAATTGTCAATAGATAGTGGAATCCACCACCAATGTAGGATTTCCTTCCTCAAGACTGGTTCCTGAGAGGAATGGGAAGGGTGCATCCTTACAACCAACCATACTAAACTTAATTAGCAGTTCTAAATTATCATACTTAGATTGGCTGATCATTTTCCGATCAAAATCTTGAGTGATTTCTAGGCAAAGAAATTGCCTCAACAGACCTAGATCACTCATTTCAAATGCTTCATGGAAAATGGTTTTTATGAAGCTGATTGAATCAAGTGTGCTTCTTGTAATTAATAAACCATAAACATACATAACTATAATTATAAATTTACCTTCATATTTCTGCAAGTACACATTTGTATCAGACTTACATCTTGCAAAGTTTTGTGATAGCAGAAACGATTCCATCTTTGCATACCAAGCTCTTGGGGCCTGTTTTAATCCATACAATGATTTTCTAAGTATAAAAAATAATGTTGGGGATGATTCATGTAGATATCTTCTTGCAGGTATCCGTGAAGAAAATCACTCTTCACATCCATATGGTGCACCTCCTAGTGTTTGGATGTGGAAATGGCTATGACTAGCCGAATATAATCCATCTTTTCCATCGGTGCAAAGGTTTTTGTATAGTCCACTCCTTGAACTGGTGAGAATAATTTTGCAACCAACCGAGATTTATATTTACAGGTTGAGCCAACTGCAGTAACCTTAGTTCAGTAGACCCATTTCAATTGAACAAGTTTTTGGGCCAGGTGGAAGAGAAACTAGCTTCCAGGTTGCATTTTTCTGAAGAGATTGATACTCTTCATCCATAGCAGCTTTCCATCTAGGATCATGATGGGAATGATAATATGAATTTGGATCAGATACAACCATCATATAGCACTTCTCGTACAACAAAGTATCAATGAAATAAATAGCAATACCTTCTCTTTGATAGTCGGTTCGAGTTCTCCTTGGATCAACAGGATTTCCAATGTTTGACCCGACAAAGGAGGGAGTCTTTTCTACCCATTTTGGTAGATGAGCGGGATCATTCGGATCTGATTCAGAACCTGATATTTCATGCTCACAGATATCTGACATTACATCTGAAATATCATAGCACAAACTTCCATTTTCATCTCTAGAATCTTCATCCGAAAGAGGAAGCGGGTTTGCAGTTTCTTCCTCAACTAGTTTGAGGTCTTGAAGAGGTTTTTCAAAGCAGACACTTCTCTTGATGCGTATATTTTTAGTTCTGATATTCAAGAGCTTATATCATTTTTCTTCTTAATCATACCAAATGAGGATACACTCAACACTCTGAGACTCCAAATATTTTCTCTTATCCAGTGGAATTCTAGCCCATGTAGTGGAGCCAAAAATCATGAGATTGGACACATTAGGCTTGTGACTAGTGTAAGTTTCTAAAGGTGTTCTCCCTTTGACAGATGAGTGTGGGACCCTATTTTGAATGTATGCAGCAACATTCATAGCCTCAGCCCAAATATTTAGACTCAAGCATACAAGTTGCCATCTCCTTTAGTGCTCGGTTTTTCCTTTCCGCTACACCATTCTGCTGAGGTGTGTAGGGAACAATGTGTTGGATCTTGATCCAATTTTCCGCACAAAGTTGCAGAGACTCTGTTTTAATGTATTCACCTCCATTATCATATCTAAGAACTTTGATATTTCTCCCAGTAGTAGTCTTAACGAAAGCTTTAAAATCTATGATTTTTTCAAGAACTTCTGATTTCTTTTTGAGAAAGTAGACCCATGTAAATATTTAAAGGTCATCTATGAAGGTAAGAACATACCTCGAGCCATTCATGGAGGTAGTTGGCATTGGGCCTCTGATATCACTGTGGATCAACCCCAAAATACATGAACCTCTGCTAGCTTTTCCTCGATCAATCTTATGCTCAGGATGCTTACCGACTATGCATCCCTTGCAGATCCCTTTTGAGGATTTCATTGATGGAAGGCCTTCCACCATGGAATCCTTTTGTAGCAGCTGCAAATATTTATGGTTTAGGTGACCAAATCTCTCATTCCACAGCCGGCTGACCTCATTTCCATGAGTCAGGAGGGAACTAGGCTTTGAATTAGGCACAAAGTTGCAAAACTCTTAGGTCTTAGCAGCATGATTTTCTTCACCTATTGCAATGAAATTTCCCGTGGCTATCTCAGATATCTCAACATCATTGGAGATGAATACAACTCTTTTAGGAAAACTAGTGTGTGTCATTTGAGACACAGAAAACAAGTTTGAAGTCTAAGAAAGAACATATAGAACATTTTTTAAGCTTCCATGTTGTAGATGAATATCACCTTTTCCTCTTGATGACTTGTGAGTCATCAAACACTAAAAAATTGTTATTTTAAATTTTTTTTATTTTTTTTAAATTTCATTTCCTATGGTTTGGGCTATAGTTTCGTTTGCAACTTTAAACACAACCCTAAACTAATGTCCTTAATTGAAAACTATATATCAAGGACATGATAATTGGATGTATATTCTTTTTTTTTTTAATTTATTAATTAATTTTCTTTCACTAAACTTGTATAGGAAAGATAGATTCTCTTTTACCTGCTTTTCATAGCCTCATTATAATTTTATGGATTGTTTTTTGCAATGCTCTTTTGATTTTGCAATCGTCGATATGTTTTTCCTACCTTATGGTACCCATAGATTTCTAATTTTCCTTTTTCTAAGGAATTTCCTAGTGAAATTTTAAAAGTGTTTTATTTCAAAATTGAAAATTGATATTTGGATAACTAGGAGAACGACAACATTATTATTACATATTTTTCATCTCTTCCACACAACATGATGTTACGTCCATGCATTTTTTTAGAGTGTTGGGAGGACAAAATTGACCTCTACTGTACGACACACCACATATTACATCCTTCGTCATCACTTCCCTCCACCTCATATTAGAGTGTTGGGAAGACAAAATTTACCTCTAGTGTACGACACACCACATATTACATCCTTCATCATCACTTCCCTCCACCTCACGCTACATTTCCACATCACTGCACATAGCATCCTTCACCCCTCCACACCCATTCCTCTTCACCTTCCATACCCTACGATTCTTTCCACCACATGATGGTCATCACCACCATGCTCTGCATCTCCACATCACATGTGGATGTATAGTGTAAGAATGAGCCTTTCCATCCCTGGACCATAATTCCTTCTTCTATGCTAATTAAGTTCAAATATTTAAAGCCTTGTGTCATCATTTGGTGACACATACCCATTTGGTTATTAGCTATGAGAACAACAAATGATAATATTAACTCCACCACCTTCTCTACTTCTCCTTTGAGATGGGTACTATTGTCATTGTAGGTCAAAGACTTTAAGGCGTTATACATGAAACATGAAAGATTTTGCCAAGGAAAAACGTAGAACCACTTATTGGTGATACCATGAATTCGATGGCCTAAAGTGACAAGTCATTCCATTGGTTAATTGCATACAAATGGTTTTCAAAGAAACCAAAAGGGGAGTTTAAGAACAAAATATTTTTTATTTTAGGAAGTGAATGAATGGTCTGCATAAGTGGTTTGATTTAGAAGTGAAGTAGTTGAATGTTAAGTAAAAAAGTTTGAATAAAAATATAGATTGATAAAATTAGATAGACATAAAGTTTTACATACTCCTCAACCCTTCTATTTTTAAGAAAGTGTTGAATCTCATGAACCCCACAAGGATTTTTAAGATGTTTGATGTTGATTTTTTTTTAATTCTCATGGTGGTGGGTTTCTCATTTTGAATAAGCATGTGGTGCAACCCAATGTCAAGCCTACAAAATCATATCAGATAGATATCATGGAAATGGTTCACCCATATAGAGAGATGTCATGGTTCTTTGCCTTTTTATTGGATAAGAGTCTACTTCATTTTATGCACAAGCACGTAGTTTTTGTGATTTAGTACACTTCTATAAAAAAGGACATCTTTGATTGGGATAATATGGTTTCAAATGAGGCTTTGATCAATTTATTGAGTAACGGAATACCATGAAGTTTTACATATACTCTTACCTAATATTTTCTATGTTTTTCAACATAACCTTTGTGAATTTAGCAATGAAGGTTAGTGAAGACCTAGATATTGAACATGTAAATTTGTGGTAACCACTATTTTGGAAACATAAAGCCTAGCATCATTTCTATGAAACACAAGATTTATTTGTTAGGAAGGTCAAGCAAATAATTTTGGGGAGGGGACTTGATTATCTAACATCCGAGGTAAGGAATCTTCTATTAGGGAAGGTAGAGATTTTTGAAGAAGAGAATTTTGCATATATAAAGCCTTGTATGTGAAGGAAAGTTATTATACCTTTCCAAGTTTGTTTAGAATCGATTCATCCTAACAGAGTTGGATAACATATGTAAAATGGGGAAACTTTCTTCATTTTGAGAAGACGAAACAATCCTTTTTGTACCCTTTCAATTCTTTGGAATGTTCATAAATGACGTTATGCACTTGAATAATAATTATTGAGTATTGGAATCCATTAATTTAAGAGAGTCCCTTGCTGTTCTTGGATATGATACAAGGAATTTGTTTATAACCCATTTATTATCATTTGGTTATATACTAAATGCTTTATTGAATTTTTAGTCCTTATAAGGAGGAAGGAAGAGACAACGATGATATAGAAATTGAAGGTTCTCATTAGGATGAACACGAGTTACAATGAATAATCCTTATATGTAGTGTAAAGAACCTTAACATTCTCGGATTTTCCTACAAAATAATAAGTTCAAATGTTAATGTTGATATTAGAAGACGATGGGAGAAAATTATAGAGGAAAATTAGTATAAAAGGATGTCAATGAGCACTATCATAAAAAGGAAAAATTAAGTTATGATTCTATGGTATGTACCATAGGAAACTCCCTTAGAAATGTTTTAGTCTCAATTAAAATTTCTTCCATTCATATGGAGGTGGGAGAAAAAATAAAATTGATGGTATTTCTAGTTGGGGTGGTGGTGACAATAATCCTACACAATTTAAAAAGGAGAAATAACACACCACCCCTAGTCCTTCTAAAGGAAAAGGTACATAAATCATGACTAATAATTGCTATCTAACAAGATTAATACTAGATAATAGGATAGATGAGCTAATAATCTTGGAAATTTGGGTTATGTGATTGAACCAACCTCTTGGGATATTGCCCAAATAAACATTGCTAGGAATGAAATGATGTAACACAATATGCCCACCTTTCACTATTACATTTTGACATTTCAATTGGTGCTTAATGAAAAAACCAAATTTTAACATCAAATTTAAGTCAAATGCGTAGAAAATTTAAGAAAAAATGCATGTTATGTCTCAAAAAATGTTTCCTAAGAGACATTTGAATATAAGGAATGCCACTTAAGCGAAATTATGGAATTCCCAATAAGTGATGTTAAAACTATACATCCATTAATCATCCAATATTCGATGTTAAAATTGTTTAGGTTCTTTTCCATTTTCCGTGACATTGAAAAGTGAGTGGTACAAACAAGGACGAAAGGAGCGGGGAGGTTCATTTATGACCCCAAGGGACAAGAAGTGTTAATATATGCCTAGAGTCTAGGAAAAAAGACCGACAACCAAGAAGAAGCATATGTCCTCTGGCAAGGTTGTAGGCTCACCAAGTAAAAATACATCTCCTCTCGTTTAATACTCGAACTCTGCTCTAAACATAAGAAATTTTGCTCTTAAAAAAAAAACCAAGGAACTTGATTCTCCAAAGGCATATTAAGCACATTGCAAGCATCATTGTTCAATTAGATCAAATCGAATGGTGGCATGTATTAAGGGAATTAAATGAAATTGTTGATGGGGAAGCCAACATAGTACAGAAGTTAAGTGAACAACAACTTGTGGTCAATGGAGAGGAATTTGAGTGGGCCCCGATTCCATAAGATCAACTCCTAGAGAACAAGATGCGTGGACAAGGTAATGCAATCCACATGTCAACAAATACTTATAAAAATTATGGCTTTAAGTGAAGGTTAATGTCACATTTAAGTAAGCCCGCAGGGGTGTAGACTGACTGGCAAGTGCCATGTAAATGAAGGAATGTTGTAAAGGAGGTCTCAAGTTCAAATCTCACCTTGACTTATCCATGCCCCATGCTTCCGGGCTGTGTGGATGCACCTAGGGTTATAGTGGCAGCCGACGGGAATGGACCCCGTGTCACGCGAGTACCAGAACCGCCCAGTTACCGATTCCCCTAGTAAAAAAAAATGTCACATTTAAGCTCGCATGAGAGAGTCGATCTAATCTAACATGGATCATCAAAATTCCATTCCATTGAAGATGTGGAGGGATTTTAAAGAATTCACTCTGGTACAAAGAGGAATTCTTGAAAATCATGAAAATTTGGTATAGGAGGACTTCATGTGAAATCATGGGAGAGAGAGGCATTAAAGGTGATGGAAGTCCATGGAAATCGGTCAAACTCATGAGATTGACAATTATCTAAGGTTCATCTCACTGTAGAAATTAGGTTCAATATTTGTTGCCCTTGTGCACATTTAGTCGAAGACAGAGCCAGAGGATAAGGAAGTGGAAATTCCCAGTTTCCATAGTTAAAATGTGTTTCTAGCGTGATAATATTTTGAATAGAAAATATGCTAGTATCAAGGTTTCTTTTTGGTCTAGAAATTGTAAGCAAATCTAAATAGCAATAGTATCAGAAAGAAAGGAATGGGTTGAGAATGACTCAATTTTGTAATCAGTATATTTCTTATGTTTAGTTTATCATAATTCTCAGTCTATACTAGGTTTTTGGAAGTGTATAACAAACAAGTCCTTCATTCATGAACTCAGGCCTTCATGAAATCTTTGTAATTAGTATATTTCTTATTTTTATTTTATCATAAGTCTCAGTTTCTACTAGGTTTTTGGAAGTGTAGAACAAATGAGTCCTTCAGTCATGAACTCAGACCTTCGGGCAATGAGAATATTATGGTCATTTGTTGATGTTTGTGCATCAATACATTACCATGTTTAGCACGCATATATTTCATAACAGTATGCCATAAGAGTTTGGCATAAATTTGAATCGTTAATAAATTTGTTAATTTTTTAGTTGTGAAATTATTTGAATTTATCCTTAGTGTAATGATGAATGGTTTTTGTATTTTGACTAAATAGAAAACAATGTCATATAATCCTAACCAGGGCGCTAGACTATCTGACCAAAATTCTTATATACAGTTGGTTCTCGATTGTTCATATGTTTCCACTATAAATATTTCTCCTATTGAAAGCACTTTTTCTACATAGACTAACAATTGTGATAAAACATATTATTAGAATAATCCCAATATTCATGATATTGGTGATGGGAAATGTTATTTCCCATGTATGCAATGAAAATGCATAAAAAAAGAAGGATCTTAAGTCAATATATAGGAAACATTGCTTAGAGTATGGGCACTTGGAAGGTGGAAAATAATATCACCCTTTGGTAAGATAACAAAATCATGTTTTTTGACATTTTTCACTAGTTTTAATATTTTCCTATTTTGATGATAATTGTTTTTTTTTTTGTAATTATTACAAAGATAAGACAAATGATTCTTGGAATTCCACATGCTACAATTCGTAGTATATATGGTGAGGGTGATGAAATTGAACCTAATACTGTTGAAGAAAATGACACTAATATTATTGAGAATGAATGGATAAATAGTCTGATCCATGACACATTCGTTTATGTGGATGATAATTGTGTGTCTATGAATGAGATATATGAAGATATTTATGATGTACCTTTTATTGATAAGGCATGAAAATCCTTATACAAATACTCAAATATAAGTCTTCTATATTCTCTTTTGATGTTGGTCAACTAGAAGGTAATGAATGGTATTTCAACACATGAATGGAGTAGGTGTTACAATATGCAAGATTTTTCTGAATATAATTACAATTGTTTGTGTTTTTTTCGTTATTGTAATATATAGGCACTTAATTTTAATTTTCCATCTTGCTATCAAGCTGTGCCATGCTCCGTTATAGCCATCAACCAACATAAAATTGATTAAAATGTAATGGCCCAACTTTTATTTTAATTATTAATTTAAATTTACTTTAGATTGTTAGGTGATATTGTTCTACCACTATCAAATAATTTACCACACACATACAAAGAAATGTGCAACATTCTGGAAGATATAGGAATGGTGTATAACAAAATTGATACATATCCTAATGATCATATTATATATTATGGACAACATGCATGAAAAATTGAATGCACTGAAAGTGGAATTATTAGGTATTGTATTGATCATGTAACAAATAATTTTCCCAGCAAAGTTCTTCACCATATCACCATAACTCCATGTTTTCGATGATTGTTTAGGTGTAAAAACGTAGCACAAGTTATGAAGTATCATGCATGATAGAGAAGTGAATATGGTGCCATGCAAATGCTAGGAGATGGTTTTACATTTTTATAGACATTGAGGAAAGATGAGCCATTTGTAAATAAGAACATCATAATGCTAGACTTTTAATGGCAAATGGCGTTGTTAATCCTTTTAGAGAGATTAGAATCATATACTCCATTTTGTTAGTTTTTGTTATAGATAATAACCTTCTTCCTTGGATGTCAACAAAAAGTTATCATGTCATGCTTAACATTAATTGTTGCATATATTTAATTTTAAGATAGTTAACAACATAGTAAACAATTCATGTTTTTAATATATTTTTGCATGTACAAGGACTTAATTATGTATATTTTCAAATAACTAGGTAAGAAACAAGTTAGAGATATGGATGCATATCTTGATCCTCTTATAGATAAGGTTTTGAAATTATAGTATGGAATTAGTATGTACGACATCTCCAAAGCAATAGGTTGAAAAAAAAATGAATTCCATGGAATACTTACATGGACAATTCACGGATAATATCATTTATGATTACTTAAGTTTTTTGAATATTTTTGGTATTCCATTAAAATTATTCTATAATTTGTATGGATTCAAACAAAGGGTAAACATGCATGTCTAGTATGTGGTCCAAGAACAATATATTGACATTCAAGAAGTTTATGAAGGTAAGTGTATAATGAGTTCAATAATTTCCTCCGAAAGGACCATATGTATCAAATTATTAAAAAAAAAATCTCTTTAATGGGAAGGAAGAGAGCATGAAAAACCATCAAGAATAATGCCTCAACTATGAAAAAAGACATTCAAGAAATTTGTGTTGTTTTAGTCCCTCAATTATCTTATACATATAATTATCAATTCATGAAAATGCATTTATAACATGTTGAGCATGTAGGTGAAACATTATAAATGTATGTAGGGTGAAACATCATAAATCTATGTAGTGTAATGGCATAAAAGATCGCACCAACTAGTTGGATGATAAGAAGAAAACTCGTGATACTAGGATGACTACAATTTTCTAGGTTTCTAATATTTCCCATGGGTGTGACATACATCCGATCATATGTAATTTTAGGTGCTATGGCTATTTAGAAGAGAAATAGATATAGACTTCAAATTCTTCAAAGTGGTTCTCTTTAAGGTTAGGTGGTATAGATTGTTCCTAAAAAGTGATTAAGGGACTATTATTGATCATGACAATGGATTATCATGATTAATACTACTAGGTATGAACCGAATAAAAATCCCTATGTACTTCCAACTCAACCTTAATGGATATTTTATTCACATGTACTAGTAAGAGTAGGTTGGACATGTGTTGTTAGATTTGATCCAAGAGGAAAACCTGTAAAGTATATTTTTCATGAAGAAGATGTTTGTGAAGAAGAAGAAGATGCATTCAAGGAGGAAGACGTGTACTTGGATCAAGAGGGAAATCAATTTGACCAGATAGTCATTGCCTCACATCATATGCTTCATCTTGATGATGAATTAGTACTAGACTTCTCAGATGTTGTTATGGACAATTTTTACAATTATTATGAAGGGTTGGATGCAAATTCTAATCTTGATGAGTAAGTATTGAATTGGATGAAGTTCAATACCAAAGCGATATGGATATGTAATACATCTTATTCAATAAATTCATCAATTGAATAAAACAAGTACTACTATGATTTCCCTTGTTGGTTGAGCTCCTTCTTGATTCTATGCTATGTGACATGGATGGATAATTAACATTAGATAAATTTCTTGGATAGTTCACATTAAATAAAGAGTTAAAGTATAAGTGATTTTACTCTCATGACACTAATAAGATGCACATAATTTCAAAATTTCAATCCTAATATACACACCTAAGTCACTTAAGATACTAACATAATCCATAAAATACACCTAAAAAGATAACCTAATCCACACAACCAACCACCTAAATTAATGTACTTATGACAATGTACCTAAGGTACAATTTACATGGAGATAACATTGTCCTCATGAATTTAAAAGGGGCATTTTATACTTATGCACACACCTAATACATGAATCATATTTAGTTTTAGTATATTTTTTATAGCTATGTTGATTTAAACTAGCATAGATCCATCTTAACTCTAGATCTACCAAGAACCGAAAGGGATCAAATCCCTTTAGGTGAAAACCTTTTTTATAAAGTGATCAAATATCTTGATCTACAAACTTATCCTCTAAAAAAAAAAATTCACCTCAAGGTATTTGATCCCTTTCGACACTTGGTAGGTCTAGAGTTAAGATGGATCTTTGAAATATTTACTTTAGAATGTTGGAAATTATGACCCCTTGAAATTATCTTGAATTATACCTATACCTTTATTGAACCTTATCAATCACTCAATATAATAATGAAGTGTTCACATCCCTTTTTCAATCCTTTGTGACCTTAATCATCTTCAATTGTCATTCTCTAAACCCCTTTTGAGTGAATTTTGTCCCTTTAAATTTTTTGAGAGAGATCTTGTCCATGCTCCCCAATTCCATCTATTTAGGAGGGAGACTAAACATGATCCAAAATTCAATCCCTTTGAACTCTCTTTGAGTGGGATCCTACAAATTCCCTCTTATCCTCCCCAAGATCCTTCTCACTTTGAACTAGACATGCTTTCATACACGTTCTCCCCTAATTATTTTAAACTAGATATGCTTTATAGAATTTTTAGTGGGATAATTCATATCCCAAAGATTCTCCCCAAGTCCTTTTGAAATCACTTTAATATCTAGCCTAGAAATTCTCCCTACATCCCTTGAACCCCTTTAAACTAGACGTGCTTTCTAAATAAGTGTTCTCCAAGTCCCTAAAATTAAAAAAAACTTGTTGATGTTGTATGTACATTTTTATTATAAGTCATTTTCAATGTGAAATTATTTTTGGAGTCATTAACAAGATTTTTTAGAACAATACCCTTTGCACTAGTGATCCCCAAGTCCATTTACCAAACACATTTGAACTAGACGTGATTTCATATATTTTAACTAGACATGATTTCATTAGTAAGAACTTGGACATGCTCCACAAGTCCTTTTGAACTAGACATATTTTTTGGAATCTAGTTCCCAAACCCCTTTAATATAGACATGTTTTTTGCATGTGCTTCCCAAACCTCTTTGAACTGGATATATTCCCTAAGTACCTAATTTATCCCCAATCCCGTTTGAAATAGACATGATTTTGATCACATCATCATCAATTTCCTTGGATATAGACATATTTTTGTCTTTCCAAGTCCCTTTCAACTAGATGGATTTTTTTCGATGTGATAAGTCCTTTTGAACTAGACATGCTCTACACATCCCAAGATGTTCTTGATTCCCTTTGATCTAAACATGACTTTTGACGTCCCTAGTTGTTCTCCAAGTACTTTTTATCTCTACATAATATTAAACATCATAAGCTCCTTTACAGGAGAGCTACATGAAATTACTATTAGATAGAGATCATATCCTTATGGTGGATAAAATGTACCATAGTGAAATCAAGAAGGAAGAAAAAGAATAGAAAAGGCCCACAAGTAATTTGGATATCACTAGTAATTCATAGGAGAGAACACAAAGGGATCTTCAAGAATCAATAATGCAGAATGATCAACTTTGAAAGGAGTTGAGTTCATCACACATGCTATCCTACATGGAATATGGTCATTTTCACATGGAATATAACATAGTGGATATGATGAAGGAACCTCATGTGGAGGATAAACACGAGTAAGGTGCAAATTCACAAGTGCTTGTGAAGAGCCACGATGAAGAAGATCCTATCCAAGCACTTATTGAGTTTGAGAATAAGTATTAAGAGTTATTATCTATGGGAAATATGGATGAGGAAATGAAAATTGAATCACTAAGCAAAGGTGATTATCTATTCATGGATTGGGTAGATAAACATATCACTGAAATAGAGGATCAAGGATGCACTAGAATTTCTTACAACAAGAGAGGGATGTTGGACATGCATGTTTTTAAGGAGACACCTTATGAGATACCCTTATGGGTGGTATATTCTAGTATAGAGGAGGTGGTTGATCACATTCCATATGGATCAAAAAATGAAATTTCCTATTCATCCATTGATTGGGTGGGTATATGCATCAATGAAATGAATACTTTGGGAAGTAAATGAATCTTTTGTTTCTGCAATAATTTTTTTGTTATAATTGACATGTGATCAACAACAAAGGTATATTTTGAAGCCACTGTATACCTCCCATACACATGAGGTGTATTCCAGTTTGCATGTGCTTGAGGAGTTTGAGGTCAAACAAAATGAAGACCAAGCACTTGCACTGTTTTAGAAAGATTTGGAGATTCCTCTTGGTGAAAATTGTATAATTTTGGAGGAGGCACAAGATGATACATATGATGGACCAATCAAGGTATACAAGGATCCATCCAAATTATTGGTGGATGAATATTGTAGAAATTTCAATTTGGTTCATAAACTTTCATCCTATGCACTTCCTATTACTACATTGACACATGAAGATGATGATTGGGTAATGGGATTCTTTCTCCTGGTTCCAAGTGAGGAGAAGGAAGCTCCCATGCTCATACATGGTGATTTGATGAGAGAACCATCCCCTTCTCAATAGCAGAAATAGAGGAATCATTTTTTCTATTTTGGATTCCTTCATTCATAGTGGTGATTGCATGACTGGTGGAAGAGGGTTGAGCCATTTGTAGTGTGCACATGGGAAAGCCACAAGATTTCCATCTAGACCTGAAAGTTGTAGTATGTGTTTATCAATGGCATGGATGAATATGTACTTGTTGGAGTTTTTCACTGTGGAGGGAGTATATTTTTCTTACACCAAAATAATTTTAGCAGACACATCCTACATCCCGTGTGAGCAGCATGGGTATCCATAGTTGTTGGAAGATGTCTATAGTTTTCTTGGGACATGGAATTTATATCTATTTCATTGCAGCAACAAATTTGTGGGTGAAAATACTTGTGTGCATTAGGCACATAAGAATTTATATGCTTGGTGGAGAAGGATCAGAAGGATTTGGCCCTACATTGAAGAGTTGCATGGACCCTCACAGTTTCGATTTTGCACTGGAAGTGTTGATCTTCTAGTGTGGTGGTATGATTCTCACATCCTCCATTTTATTTTATAAGATGATGAATTTTTTTGTTGTAAATAATGTTTGGAAGGATGCGGATAAGACCATGGGTCCCTAGAATTCTTTGGAATGACAACTTTCCAAAAAGGGAAGGAACATTTGGATCCTTTTAGAGGAGGCAGTGGGATCCAGGAATTCTACTCAATGAGTATTAATTGGGTTGAATTTTTTTTGAAAGACTTATTCATTGGGGTAATGACTATAATTAGAGTGGCGCAACAGAAACATGTTGGACCTTTGGTACCTAGCTTGGGATTGAAGATTCCAATTTGAGTAAGTTAGTAGCATAAATAAAGGATTGAAGTCACTGGTTGGATTCATATATGGTTAGAGTTTGTTTCTTGATAGAGGACAAGAAATTTGTAATATCCATGATTTGATATCATATCATAATACTAACTCTTCTGCAAATAAAATTAAATTGTGCAACTAAAACTTTACGATAAACCGGTCACTTCTTTGTGTAGGGAAAAATATAGAAAGTACTGATAAATATCAGAATGGAAGTGGGATAATGGAATATAAAAAGAGAAAAAATTGGCTAGAGAGAGTTCTTTCCTTGTTCACTTGGATTTTGGATCCTTTTAGGTTTCGAAATCAGCTCCACTGAAGTCTACTCCCATGCTTCTAGGTGTCCCAATCTTGCAAACTAGGAATGAACCATCACCTCGAATCAACCAGTGGATAAGGAAGTTGTTATGGATATTAAATAAGGTTATAAGATAGTAATAAAAGGTATATGCATGTTTATAACATATTTGGTATTTTTAGGAAATTGCATATGAAAAACTAGCCCCTTGGATTGCACTCTAGGATCGAATTCTGGGAAGTCCAAGCACAGGAAGAAGGTTACTAAACTTCAGTTTCAGACTTGGAATACATTAAATATGATTTTAATGAATTCAGAAATTTTTTAGTCCTCTAACTCATTCGAAACATAAAACCGGTCATATTTTCATGCATTTCTAGATAGGGTGTTGAAATGCTTCTCAAAAGTAAATAAAAATTAATCAAAATTGTAATTAGTGAAGAAAGGTAATAATACATAAATAATGAGCATTTAGGACTGAATTTAATCTCACAGTAGTATCAGATCTTCATTCATTAATCTAGACGTCATTATAAGGACATAAAACTGGAATCTAAGGTGAAAGTGAAAGTGATGATGTCGAAATCATATTGAAAATTGAAAACTCCCAATCAAACTTTTAATATCTGTGAGACTTCCCCACCCAACATAAAATTCCTTATGTTCCTGATGGACACTAGCATTGAAGATCACAATTTTGTTTCTGCAACGACATAGGTGTGATTCCCATGTACAACCCCAATGAAGATAGGCATCATCCAACAAACAAGGATGCCCAAACTACTCACAATAAAATGATGCATCATAATTATCTCTGAGAATGCAAGAAGGAAATACAATCTAATCTTACTAAAGGGTGAGGCTAGTAAGGGCCCTTTTTCCTACAACACCCAAAAAATTGGTTTAAGGCCTAATAATAAAGGTAGAATGTTAGTACCTCCATTAGTAGAAATTACAAGATCCCAAGCTATATAGAATCCAATATTTGATGCAATCATAAGGTGATAACAAGATCCTACTATAGAGTTTTAATTCATTCTTACAAAGTGCTTTGGTCACCATCATTCTTATGTTCGTGCACTCTTATCCCCTGCAATTAATTAAAATCACATGGAGTATCTCATTATCCATATTAAGGAACTAATGCTCATTCTCATCTTGTTATTCATCTTGAGATTTTGTTAGGGAAGGGCAATTACAATTCTAAATCCAATATTATATCCATTATTTATATATAGCATTCCCTTTGGTGAACAATGAACAATTTAATGGCATGGTGTTTCTCCTATTTCATTGTTATATAGTTCAATGAACCTTGAGTCACTCTTCTTCTTTGACAAGGGAGAAACTTGAGCTCTATTCCATATTTATCTTCTTAATCTATGGGCTAGTGCAATCTCCATTACCAAAAATAGCTACAACTACTCATTCAAGAAGTGGTAGGTTAAGACATTGTCAAAAGGTCTTCCTCTTGAAGTGTTGCAGTACATTGTGGTAAATTATAGTTTACAATTATATGCACTTGAAACTTTACTATTGTTTGTCGATAATGCATATGCATGTGTTTCCACTCTGAAAATACTATGGCACATGTTACCAATTCCAAAAAAAGGAGGCATGTGTTGGAAAATATATAAATTTAGACATGTGTTTTCATTCAATATTCTATATGCCACACCAAACACCAAGATTTACTGTAACATACCCAAAACTGAAAAATAAATATTTATTATTTATTTCAGCAAAAAAATAATTATGATAATTTTTATTGTAGAGTTTATGACCAAGTGGGTCAAGGATGACTATAATTGAAGAATTATTTCTTTTAATAATTAATAAAAGGAGACACCTATTCAGGGGAGACTGTTAAATTAGTTTTCACTGACCCACTAGGGGGAAGGAGTAGCTATAGAGAGCTGGCTGACAAGTGTCAGAACTAGCATTCAATTTCTAGTTGTTGCAAGAGCATAATCCCTAAAAAAGTGGTCATGTTCCCTGAGAGGGGGAACTGAGCTAGTGGCTCATTAAATTCTAAAACTGACCCAAAGACCTAGGAAATATTATATAAACCATAAAATTGAGCAGGAGGATCACCACTCATTCTGATTTCTAAGAAAATGAACTTTGTGACTGTTGAAAACTGAAAAGTCAGGCACACAAAGAATTTGATGAGGGGATAGCTAAAGCGATTTGTTGAGTTAAGCCTGCTACTGAGTGCTAAGTTGCAGAAGTCTATTGTGTGGCAGAGATATGTGTCCTAGTGGTTCGGTGAACAAGATCGGGGGTCCTAAGCAAGTAATTTAACTACTTCAAGAAAAGGTTGGGTGGAACAATCTCCCTTAGGTGTTAGTCCCTTTTTTGCAACACATCCGGGTTCCAACTCTAATTTATTTTGACATTGTTTTACTTATGTTTATGAAAGTTGTAATTTGTTTAAAATGAGGTTATAGTTAATGCATAATTATTCAATGATTGTAGCATTTAGTATTTGCATAGAAACTGATGGAAAGAGAAATGAAGATAAATTATCTCATGTATTTTTCCTCTCACCAAAGTGATGTACTCTAGTATAGGAAGATATGAAATTATGTTTGAGTAACAATTCCAAAATGATGAAATCATAATGTATGTTCATTATTACAGCAAATAGATGTGTTATATTTGTATGTTTTTTACAACCACAAATATTTAGAAGACATATTATTTAATTAAATATATAGGATACAACTCTAATTTCAAAAGATAAACAATTAGTAAAACCGAACTTGCATTTACAATACAAGTATAGGAACATAAAATAAGTGCAGAGTCTTTTCTTTTATGTACATATTAAGGTATTACTTTCCTTAAATACATTAAATTCTAACTTTATAAGAACATAAATGTACAGATCCAAGTTCCTTCATTGTTTATATAATCCCTCTAGGATCAAATCGTATTTCCTTAATCAAACTCTAGAGTTAATCTAGAACAACCATAGTTCTCAATGAACCATATTAAATCTAAAGTAGATTACTTAAGGGTATCTTAAGCCCAGTTTCTCAGCAACTAAATTATTAATTAACATCAAGTCGAGATTATCGACAAATCATAGCACTGGTTACAAGATTCCAATTAAAATGGTATTATTTCTGCAATGTTTCTCTTACAGAATAAAATTTATGCATCCTTGGGGATTAACCTTTTATTGTTTGAAACCGGTATGGTTAACTAAACAGAATGAAAAATTATTTTAATAGTATTGAAAGTTTAACTAAAAATCTCACAGAGTTGTTTGACAGTCGAATACTTTTTTGACTGAGTCCTTATGGCCCCTCTCTTAAAACCTATTTTGGAAGGACATAGGCTCCACGACCATTCCTTTACAGTTATTTTAGATTAAACAACAAATAAATACTGGTAAACAACAAATATTTTACAAATACATCACGGCTGCATAGCTAGAAAAGTATTACAACTTATAAAGAAATAGAGAACAAAGCATAGTGTCATTTAAACGCTCCAAGTTTTGTACACGGAAAAAAATCACAGGATTTGTTCCTTATTTTTCATCGTAATATCAAACCAACAATAATGCTACGGCAATGGATTATAGCCAAAACCTTTTACTGTTAAGTAAAAGAAATAAAATCTTAATTCAATATTACAGTTTGAGTTAAAAAAAAAATAAGGATGTAAAATCCCTCACGAGTTCATACATTACTAACAGCTTTATACAAAGAGTTCCATCAATAGCAGAGATCAAAACCAAGTCCTCTTTATATCAGGAAAAAAAATTTCTGTCACGCGACGAGCGGTCCAGGGAACAAACCCCAATGCTCCCAGTTGTTTACCCATCAAAATATCAAAACTATGTTTTAGAGTGGCTTCTATGCCCAAGAATAAAAATCGACAGAGTAGAGGCTCGCGGCCTTAACTATTAAAACACTGTAAGTAAACTACAAAAACCTTGTAGGGTAAGACTATTTGAAGGTTTGTACTACAAAATATAAATGACAGAACTGTTATATTATCAGCATGCATATTTTAAAAATAAAATAAAGTGGCATAGTCGCAAGACTCCACGAGTAGTGAGTCATTTCACATTCTGGAAAGTACACAGTCACTTTAGAAATAACAGAGTTGTAGTATCGAACCCTCACAGGTTCTTACCATATTAAAAAAAAAAATTAGAACCAAACAAAATTAGAGAGTGGCACAATCATTTACAACTCCACATGAGGCGAATAAACACCTTACATGATCATCTATATAAAATACCAAAGAAAATATATCACTTCCTTTTCGACAACCAGCACGGAGTAGGGAAAAACCCAACGCCATAAAACATGCTCCAAAATCCCAATTGTCTCCTCAAGGGCCACGCAAGTTAATGTAATGGGTCTTACAAGTCAAATAGAGAGGTTTCGTGGCTAGTTTTCCATCCACACTCCATTGCAGAGTTATCATGCACACAATACATTACCCTAGAAGTTAAAGCGTGAACTGGTTAAGAAAAGACCTGGTATAAAGAAAAGAGCAATGTGTTAGTTTTTCAATATTAAGCTAGCATTATGTTAGGATATTTACTGAGAGAACAACAAGTACAACAATCAAACACAAGAGACAATGAACACAGTGTTTTTCATCGGGGAAACCATAAATGGAGAAAACCCTGCAACTTCCTCAGAGATAGAATCAGCACAAGATGTAAAACCCCAAAATAGTAAGATGCACTCCTGACAGTAGTAATCTTCTTCTTGTCTAGCCCCAGTGTCTTCTCCTTCCTCATCTATGCGCTATACTTGAGTGTGTGAGTGGTGTGTACTAAATAGAGACCCCAACTCTCTATTTATACTAATCCCGACATGACTAAAACCCTACTAGGGCCGACCTCTACTAGGAGAGTTTAATAACCCTAGTGCCCTAGAATTGCAGGGACTTTAACCCTTACACAATCAGAGGGTTAACCACTATGACTTGACATGACTTGTTTACATTATTGATTCTCCCGATCAGAACATTGAGGCATGACAACATGACTCAATTACATAATAGATACATCCCGGAATAAACATCGGGTTACAATACATAAGATACATAGATGAATACATTCCGAAGTTACAAATACATCAACACAATGTTGAAGTTACAGTAACTTTTTAAATGGCACACAATAATCACCAAAGAAAATTTACAAACTCCATTAATGACTGGTTCGGGCATAGGCTGGTGTAGATGGTGATGAAGGTCAAGTTCGATGGTTATAGAAGGTGGAGTAACAAGGTCAAGAAACTGAGGGCCTTCGAAGGAGATGAAGAAACTATTAACACCTTCCAAAACCCTAATGAAATGATCGGCGTAATGTTCAAGACACCATAAAACCTCTAGGGTTTTACAACTCGTATGTTGCTGATAGCTAGAGTCTGGGACGATCTCACATGGTCTCAAAGGTGGAAAGTTAATGATTCGCACATCGCCTATCACCATCACTTTAAATTCAATTGGTGTTTCAGTACAAAGATCAAGAAATTCATTCAAAACTCTACAAATGCCTATGCATAAAATATTATACCCAATATACATAATTCAATCGTTAATAAAACTTTATCATTGTTAGGTGATATAACTGTGGGTATAAAAAACATGTATACATAAAATGTTAAACCTGTCAAAGAAAATAATGATATTTTTTATCATGTACCTATCTTGAAACTTCTAATATTATACTAATAAAATATAAAATGATTACTATGTCAAATGTCATAAGAACATCAAACTAGGATAAGGTTTAGATCCTTGTCTAAACCAAAAGCTTACCTCTTGTCTTTTATGGCCTTATAGTTAAATTGTTTATTTTGTTGTGATGTCGGAGTAACCTCACCCACCTGCACATGAGTAAAACAGTAATCCATGCATTATTCATAATGACTAAGTAAGACCATAAGATATCCCTTATGCAGCTCAAGAGTAGAAACAAGCAGAAGGCGACGACAAACCGTCTTACGACAATAGGTTCGACAATGACAGATTTATTATGTCAAAAAGTAATGCCATGTCGACAAATCACCAATTAAAGCAATATAACATCAACTTAGGTACATGACGTCAGTAATGCATGACAAAAGAAGTATGGATAATAACATATATCTAAATAAACTTCTAGGAAAGTCTAGTATTACATGCAGTAAAAGAATATATATATTTTACGAAATTTGGGGATGTTACATGTGGTATCATATCGAGGTTCCAAACACTAGGCTTGATTGTCCCACTCACATATAAGTAATAAAAAAAATGTACTAATTTTACTTTACAATTATTTCTATCCAGAAATATAAAATCTGTTTTGCAGGAAATGGAGAATATTGAAGCCTCTGCTGAAAATGGTTCACAACATAATAACCCTGACAACTTTTATGTAGAACTGAATAATCCACAATTACTACAAACAGTCAGAGAGTTAAAGAATGAACTAAAAACTGTGAAACATGATAATGAAAGAATTTTGGAGCTGAATAAAATTCTACTGGACAAAATACATAATCAGGAAAAAGATAAAAAAATGCTATTGAAATTGATTCTGAAACAACGTCCTATTAATGTAAAGGAAATAAAACAAAATATTATGATAGTGACTATTGTTCATAGGTTAAAACAAGGTCACGTAGGGAAAGGAATAAATACATAAGTGATAGCAGTGAAAGTGATCGAAAACCTAGGAGAAAGAAGTATAAACCCCATGAAGAGATTTATGGCGAATTCAAAAAAATAAATCCTCCCATATTTAATGGGGAAATAGAGAAAGGTGAGGAAGCAGAAGCTTGGATGTCGGGAATGAAGAAATATTTCCATATTTACAACTATTTTGACAGGCTAAAGGCCACGATGGCTATTTAGAATCTGACAGGAAAAGTCGATATCTGGCGGCAAGATATAAAAAGGGTCAAAAATTTGAAAGATAAGTACTTAACCTAGAGAGTTTTTAAGAAGTGTTTTAAAAGAAAGTTTCTATCTGAACAATACTACGAGGAAAGAGCCAAGGAATTATATGAATTAAAACTGGGTTCCATGTCCATGAAAGAGTTAAGAAGCAAGTTCTTAAGTTTGCTAAGATACATACCTTACATAATAGATAAAAATCCTAAAATCCAATGGTTTTTAAGTTGTCTACCTACTAGCTTCAAAGATAGGATTGAGTTTGATAATCCGAAAAATTTGGAGGAAGCTATGACAAAGGATGATTTATGTTATGAGTAGAGTAAGAAAAGGGAAAGTTTACCTAACTGGAAGACTAAAAAGACAAGTCATTTTGACCAAAGAAGAAGAGGATTTAAGTCAAATAAGATTTTTGGAAATAAATATCAGAACTTCTCCCATAATAACTATCAGAAAACTTATTTTAAGAATAAAGTTCCCCGGAGTATTGCAGCATCAAAATGAAGGGCTACTCCTAACAATTTTGTTAAAAATACTGAACAAAGGGAACTTGTCAAATGCTGGGAATTTCAAGGACCACAGTACGCTAAGTACTATCCGAACCAGAAGGGGAACATCAACAACATACACACTGTCCAAGAAGAGGAAATAGTTGGATATGTGGCAAACGAGATGCACAGAATAAATGCAGCTCTAGAGAACCGATAGGTGGATCACTAGACTTCCATGGTGGAAGTGCAAGGTATGATCCAAAATTTCTTTGTTTCCATCTTGATTGATCCAGGTGCTAGCTTAAGTTATATATCTCCTAGCATAGTGGAAAAGTGCAGCTTATCTTTAAAAAAATTTGAAAAATCTTGGTTGGTTCAGTTAACCACTGGACTAAAAGAAAGGTGGTAAATTATGTTGAAAGTTGTAATTTTCTTATGAGTCAAGTTGAATGTGTTACCTTTAAAATCTTATGATGTCCTAATATGAATGGATTTGATTGAAAAACACCAAGTGATTTTGAACTATTTTCAAAAAACCTTTACTTGTTTGAATAATGAAGGAGAAATAATTACTGTCACAGGAATACCTAGGAAGATATATGTTAGACAAATTTCAGCCTTACAGATGAAAAAGGATGTAAGGAAGGGTTGTAAATCCTTTGTTGTAAACATTATAAATAATGAAAAAATCGATAAAAAAGATAAAATGGGATTTGAGGAAATTCTGATCCTACAAGATTTCGCGAATGTATTCTCGAAAGAAATTCCAGGATTACCTCCTAAATGAGATCTAGACTTTACCATCGAATTAGTACCCGGAGCAGTACCTAATTCAAAAGATCCCTGTCAAATGAACATCTTGGATCTGAATGAATTAAAATTACAATTACAATATTTAATAGACAAACATTATGTAATACCAAGTGTATCCCCTTGGGGAGCACCGGTCCTTTTTGTTAAAAAAAAAGACAGTACTCTACGTCTATGTATAGACTACTATCAACTTAATAAAATGAATATTAAGAATAGATATCCTCTTCCCTGCATTAACAATCTGTTCTATCATATGCGTGGAGCGATGATATTCTCAAAGATCGACTTAAGGTCTAGGTATCACCAAGTTAGAATTAAAGATAAAAACATCTTTAAAACTGCTTTCCAGACAAGATATGGGCACTATGAATTTGTGGCTATGCCGTTTGGGCTAACAAGTGCACCAGCAACATTTATGTGCTTAATGAACAGTGTCCTAAGTAATTACTTAGACAATTTTTTAGTCATATTTATAGACGACATATTAATTTATTATAAGACAAAAGAAGAACATGATGAACACCTAAAGATAATTCTGCAAGTGTTAAGAGAACATCAGTTATAAGCTAAATTCAACAAATGTGATTTTTATAAAGATAAAATACAATATTTAGAGCACGTTATATTCGAAGAAGGGATATCGGTGGAACCAGATAAAATAAAAGCTATAATTGATTGGTGTATCCCTAAGGACATAACTAATGTATGATCCTTTATGGGGATAACAGGTTATTACAGAAAATTTATTGAAGGATTCTCAAAGATTGCAAATCTTATAAATTCATTACAGAAAAAGGATAAGAAATTTGTTTGGGATCAGAAATGCGAAGACAGTTTTAATAAACTAAAAGAATTACTAACTACTACACCCATTCTAAAAATAACATATCTAGACAAAGATTTCGTCGTATTTACTGATACATGCAACAAAGTCTTGAGTGGAGTACTGACATAAAATTATACATGCAATTGCATACGAATCAAGAAAATTAAAAACTCATGAAAACGACTATGCAACTTATGACTTAGAATTGGATGCAATAATCCACGCTTTAAAAATGTGGCACCATCACTTAATAAGTAAAAGATTTTTGCTTATGTCTGATAACATAAGCCCAAAATATCATTTTGATCAGCAAAACCTAAACGCAAGGAAAGATAGATGGCTGTCTTTCCTTAGTGAATATGATTTCAAAATCAAACATATTAAAGGGAAAGAAAAGAAAGTGGTTGATGCCCTAAGAAGGAATGCGGTAACAAGTTTTGTAGCTGCCATTAGTAGTTATAAATTGGATTTGAAAGATAAATTGGAAGAAGGAATAAAGCGGGATCTAGAATACCAGAATTTAAAAGAAAATATAACTCAGAATATATCTGAAAATATAATTACAGATTACAGTTTTAATGAAAAAGGTTTAATATTTTTTAAAATTAGACTTTATGTACCAAATATACCAGAAGTTAAGCTGTTGATTTTGGATGAATGCACAAAAGTCCTTATTCTAGACATCCGGGGTATTAGAAGATGATAACTATGTTGAGAAAATAGTACTTTCAGCCTAACATGAGAAATGGGGTTGCTGAAATTTTAGCTAGGTGTACTGAATGCCAACAAGTTAAAGTTGAACATCAACACCCAGCAGGACTTTTACAACCATTACCAATTCCAAATTGGAAATGGGAAGTTATCAGTCTTGACTTTGTAACTGGTTTACCTAAAAACCAAAAACATAATGATTCAATAATGGTAGTTGTATATAAATTAAGTAAAGCATCACACTTATCCTTGTTAAAACAACTTATACTGCATCTAATATTGCCGACATTTTTATGAAAGAAATATTTCGTTTGCATGGAATTCTAAAGGTAGTAATTTCTGACCGAGATCCTAAATTTACTGGTAATTTTTGGAAAACTTTATTTAAAGGATTAAATACTAAATTGAATTCCAGTACTGATTATCATCTGCAAATGGCTGGACAAACAGAAAGAGTCAATCAAGTATCAGAAGACATGTTATGAATGTATGTTAGAGACTATCCCAAGAAGTGGGAAGACTATTTGCACTTGTTTGAATTTGCTTATAATAACCATTATCAAGCTTCAACAAAGCTTAGTCCTTTTGAAATATTATATGGTAGAAAGTGTAACACTCCTATTACATGGAGTAATCCAGTAGACCGATTGATGTTAGGACCTGACAATTTAAAAGAATTGGAACTAATAGTGAAACTGGTACAAAGTAACTTGAAAACTGCTCAAAACTGGCAAAAGAGTCATGTCAGCCTTAAAAGAACTCCGAAGGAATTCCAAGTAGGTGAGCATGTGTTTGTTAAGGTGAAAACAAGAAAGATCTCCTTTAAACTAGGGAGTTGTGCTAAATTATCACCTGGAGGTATTATGGATCGTTCAAGAAATTGGAAAGAGTGGGTCCAGTGGCTTATCAACTAACTTTTCCACCTAATCTTATGATACACAATGTTTT
Source organism: Pseudotsuga menziesii (assembly GCA_001517045.1). Taxonomy (NCBI): domain Eukaryota; kingdom Viridiplantae; phylum Streptophyta; class Pinopsida; order Pinales; family Pinaceae; genus Pseudotsuga; species Pseudotsuga menziesii. The sequence continues at coordinate 53,234 of LPNX010225784.1, forward strand.
TCACATTTCTATTTTGAAAAAGTATATATATGATGTTACTCATGTAATTGACTAGAATGTGATTCAGGTAGAACCAGAAGGAGATTTTTTGGTGGAACCGGATTATATTCTCGACGAGAGGGAAATTTTTCTCCGGAATTGTACCATTGGACATGTAAAGGTGCAGTGGAAACACCTTAGTCCAAATGAAGCGACCTGGAAACTGGAGAGCAATATGCGGGTGGCATATCTAGCTCTTTTCCAAGAAGACTCATAATATCTTAAGAAACATCGAGGACGATGTTGAACTTAAGGGGGGGTGTTTGTAACATACCCAAAACTGAAAAATAAATATTTATTATTTATTTTAGCAAAAAAAACATTATGATAATTTTTATAGTAAATTTTATGACCAAGTGGGTCAAGGATTATTGTAATTGAAGAATTATTTATTTTAATAATTAATAAAATGAGACACCTATTCAGGGGAGACTGTTAAATGAGTGTTCACTGACCCACTAGGAGGAATGAACAACTATAGAAGGATGGTTGAGAAGTGGCAGCACTAGCATTCACTTTTTAGCTATTGCAGGAGCATAATCCCTAAAAACGTGGTCATGTTCCCTGAGAGGGGGCACTAAGCTAGTGGCTCATTAAATTCTAAAACTGACCCAAAGACGTAGGAAATCTTATATAAACCTTCAAATTGAGCAGGAGGCTCACCACTCATTCTGATTTGTGAGACAATGAAATGTGTGACTGTTGCAAACTGAAAAGTCAGGTACACAAAGAATTTGATGAGGGGATAGCTAAAGTGATTTGCTAAGATAAGTCTGCTACTAAGTGCTAAGTTCAAAAACTATGTTGTGTGGCAGCAATTTTTGTCCTAGTGGTTCAGTGAACAAGCTCGGGGGTCCTAAGAAAGTGATTTGGTTGCTTCAGGAAAATATTGGGTGGAACAGTCTCCCTTGGGTGTTAGTCCCTTTTTTGCAACACATCCACGTCCCAACTCTAATCTGTTTTGACATTTTTTTTACTTCTGTTTAATAAATCTTTATTTTTTTTAAAAATGAGGTTATAGTTAATGGATAATTATTCAATGATTATAGGATTTAGTATTTGCATAGAAACTGATTGTTAGAGAAATAAAGATAAATTATCTCATGTATTTTTCCTCTCACCGAAGTGATGTACTCTCGTACAGGAAGATATGAAATTATGTTTGAGTAACAGTACTAGAATGATGAAATCATTATGTATGTTTGTTATTACAGCAAATAGATGTGTTATATTTATATGTTTTTTACAACCACTGATATTTAGAAGACATGGTATTTAATTAAATATACATGCTAAAACTCTTATTTCAAAAGATAAACAATTAGTAAAACTGAACTTGCATTTACAGTACAAGTATAGAAATAGAAAATAAGTGCAGAGTCTTTTCTTTTATGTACATATTAAGGTATTACTTTTCTCAAATACATTAACTCCTAACTGCATAAGAACATAAACGTACAGATCCAAGTTCCTTCTTTTTTTATATAATCTCTCTAGGTTTAAATCGCATTTCCTTAATCAAACTCTACAATTAATATAGAATAACCAGAGTTCTCAATGAACCATATTAAAACTAAACTAGATTACTTAAGGGTATATTAAGCCCAGTTTCTTAGCAACTAAATTATTAATTAACACCAAGTCGAGATTATCAACAAATAATAGCACTTGCTACAGGATTTGGATTAAATTGGTATTGTTTCTACAATGTTTCTCTTACAGAATAAAAGTTACAGCCATCCTTAGGGCTTAAACTTCTATTGTTCGAAACCAGTATGGTTAACTAAACAGAATGAAAATTATTTTAATAGTATTGAAACTTTAACTAAAAAGTCCATAGAGTTATTTGACAGTTGAATTCCTTTTTTAATGAGTCCTTATGGCCCCTCTCTTAAAACATATTTTGGAAGGACAGAAGATCCACGACCATTCCTTTGCAGTTATTTTAGGTTAAACAACAAATAAATAATGGTAAACAGTAAATATTTTACAAATACATCATGGATGCATAGCCATAAAAGTAATGCAACTCATAAATAAATAGAGAAAAAAAGTGTAGTGTCATTTAAACACTACAAGGTGTGTGCACGGAGAAAACTCACAGGGTTTGTCCCTTATCTTTCATCGTAATATCAAACCAACAATAACGCTATGGCAATGTCTTATAGCCGAAACCTTTTACTGTTAAGTAAAAGCAATAAAATCTTAATTCAATATTATAGTTTGAGTTTTAAAAACAAAAGAAGGATGTAAAATCCCTCACGTGTTCATGCATTACTAACAGTTTTATACAAAGAGTTTCATTCAATAACACAGATCGAAACCAATTCCTCTTTATATCAAGCAAAGTTTTTTCTATCACATCACGAGTAGTCTGAGGAACAAACCCAAACGCTGCTAGTTGTTTACCCATCAAAATATCAAAAATATGTTTTAGACTGGCTTCTATGCCCAAGAATAAAAATCGACAAAGTAGAGGCTCACAGCGTTAACTATTAAAACACTGTAAGTAAACTACAAAACCCTTGCAAGGTCAGACTAGTTGAAGGTCTATACTACAAAATATAAATGACAGAAGTGATATTTTATCAGCATATATATTTTAAAAATAAAAGAAAGTGGCATAGTCGCAAGCCTCCATGAGTAGTGATTCATTTCACATTATGGAAAGTACACAATCACTTTATAAATAACAGAGTTGTGGTATCAAACCCTAACAGGTTATTACCATATTAAAAACAAGTTTATAAATAAACAAAATTACAGAGTGCTACAGTTATTTATGACTCCACACAAGCAAAATAAACACCTTACATTATCAACTGTATAAAATAGCAAAGCAAATATATCACTTTCTTTTCGACAACCAACATGGAGTAGGGAAAAACCCAACGCCATAAAAAAAAATCCAAAAACCCAGTTATCTTCTCAAGATCCATGCAAGTTATGTCATGGGTCTTACCAGTCAAATAGAGAGGTTTCATGGAGTTTTCCATCCACACTCTGTTGCAGAGTTATCCTGCACACAATACATTACCCTAGAAGTTAAATCGTAAACTGGTTAAGAAAATACCTGGTATAAAGAAAAGAGTAATGTTGAACTTACAATACCTTTTTAAATGACACATATTAATCAACAAAGAAAAGCTACAAACTCCATTAACGATTGGTTCGTGCATAGGCTGGTGCAGATGGTGATGAAGGTCAATTTCTATGGTTACAGAAAGTGGAGTAACAAGGTCAAGAAACCGAGGGCCTTCGAAGGAGATAAATAAACTATTAACACCTTCCATAACCCTAACAAAATGATCGACATGACATTCAAGACACCATAAAACCTCTAGGGTCTTACAACTCGAATGTTGTTGACAACTGGAGTCCGAGACAATCTCACATGGTCTGAAAGGTGGCAAGTTAATGATTCGTACATAGGCTATCACCATCACTTTAAATTCAACTGGTGTGCCAGTAAAAATATGAAGAAATTCGTTCAAAAATCTATGAATGCCTATCCATAAAATATTATACCCAATATACATAGTTCAATTGTTAATAAAACTTTATCATTTTTAGGTGATATAACCATGGGTATAACAAACATGTTTACATAAACATTTAGACTTGTCAAAGAAAATAACGAGATTTATTAGCATGTACCTAGCTTGGAACTTCTAAGATTTAACTAATAAAAGGAAAAAATGATTACTATGTTGAATGGCATAAGAACATCAAACTAGGGTAAGGTTTAGATCCTTGTCTAAACCAAAAGCTTACTTTTTGTCTTTTATGGCCTTATAGTTAAATTGTTTCTTTTTTTGCGACATTGGAGTAACCTCACCCACATGCACATGAGTAAAACGGTAATCCATGCATTATTCATAATGACTAAGTAAGACCATGAGATATCCCTTGTGAATCTCAAGACTAGAAACAAGTAGAAGGCGATGACAAACCATCTTACAACAACAGGTTCGATAATGACAGATTTCTTATGTCACAAAGTAATGTCATGTCGATAGATCACCAATTAAAGAAAGCTAAAATTAACTTAGGTACATGACGTTATTAATGCATGACAAAAGAAGTATGAATAATAAAATCTATCTAAATAAATTTCTTGGAAATTCTAGTATTGCATGCAATAAAACAAAAAACATTATTTTACGAAATTTTAGGGATGTTACATTTACTCTTTTAGAGATCCACTTTTTAGTAGAAGAAAAGCCAAAAAAAAATATATATCTATTAGTATTCCCTAAATATCACATCATTCTATAAATACCCTTATCTCTCCATAAGATTTGGGATCATGGGTCCCTTTATCACGACTGACCATCGACATCATAGGTGGAGAAATGTTTTCTATAGATTGACCCAATCTCTAGTAATATAAGTATATTCTTGCTATGGAATTAACCCAATAAAATGCTTGAAAAAATATTATGTCACACAAATGAAACAAGTACAAATGTGATGCTCATAGCAAGCAAGTGGGATTGATAGTAATAGTTCTTCATCCATTTCTCTCAATTCACATGACTAACTTTGAGGGATTATAAATTGCTTCAAATCCCTCTTCTTACTTCGATGCATACATTGATGCTTCTCCCACTGTGGATCAAACCCATGCCTAGTACATTCCATTGATTTTATTTCAACCTACCTATCTCCCCTAAAATCTTGAAATAATTCCAACAACCACTCACAATCAATGGATCATACTGTCAACAACCCCCAAAAAGTAAGGACCTGTTGCTATATGGATGCACTTGTTTGAAGTATATACATCTAGTATGTCACCTTTTTCCACTTAAGAAATATAGGAATGAAAAAATAATTTAATTATGTGCATGGACTTACCAAAGAGAGTCTAGTATTAATGCAATCTATTATAAATTTTGGAAAGATGTAATCCGAAACATATGTTACTTTTGTATTTATTTATTTCCCCAAATGCATCCAATCATTTCTCGACTATTGCCACCAAATTTCCTCATAGCATAATCATATCATCCATAAATTGTGAATGTTTGATTGGTTCCACACCTTATACTATTTTAATGCCAATTATATTTCCATTCCTCCTTTTTTTCTTCATAATTTTTCCTAAGGTTTTAACTATGAGGATATACAACACAATGTTTTACTTGTGAGGATATACAACATAGGTGAAAGGAGGAGGTCTTAGATGAGGACCCTGCCACATTTAAAGAATACAACCAATATCCCATTAACCGAAGGAACAACCCAAAGTTTTCTAATAGAACCATTTTTGTAGTTTATAAAGTGGGATACTAATCCTAACTTTGTAAGAAAAATATAAACAAAGGCACTCCTAAGTTAATTTTTCGAAGGCATTTTCTTTGCCAATTTTAATTATCAAGATTTTCTCACTATGGGTCTTACTCAAATGAATTGCCTCTTATACCAAGAAAATGTTGTTTGTAATGTGCCTCTACTCCACAAATTCTTCTTGAGTTCCAAGACTAGATTTGGAAATAGTTTGTTCAGTCCTTAGTCGAAGAATAATATTAAAATGTGATGATGGTATAGTGTAATAACTATATGATTTTTTTTCACACCAAAAACAAATACAATTTGTTATTTCATGGAATCAAAGTTGCTACTAGCAATACATCAAAAAAGTCTAGAGAAGATTGACTCTTCTACTATCCATATAGTACAAGACATCAAAGTGAAATAGTCCAACGATCACACATATCTTACAAACAAAATGATTGGATTCCCATATTCATCAAAACTGTCCAAAACGAATTAATAGAAAAACAAAACCAAAACAAGAGAGGCATCCAGCCCATTAATACTGAAAATATACTTTTCAACTTACTGGAACCATAAGAACTAATTGTACCTCATCAAAATATACTCAGAATACCAGAGGAATATAGCCTTCCATCTATGAGCTCCTCAAAAAAGCATTTACCATCCATATCTCCAATGTCTAACTTGGACAACCTGACAGCTTCAACATTATATTCCATGTAAATATGCTTAATGGAGATATAAGAAAAATCTGAAATCAATATTTTTACTCTGGTCAACCAATGTTCCATCACCAAAGATTGAAGATAGTTGTCTCATTTTTCCCAATCCATAAGATCCTTAGAATCTCCAACAAATTAAATAATAAAGCAACCACTCCTCCTTGCAAACTAGAGTAAACCCCATAGAGACAAAAGTTATGCCCTCGTATTTGAACCAATTCTAGCTCCCATCCAAATTTTAAACAGATGTGTTTCACTTTTATGGAAAATCATTCCTGCCCCACACATTGTAATGTCCTAAGTCTAGTGTGCAGATATTAACACTTCAATTCTGTAATTTTACTTAAACAATTCTGAATTTTTAATTGGTTCACACAAAGCATTCTTGGATTGGGCAAAACAAGGGTTTCTTCTAGGAAATTTTGCAAAGGACAAGAGTGATCAGTGGCAAAAAAATAGAGAGATGTCAGACATGGAATTTCCTCTCCCCTAACACATTTATATCTGGTTCCATTTAGGGTTCAGAGTCCGTACTGCAGAAACCTACTACCACGCTTCTGGGTAGCCAAACCGTGAAACTAAGGAGAGTAGTTCGGTCTGTTTCAACTAGGGGATTCTGGAAACCTACAGAGGTTTGTTATAGAATTGATATATCATAAATAAAGGTTCATTAATTTTAATAATATATCAGAGGCAAAGGAAAATATTCTGCAAGTTATAAAGGTGAGACTAGCTCGTCGGGCAGCTCACTAGCTCCATATTCAAGCCTTTACAAATAGGGTAAGGGGGGTTCAGGTTCTCTTTTTTGGACTTTTGGGACTTATATATATCTATTAATGACTCATAAGAAAAATAATGGGGTTATTTGGAGTCATACAAGTCGAAATATGGAAGTTACAGTAAAACTAGTTATTTTCCAATGCAAATCTAGACTAGGTTGACTTAAAATTAGTAAATCTCAGCCATTTCGAACCAGATTTGAATAAAACTTGCAGAGAATGTTTATGATATCATATTATAGCCAATAAACTCAAAATTTCTCTCATCAATTAACTATAACACTCTCTTCAACATTGTGCATCATTACAATGTATTTTATTGACATAATACAAGGAAGGGCATGGAGGTTTGAACCCTTAGATATTGAAAAATATTGGACCTGTTAATGAAATATGATGTATATTAATGGATGGCTGTAGGCTTCTAACAAATCCTGAACTTAGATAGGCTACTCCATATCTCCAATGTAACCTGCAATGAGAAGGGGAGAAGAGGGGAAGAGGAGAGAGGGAATGAGAACCTTGGGGTGCATCTCCCAAGAACCTGAGGGAAAAAACTCAGAAAGGAAGCCTTATATTCATAAACATAAACATAATAAACATCCAAAGTGAGAAATGGAGCTCCAATTGCCTTTAAATAAACCTGGGTGACTTGTTGAGCAAGTCAATCACTTGTTAGGCAAGTTACCACTTGCTAAACCCTAAAACTAGCCACAAATTTTCCCTCCTTGAGTAAATTAGCATGTGTAAGACAATAAATATGTTTCCCTTTCATCCACCTTCATCCAATTTGGAAACTTTGGTTTTCTTGAACCATAGTTGCTATTTTTCCCTATGACAGCTTTTCTTGGCTTTCCTATTTTTATGACTGAACTCCAAAAAGGAAACTGCACCATCCTTTGTCAATTGTTGCCTCTTTTGTATTTGACTGCTTTTGTCATATATTTTGGCACTTTCCCTTTTCCTGTTTGGTTGATTTTGTCATACAGTTTCTAATTTTCCCTTTGCAAGTTGGCTTGCCCAAGTGGCCCTCCTATTAATGGAAACTTATTTTCCACCTAATTAATGTCATAATAATATTTAATGACAATTAATATACCAAGTACATGCCTCCTAAGTGACATTTAAATTAAATATCCTAGGTTAATTTATTTAATGCATCTTTTGACCCCCTTGGTGCTAGGCAAGGTCAACACTTCTGGCGTTCAAAATGTGGGGATATGACACACATCCCCTTATGTTCATCCCCATCAAAATAGCCAATCGATAGGTTGTCTCCAAACGCTGGTGGAGAGATTTCCCTTGAAATAACTAAAAATTTTACCCTTCCCAACTCGTTCAAAGAATTCACAACTTTTATGCAAACTTGAATCATTGATGGTTTAATGCCTTAAAAAATGTGTCGTTTTCTATCCTTCCACACCTCCCACATCATGAGAAATGGAATTACTTTAAGTCTGTATTGTACCTTTATCCATCTTTTGATATTTTCATCTAACCTGTGACAATCCCAATAAATCAACAAAATGTAAACACTTACCCACCTCCAACCATACATCTTTGAATAAAATACAGTTACCAACTATGTGATCCACATATTCCAGTGCATAACTGCATAAAGAACACATTCTAGGCCCAACCATACCTCTCTTTTGGAGAGAGCCCCACATTAATTTTTTTTTTAAACACAACCAAGAAAAACATTTTATTTTGAGTGGTAATTGTCCATGCCATAACACCAAATACACCAACTAGAATAATCCACCATCCCATATTTTGACATCAACTTATATTCCAACTTAGTGCTTACAAATCCACCTCCCCTATTATAATTCCATACCAACTTGTCATTTGCATCATATAAAATGAACCCAACCAGATTTAACTTACCCACAAAACTATCCCATTCAACAGCCAATGAACCTGGAAAATTTAAATTTCTGCATAAGTACTAATAGGATTTCCCTGCAATCTTACTTTGAACTTAACCTCATTTAGAAAAAAAATATTTCACGTGTGAAGTTCTTCTACAAGCCCCATAGAAATATTATAATTATCTAACATACTAATTAATCAAAACCAGGAAACATCTGAGAATCCCTACCAACCGACCAAGATATTTCCTGGTTAATAACGAGAAAAGAATTCAACATGCTTCTCCAGATAGCAGAAGCATTCATCCTATATTTGTTCGGATCTCTAAACCAATAAACTAGAGAAAAACATTTCAAATTCTTCACTTTCCCCATTTTTTCCCAAAGACCCTCATCAAATAGAGTCCTCCATAAACTCTTAACACATAAAGACCAATTGAACCAAGAGAGGTTATTTTATTCCCCAACCACCTAGGTGCTTAGGTCTTGATATACTATCCTAAGAGGTAAGATGACATTTTGAAATATTCAATTTCCCATCCTAGAGAAAATAAAAAATCAAACTTTCGATTGTAGCTATAACTGCCTTCAGGAAAATAAATAAATAAAACCAGAAAATTGGAATACTATGAAGGACGACATTAACCAAAACAATTCTACCCCCTATAGACAACAACCTAAACGAACAAGAACTAATTCTTGTTTGAATTTTATTTATGAGCTAGTCCCGATCACCTTTTTTATATCCATTTGTCTTAAGACAAAAACCAAGATATTTAATCCCACCTTCAAGACCAGAAATTTGCTAAGGAAATAAAGTAGAAACATGGCCACAAATAATCGGATCATGAAATAAATACACAAAATTTGATTTATGTGAACCAACATCCATAGATGAAGCATCACAAAACATCTTTATAATGGGAAGACAATGTTTCCATTCAATGAGTGAACCTTTACCAAAAAGTAAGGCATCATCCACAAATAAAAGTTGTGTAATGGATAACGATATTTCCAAATAGATACCTTTGATCCTCCCTTCTTCTTTATCCTTATTGATCAATAGATTCGGTCCTTCAATGATCATGATAAACAGATAAGGTGATAGTGGAAAACCTTTTAAAAGACCTCTATTTCCACTAAAAAACGTGGTAGGGGATCCATTTTGCAAAAGTGAGAACTTAAAAGATGTTATACAAGCCATAATCCAATTACTGACTTCCATGGATAGCCCAATTTGAATGAGAACTAATCTCAAATAGGACCAGTCAACCCTCTCATAAGCCTTTATAAGATCCATTTTAAGAATGAAATCATTTAAATGATTTTTTTTTACAAAGTGTAAACACTCCTAAGCTATCCCAACGGCATCAAGTAAGTGTTTGTTTGGTAAAAATCCAAATTGTTCCTTTGAGATAAATTTACCCAAAAAAGGCTTCATCCTTTCCAAAATTATTTTACTGATGATCTTGTACAACAAATTTCATAATGAAATCGACCTATGATCATTAAATTGTTTTGGTCTATCCTTTATTGGGATATGAGAAATGTAGATTTCATTCAATTTCCCTGCAATTTGTCCCGTCATTCTAGATCCATCAATATCCTTAGTCATTTACTTTCCTAAAAGGTAAAAAAAAATGAAAATATAACTCCACATTCCACTCATCCGGGCCTGGAATTTTATCTTTTGGAAAATGGGTAAGAATTTTCGTAACCTCCTCCATAATAATAGGAGCCCCTATATATTGGCCCTGTTCCAAACTAAAAAATATTGGGAAGCTTCTGATAACTTTTATGTGATTTTAAAGATTTAAATTATTACCATAAGAGTAAATATCTTTAAATTGATGAATAGCATCAACTTTCAAATATTAATTGCCATTCCAAATCTCATCCTAATCCCCCTTTAACTCCCAAATAAAGTTTCTCAATCTTCTCTAGTTAGCATACCTATGAACAAAATTTGTATTATTATCTCCATCCTACAAGCAAACAACCCTACTCTTTTTCCTCCATGTTTCTTCCTTCAGTCTCAAAATATCATTTTTTTTACTCATGTTTCAAAATATACTCTTTCCTATTAGATGAGGAAAAATCTTCATTAATAGTACCAAAAACATTCTTTATCTCTGTCTCTATTTGAATCAACTCTCTATGTTTTTCCTCCTTTTATCTCTTTCTCACTTCCTAACTTCATCCTTTAGCAAAGTTGGCTTGCTACCAATTCTATACAAAGCAAAAGTATGATATGGTTGAGACAAAACTTCCCATTTCTGATGTAAAAAATCACAAAAACATTGTTCCTTCAACCAAATAGGATTAAATTTGAACAGATAATGAATAAAACCTTGATCAAATCCAGTTGAACGACAATGGATTTGTGATTCAAAATACCAGTGAATTGGGACCAAGACCGATAACAACTAATTCTATCACATAGATATTCATACATTAAGAATCTATCCAACCTATTAGCTATCCCAACCTTACCACACCTAGCATTAGTCCAAGTAAGGACAAGAACACTAGGTAAGATGTCTACAAGCCTTGCCTCCTCAAACAAAGAACGAAAAAAATATTATAAAGGATCAAATGGATTCCCTAAACCCCAAATTCTCCTCTACCAACATAGTCAGATTAAGATCACCTTCCAGAATCTAAGATGCATATGATAGAATACCAACGTGGGAAACATGTTTCCAAAAATCCTTTTTGTGTTTGTAAGGCCCATAAATATTTAGGATTCTAATCTTGTTCTTAAACCCCCTTTGAAAAACCTTCTACAATTATACCTGCATCAGTAAAAATTATCTTTAAATAGTAATAGTCAGGTTCCAAGCCACAAGAGTTCCATTGTTGGTTTCTTGGTCAACACTGAGGGGGGTGAATCAGTATTGTTATATTTTTACTAATTTAGCCACTTTTTAAATCTATCATTAAAAACACATAACAACAAGAATACATAGAACACAATTTTAACGTGGAAGCCCAATAGGGTAAGCCACCAATACGTCCTATTACTGAAAAATTGTTATTTACATATAGCTTTTCCTGGTGCTACAGCCAAGGATGGTATTGCACCCTATTTAGAAGAAACTACTGGAAGGAGGATATGACCCCCTATTTTATCAGCTCCTATTGAAAGGATGCTATGACACCCTATTTACCAGCTACCACTAGAAGGAGGCTATGACCCCCTGGTTTATCAGCTGCTACAGAAATGATGCTACGACACCATATTTACCAGCAACCACTGGAAGGAGGCTACGACCCCTTGGTTTATCAGCTGCTACTGAAGGATGCTACGACACCCTTTTTGTTCAGATACTACTGACAGGATTCTCCTACATCCTATTTACCATCTTTTGCTGGAAGGATGCAACAACCCCCTGCAGGCTTGTTTCCTACCCTAGCTCCACCCTGCCACCCTAATATGTTTCTTTGGTGAAATTATAGATTTCTCTCCCTCTAAATTCTGTCATATCCTCTAGTCTCGGATTCTTGTACAGTAATCAAAACTCAAGAGATGTTTTCCTTCCTGCTCAGGCCATTGCTTAAATACTTCTCAGTATTACACTTCTTTCAACAGTTACGCCTCTTCAAACTGAACAAACAGACCTTTCATCGTTGCTCCCTTTTATATTTGGTGATCACATCCACCAGAACATTCTTTTGCATTATTTCGTTGATCCCGCAACTTAGATTTCATTTTTGTAGCTTGGAATCAATTTTCGCACCTCTGTTCAACTTTGTCTAGTGCTTCTGCACTCTCCTTCTCCAGATACAATCTAGACCATTGATCTTATGTCCGACTCTCTCTGGACCCTTGATCTACTCTACATATTTCCTCTTTGAAATCGTATTTCCACACCAAGTTTCTGTTTCAACGATTCCCAACCGTTGATCTTCATCCGACTTCTCCATGAGCGTCGATATTCAGATTGCAGGATGTAACATTTCCTTAAATCATATCTCAAATTTCTACAAACTTCTTTCTGCACTTCTTCTTCCGAACCATTGAGTTGCTCTAGTGGAACTAACTTTTGCCGTCCGATCTCTCCAGATTACGGGATGCAGGATGTAACTTTTCCTAAAATCGTATCTCGACTTTCCACAAACTTCTTTCTGCAAGATCCTTTCTGTAAGATCCTTTCCATAAGCTTCTTTCCGCAAGCTTTCTTCCGCACCATCGATCTCTTGCGGCTATTTTCCTGACCGTCGATTTCCATATTGTGGGATGCAGATTGCGGGTTCATAGAATCTTTAAAATTTATTTCCGCACTTTTTCTTCCACACCGTCAATCTCTTTTGGCGCCACTAATCTCAGCTTTTTGATCTTGATATTTTGCGGAACTTTGGATTTTTCGCCTAACTTTCAGAATTAATCTGTAACCATCGGATCTAGTGCGGGACTAATATAAGCCGTCTGATCTTGATCTTTTACGGAACTTCATCCTCCCTCCTATATTTTGCAGAACTGATCCACAGTCATTAGATCTCATGCAGGATACTTCTTGACCATCAATTTCAGATCGAATGCGGATCTCACCATGACTTTGCTGATCTGCATGATTTCTTTTACGGAAATCCTCTACAACTGTTTCTAATAGTTTTGAAGATTTATGTACACATAGAATTTCATCATGCTGATGATTATAAGTAATTTATAAACACTCTCGCAGGTATAGTTTCTATGTTCTTCGATTGTTACATATACTCGATCTCCCATTCATTTCATTATTTTGCAGTTCCACTCTTCATTTGTCTAACCACCTTTGTCATTCATACTGCATATATACTTCCACTCGAACTATGTTCTTTGTTTCATTAACCATTGTTTACATCATACTATCAACACTATCTTGGAAGTCTTCAGATCAGTCATTCATGTTGTCTTGTCATCCATTGTGGATAACCTCCTGCATTGAACAATCAAAATGCACGATATAACAGAAATATTGGAGCACAAAAGAGATTTTATTGAGCACATGCCACTTTGAGGGGGCAACCTCCTTTGAGTAAGCTCAATACAAAATAACTCTTCGATGCTTTCATTAGCCTCAACACATACTTATATACTAAGTCAAATCTAAACAACTATTACCCCCCATGAATGTGGGATAATGCAACATAATAACTAGACAACTTAACAACTATTACTTACTCCACATGAATGTGGGATAATACAACATACTGATGGGATGACTTACAACATCCCCTCCCTCTTAAAAAAAATCTTTGTCCTCAAAGCTTTAGATGTGGAAACTGTTGCTGAATCTGAAGGAGTGGTTCCCATCTAGCATCCTCTGGTTGCATGTTGTGCACCTGAATTAAGACCTCTGTGATGGCCCGAGAGCGAAGTTGACAAGTGTGCTTATTGAGGATGGCCTCCGAATCTGAAATGATGGATCCTTCATTATCCCATTCTGGTAAAACAATTTTTTCTCTGATGTTGGTGCCAATCACTTGCTAAATGTGAGAAGGAGGAGGAAGTAACAATTTATAAGAAACAGACCCAATCTTCTGAAGAACTGTATATGGACTACAGATCTTTGGAGCGATCATTTGATTCCCTTTGAGTTTCAAGGAGGATTGCTTATAAGGATGCAGATGAAGAAAAACCATGTCACCTACTTGAAAATTTTGCTCAGAATGGTGCTGATTGGCTTGGTGTTTCATGCAGGTTTCGGCCATGTGAATATTGTCCTGTAGAATGTGAAGAATATGATGTCAGTTTCAAAGAACCATGTCAATTTCCTGAACTGGTGAATGGATCGGGGTGTATGGAAGGAGTACTGGAGCTATGTGACCATAAACTGCTTCATATGGAGTCATTTGAGATGCAATATGGTAGTAAGTATTGTACCACCATTCAGCGAGAGGGAGCCACTTTTCCCACAGATGTTGTTCTTCAGAGGTGAAATAACGAAGATAAGTTTCCCAATAGTTGTTGATGACTTCATTCAGACCATCTATTGGTGGGTGATAAACTAAACTCATATTCAGTTTGGTGTCAGTTAGGAGAAAATGACTTGTGAAAGGTGCATTGCGGTCTGAGACAATGGAAGAAGGGATTCCATGAAGAAGGAATATCTTGTCCATGAAAATTTGTGCGATTGAGGAGGTGGTATATGGAGCGCTGAGAACACAAAAATGATGATATTTGGAAAGCCGATCAACCACAACCAAGATTATGATCTTCCCTCCATATTTAGGGAGCCCTTGAATGAAATCCATCGAAATATATGTCCAAATCCTTGTAGGGATGGGAAAAGGTTTGAGCAATCCGAAAAGGAGTGTAGTTTCACCTTGGTGGCGCTAACAAGGAGCACATTCGGAAACCATCTGTTGAATTTCTCGTTTCATTCCCTTCCAAAAGAAGTGACATCGTTCCCCCTCATATGTTTTCATGAACCTAGAGTGCCCTGCTGATGGAGAAGCATGGAGTTCATAAAAGACTACATGTTTAATATCTGTGCTCTGGGGAAGCACCAGACGACCCGTGTATTTCAAAGAAGAGCCATCCCAAGAGAAATGCGGTACCATAGAAGGATTATTGGCCAACGGTTGGATGATATCAGATAATGAGGAGTCATTGACATAGCCTTCCTGAATAGAGTGTAACCAAGTTGGAATAGGCATAGCAATATCTGAAAGAGAGACAGGGGCATCAAATGTGTGGGAACAAGTATCCACTTCAAGATTGTCCTTATCCTTCTTGTAATTAATCTCATAGTCATAACCCTTGAGTTTGATAACCCATTTTTGTTTTGTTGGGGATGAGACCCATTGTTCCAGGAAATATTTCAGACTCTGGTGATTAGTCTTGATGCAACGAGGATTCCCTAAGAGATATGGCCACCACTTTTGTACTGCGTGTAAAATAGTCATCATTTCCTTCTCATATGTGGAGGTGGATAAATTCCTTCCAGGAAGGGTTTTACTGGTGAATGCCATGGGATGTTCATCTTAAAAGAGGACAACACCAAGTCCATTGCTACAAGCATCACTCTCAAGAGTGAAGGGCTTGGAAAAATTAGGCATCTGAAGGGTGCATCAAAATGAAAGATCCAAGGGATTATTTGAGACTGTCGAAGGTTGCATCTGAATGAAATGGAGTGGAGTGATGACACCATGTGAATTCATTTTAAGGAGCGTTTCCATGCAATGTGAACTGATAATGTTGAGAGACCCTGGTTGTAAGCCATTGAATGTGTGTTTTGTCCCATTGACTAAAAAGTGCATCCACAGTTCAGCAAAATCCCATAAGATGGGTCCAAGTGTGCATAACCATTGAGTGCCTGAAATCACAGAACAACCTCCTAGGGGTATGGCAAACATGTTAGAGCGCATGTTATAATCTCCAATTGAGATACACACACTGCGAAACTTTCCTTTGCAAGGTAAGGTGCTCCCATTGGCAACCATGACTTTAAAGTTGGAGAAAGGATGGCAAAACAATCAACTTGTTTAGTAATCTGAGGGTCAATAGGCGGCTGCGGAATGTCGACCTGATCGTCTACTGAATCTTGAGAAGCTTCACAAATTTCAAGTGCAGGCGGAGAAGCCACATCCAAGAAATAGGGCTTGTGTTCAGTACATTGATGTCCTTGGGTGAATTTATCATCATAATTATAACAAAGTCCATTTTCCCTATGTGCCTGCATCTCGGCTTCAGACAAATGCTTGATAGGAGTGGTTTTAGGAGTCAGAGGGATTGGATGTATTTGGGGAACCATATTTTTGAATGGAACAAAAGTGGATTTGGGGCGTTGTTGATCCCTAATCTTGTACTCCGCCAACTTAGCCAACCCTAGGATTTCCATCATTGTGTTGGGACAAAACATTGTAACATCATATCAGATTGTATCCTTAAGACCATTGATAAAACAACTCCTGTAGAATGCATCAGAAAATCCATCTATGTGCTTGACTAAGTTCTCAAATTCTGTCTGATACTCTCTCACAGTGCCAGTTTGGCGAAGTTTGGTGAGTGCTCCTATGAATTCATCAAAACCACTAGGGCCAAATCGGTGCAAAAGGAGTTGGCAAAAGTCTATCCATTGAGGCTCTTCATGATCCTTGATGTACCAAAAGAACCATTGAAGGGCTTCACGTTCCAAATGAAATGATGCAAGTGGGACTTTGGTGACATCAAAAGTGTTATGTATATTAAAGTATTGTTCTGCCTTGTGTATCCATCCACTTGGATCATCACCATTGAAGCGAGGGAATTCAATCTTTGGCCCACAAAAGTTGTTGGAAGCAGAGAACGCAGTGCCTGCAGAAGACTCAGGCTATTGCTGATTGCTCATGGCTGAATACTGAAGATGGAGGTCAAGAAATATTTGATCCAAATATTCAAGTTTGGTCTTGAGGGTGACAAGTTCTTCTTTCATTTGTCTATTTTCTATTGTGCGGGTGAAAACCATAAGCAAGATCTTTGTTTTTTGTTTTTTTTTTGTTTTGTTTTTTTAATTTTATCGGAAATGGGTGGAAAAACAAAAACAGAGAGGGTTTTAGAAAAGGAAAATTTTGAGTTGGGAAAAACGCGAGTGGGTAACTAGGTTGTGGACACTTTCTGAGGGACAAAGAAACAAAAATTATGAATTTTAGAAGTAAGGTGAAAGAAGGAGATGGAATTTCAGGTTTCGGAAAGTGGACTTGGGATAGGGTCCTCAATGAATGAAATATGTAGAATGGAATGACATGGGTTACCGTGAATTTTCAAGGGAAATGGAGCTAAATCAAGGAATATGGCTAAAGACATTTTTTTTCCTGAAGAAATGATCTGTGGCGGTGCTTGAAAGCTGCGCTTTATCAACTTGAATTGGAGTAAATGATCTGTGACAATTCTGGAATTCTGCGTGTTATCAACTGTAAATAGATATGGACCCCAGGTATATTCTGCTTCCTAATGGTTCAAAGGTAGTCACTCGGCCACCAAGGTTGTCTCAGGCTTGAGTATTGGGGCAGTGCCCCTCACTTCATGGCGTAGGTAAAACTGCTAACCGCTTGGACAAAAAAGATAGCTCTTTGGTTTTCCTCATGGATGGGAATCTAGTCAATCTGGTGGGGTTCGTTTCCCTTTTCGCTTGGCAAGTCCTCTCAATGGCCAGCTACTTCGAGGTTCCTGTGGTACTCCTCACAATGAGTTTTAGGGCTATGCCCATGTACTTCCCACAATTAAGCAGATAGGGTTTATTCCCTGATCCGAATGAAAAATACCATTGTAAGAAGAAGAACTACTGCAATAATCACAGTGCCAGAAAAAATGTGGCAGAAATTCCACCCAATGCGCAAAAACCCGTAATTAGAGCTAGGGATTTGAGACAAAAACTTTTAAAATGAGCATAACCCGATCTATATTGCTCAGAATCGCTATTATAGCCTATTTCAGGAACTGGAACAACCACTCTGCTTCAACCCACGAAATCAGAATAGAAATCTGGGTACCTGGTCAAAAGATTTTTGCTCTTCAATTTCCGCAACCGTCACCGAAATTCTATAAAATTGCTGATTTTAAATCCACGATATCTCCACTTTTAGAACTCCAAATGAGATGATTATTTTTTGAAACTGCGTATTTTTGAAAGAGGAATTTAGATATGCAACTTATTTTTCTTGAATCTGCACAAAAAGTTTCAAAAATGGATGTGAAAGTCACCGTCCACTTTTGCCCTTTTTTTTTTCAAAAAAAAAAAAAATTCTCACTTGTGCCAAGGAAAGTGCTATGATACCAGATGTAGAGAACCTCCTGCAATGAACAATCAAAATGCACGATATAACATAAATATTAGAGCACAAAAGATATTTTGTTGATCACAGGCCACTTCGAGGAGTCAACCTCCTTTGAGCAAGCTCAATACAAAATAACTATTTGATGCTTTCATTAGCCTCAACACATACTTATATACTAAGTCTAATCTAAACAACTATTACCCCCCATGAATGTGGAATAATGCAACATAATAACTAGAAAACTTAACAACTATTACTTACTCCACATGAATGTGGGATAATACAACATACTGATGGGACGAATTACAAAGCATATGCGTCCGATAAAATATACTAACAAAATAAAGAGGAGGGTTGACACGGGTTCTTAACATCCATGTCCATCTCATCCATTGCATTTGTTATAAATGAACTTTTTTTATATCATCATTAGGACACCATCATATTCCATGTCATCATATGTCTCATGCCACATCATCAACTATTCCATGCCATGACATCACTATTTTATAACATCTTCATTAGGACACCATCATATTCCATGTCATCATATGTGTCATGCCACATCCTCAACTATTCCATGCTATGTCATCACTACCTTAGTCTTTCACTCAGGTTTGTCTTGTCATCATATCCACAGGTTATTCCTTTGTCATTCGTGAACACCTTTGACATCAAGGAAAACTATATACTCAACAATACCCCCCTTTGGCATTGATGGCAACATCTAAAGATTCTCCCCCTCTAACAACAATGACAAAGGATAACCTATTATGCCAATGGTGTACCTATTTTGATATAGGTTTTCCTGTCTTTCTACTTTTTTACAACTCCCCCTATCATCATGTCTCCCCTTTGTTAACTGAACTGTGTTATTTAATCAATGTATTATCATTTATCTTAACACTTCATTTCTTGCAACAAGTTCTTGGATGATAGCTTAATTGATAGATCCATGTACTCCCCCTGTCACTGTACTTCCTTTCCTTTGTCAACATTTTTGTGACAGAGTTTACACTCAGCATTTTCACACTATTCCATTTTCTGTCTAGGATATATGGTTTTTTCAACTCTGTTCTTGTTTCCATATCTAATGGTCTATTCTTCCTGTAATTTAATTGGCTTCCGCTATTACCAGAATTCCTTAAGCTTGTGCATTTAGATCTTCATATAACAACAACCATATACTGCTGGATTCTTTTGGATTTTAGATCTATATTATCAATTGTCCAGATACCCATAACTTCAGATCCTCAACGCAAAGATTACTTCAGTTGATTACATAGTTTCTCTGGTCTCACTATCTCAGACACAAAGACTCATAACCTCAACCTTTTCCTTTGTCAATGTTGAACTCATCCTGCTATCTTATCAATAGACTTGAATTTTTAATTTTTTAGACTTGAGTTTTCTTCTACTGTCAACAATTTTTATGTGTCATGAATTCAAACACTAAGTGAACATAATCATATTTATCTTCTATTTGATTGCAGACATCATGGTCTTCATGACTCTCACATTTTGTTTTTCTCACGTTAATTCATACTTTCTCTTATGTCATCCATACACCAACCTTGATCACCCATCATCTTTGAAGAAGATAGCTTTCAATATACTTCAACATTAGACACCAATTGAGTTTTTTCTTAGATACCAATTGAAATTTTCTGACTTTAACTTCCCTTGAGTATAAGATCCCTTCTAATGTTATTTTTAGGGTTTTCTTTAAATCATGAGAGACCTTTTTAGAAAAGGATCACACAGTCATCACTACACCCTTCTTCATCACCTTCATCTTTATCGGTGTATTCTTTTATATGTCCATCTTGCTTTTCCTCGTAAATGATGGCATCCTTATTTATTCCTCTATTATGCTCATCGTTATCTTTGAAGACCTCACTGATCTTTGAAATCTTTATTTCTTCTACATCTTTGAAGTCTTCCTCTCTTCTCCACATCTTTTGTTTGATGTTCTGAGATTTGTTTGCAATAGTATTCCTTGTAGGGGTCTTCAGTTTACAATCTCTTGCCATATGTCCATGGTTATTACACTTATAACATTATATGTCATATTTTTGGAGTAGTGTAAAAAGATTATTATTTCCCTTCGATCTATTACTTGATGACTTCTTCTTGTATTCAAAAACCTTTCTTTCAGTTCTATAATTTAAGGATTTATGACCAAAATTATTACAAGAATAACAGTGACCTAAAAAGATATGTAGATATCTAATTGGTCTCTTGGGTACTATATTATTTCTATTTTTTTCTTGAGAAATTAATCGTGTTTTCTTGCTTCCTTCCTTTTTAGCTAGAGTCTTTAGTACTTCAGCATAGCTTTTCTTAATTCCTTCTTGATTGGTGACTGGTAAACTCTCTGGCTTATTTTCTTTAATGAACCCTAAACCATAACTGTCACTGGATGATCTTTGGTTGTTCAGAATGTCATCTAGAATCCTTGAACTATTCTCAAACTTGGATTTAATGGATTTTTCATCAACACCTTCTCTAAGTTGAGTAATTTATTTCTCAAGTTTTTATGAATCTTGAATTCTCTTCCTAGGAAAAACTACTAGGTCTTCCTCACTCTTCTTGGCCTCTTGAAGTTGGTTTCTCAAATCAATAATAATATGATTTGTCTCTTCTTGGTATTTAGACAGTTTATCTTTCAAAACTTTGTTTCTTTTTCTACATCTTTCAATTTCATCTACAGGAGCCATGTATTGAGCTTTTGTGTCCACTTCTGATTCCTGATTTGAATTTGTTGTTCCTATAAATAGGATTTCTTCATCTTCACTTTCTTCCTTGAAATAGAATTTCTTCTTCTTCTTACCCTTATGACAGCAATATTCTTCATGGTCACTCTCCTCTTGTTTTGGGTAGGAACACTTATGGGCAAAATGTCCAATCCTTCCATAGTTAAAACATTTCAAAGGTAGCTTACCTTTGTATTTTCCAGTGCCTTTATTAAGTTTACTTACAAAGAGGGCTTCCTCATCATCTAGATTCTCTGATTGATTTTTGGAAAAGACTTTAAATGTTGCTTCTTTCTTTGATGTTTCATTTAGTCCAGTTGTCAATCTCATATGCAGTGAGAATTCCATGCAACTCATCTACTGTCACTATTTTATTGTCATCTCGTTCCTCTAGGGTGGAAACCTTTGAATCATATCTCATTGGTAATGTTCTTAGTATCTTGCTTACCACTTATTTTTCTTTTAATTTTCCTCCAAGCGCTCTAATCGCATTAACAACTTCATCTACACGAAGAAGGTATCACCAATATTCTCTTCTTGTTTCATTTTAAGACTTTCAAATTGACCTTTATATGTCTGCAGTTTGGATTCTTTGACCTTGGATGCTCCTTCATAAATAATCTTCAACTTATCCCATGCTTGTTTGTAGAGGTGCATTGCATAAACTTAGTAAACACAGTGTTTGTTAATCCACTCAAGATTGCATTTAGGGCTTTGGCATTACCTTCATATTCACCTAGTTCAACTGTGTTTGTAGGGTATTGGTTTCCTATGTTAAGTTCCTTTTCTGTTGCTGACCAAGCCTTCCATCGCAGGGACATTAGATGACACCTCATTCTTACACTCCACTAAGCATAATTTTCTCCAGTAAATAGTGGAGGTTTGTTAGTGGTCAAACCTTCTTGTTGATCCATAGTGGTTTTATTCCAATGGTTAAACTGTGCTGAAGGAACCCGCTCTGATACCAATTATTGGTTTATTGGTCAATACTGAGGGGGGGGTGAATTAGTATTGTTAGATTTTTACTAATTTAACAACTTTTTAAATCTATCATTTAAAACACATAACAACAAGGATACATAGAATACAATTTTAATGTGGAAGCCCAATAAAGTAAACCACCAATACATCCTATTACTCCAAAATTGTTATTTACAAATAGTTTTCCTGCTACTACAAATAAGGATGGTATTACACTTTATTTACCAGCAACTACTGGAAGGAGCTACGACCCCCTGGTTTATCAGCTGCTACTGAACAGATGCTACGACACCCAGTTTTGTCAACTACAACTGACAGGATGCTCCTACACCCTATTTACCAGCTTCTGTTGGAAGGAGGCAACAACCCCCTGCAGGCATGTTTCCTGCCCTAGTTCCACCCTACCACCCTAATATGTTTCTTTGGTAAACTTATAGATTTCTCTCCCTCTAAATTTTGTCACACCCTCTAGTATCTGATTCTTGTATAGCAATCAAAACTCAAGAGGCGTTTTCCTTTCTGCTCAGGCCACTGCTTAAATACTTGTTAGTATTACGCTTCTTTCAATAGTTATGCCTCTTCAAACTGAACAAATGCACCTTTCACCATTGTTCCCTTTCAGATCTGGTGATCACATCCACTAGAACGTTATTTTGCATTCTTTCATTGATCTCGCAACTCAGATTTCATTTTTGTAGCTTAGAATCATTTTCCGCACCTCTCTTCAATGTTGTTTAGTGCTTCCTCACTCACCTTCTCCAAATATAATCTGGACCGTTGATCTTATGTTTGAATCTCTCCGGACTGTTGATCTACTCTACAAATTTCCTCTTTGAAATCGTATTTATGCACCAAGTTCCTATTTCAACGATTCCCCACCATTGATCTTCATCGGGCTTCTCCATGAGCATAAATCTTCAGATTGTGGGATGTGGGATGTGGGATGCGGGATGTGGGATGTAACATTTCCTCAAATCGTATCTTGACTTTTCGCAAACTTCTTTTTGCACTTCTTTTTTTGAACTGTTGATCTGTTCTAGCGGAACTAACTTCAGTCGTCTAATCTCTCTAGATGGCGGGATGCAGGATGTAACTTTTCCCAAAATCGTATCTCAACTTTCCACAAACTTCTTTCCGTAAGATCCTTTCTACAAGCTCCTTTTCGTAAGATTTCTTACGCACTGTCGCTGTCTTGCAGGTGTCTTCCTGAATGCTGATTTCCTTATTGCAGGATGTGGATTGCGGGTTCATAGAATCTTTAAATGTTGTTTCTGGAATTCTCTTTCCACACTCTTTCTTCTGCACCGTCAATCTCTTTTGGTGGAACTAATCTCAGTCGTCCGATCTTGATATTTTGCTGAAATTTGGATTTTTTGCCTAATTGTCGAAATTAATCCTTAACCATCAGATCTAGTGCAAGACTAATATAAGCCGTACGATATTGATATTTTGCGGAAATTCATCCTCCTGCTTATCTTTTGTGGAACCAATCCACAACCATTCGATCTCGTCAAGGATGCTTCCTAATCGTTGATTTTAGATCAAATGCGGATCTCACCATGACTTTGCGGATCTGCACGATTTATTTTGCCTAAATCCTCTACGACTGTTTCTAACAGTTTTGAAGATTTATATACACATAGAATTTCATCATGCTGTTGGTTATCAGGAATTTATAAACACTCTCCTAGATATAGTTTCTCTATTCTTTGATTGTTACATATACTGTATCTCCCATTCATTTCACTCTTCTACAGTCCCACTCTTCATTTGTCTAACCAGCTTTGTCGTTCATACTGCATCTCTACTTCCACTCGACCTTTGTTCTTTGTTTCATTAACCATTGTTTACATCATATTGTCGACACTATCTTGGAAGTCTTCAGATCAGTCATTCATGTTGTCTTGTCATCCATGTCCATCTCATCCATTGAATTTGTTATAAATGAACTTTTATGATATCATCATTAGGACACCATCATATTCCATGTCATCATATGTGTCACGTCACATCCTTAACTATGCCATGCCATGCCATCACTATTTTATGACATCTTCATTAGGACACCATCATATTCCATGTCATCATATGTGTCATGCCACATCCTCAACTATGCCATGCCATGCCATCACTACCTTAGTATTTCACTAAGTTTGTCCTATCATCATATCCATTGGTTATCCCTTTGTCATTCGTGAACACCTTTGACATAAATGACAACTATATACTCAACATCCACTAGATAAAACAAAAGAATCCAACGTGCACACACACCATAAAGGCTTTAGTTTCAAAAAATAATTGCAATCATTTATAGATGTTGTCGTAGTCTCCTGAAATAGAACGATATCGAGATGAACATTTTCAAACAATCTCTTCAAGGTAATTTTTTTACGGTTGCTACCTAGATTGTGGATGTTTAAGGACAAAATGTTCATTGAGAAACCCCTTCAAGGGCCATATCATCTCTAATATCTCATAAGTCAAAAGATATATGAGAACCATAATCGCTCAACAAACCCTTTTAAAAAATGGAAGAAACTCTAAGGTTTATAAATTTTGTCACTACTTCACCAGAATCCACTTTTTTCAAATTAGACCCCTTGCCTCTCTTCCCCTTTCTAGGTTTTTTAATTGAAACATTAGCATTGAATATAGATGAAATCATAATGATATCCAAGTTATCAACATCCACCAATGAAGATGCAGGTAAAGGAGTAAATATTTTTCCTTTAGAGGCCAAAGAAGATCTCGGGGGAGGTTCCCCAGATTCAGGAATTGGAGAAGTAGGTAAAGAAACCCCTAAGGAAGCAAGTTTATTACTATATAAAGGGGGGAATTCTGAGGACAAAAACATAGGATAGAGGGCCTTTGTATACCCTTGAACAAAATAATGCAATCAATACTATATATACAAATGAGTTCCAAACGATTGTGTGAATATTCAAGAATTAAATGACCAGTAATAGAATCGTGATGCACCAAAGCAACATACTGGGGTTCAATAGGACCTTCTTCCACAGCCATAATTTCCAACATAGACTCTAAACCTGGTTATTTTAACTCTACTGAAGCTTCCCCTCCTGAAACTGATAATGAACTTAAAATCTCTTCTATAGAAAGAAAATTTAAAAGGGCAGGAACAAATTTTATAAAGATACCCATGAAACTTGTTGTTTAACATCAATCCAATGGAATAGGGAAGGATAAAATAGCATTTATTTCACCCAAACCCTCCTCCAAGGGATTCGATAACTCTAACGGCTCTAAGGCACCAAAATTAAAATTTGGACATGAAGATCTTGCATGGCCCATATCACAACACATGTTACAATGGAATGGAATTTTCTAGTAATCCAATCTCTATACAAAAGAGCCACCATCCCAAATAATCTTCAGCTCCTCATGGATATCCCCTTCAATATCAATCTCAACGAGCATACACATTAATTTTCTATCATATCCCAATAATTTCTCATTTTGCATAAAAATAAATCGGTCAATGGAGTTTGCAACTGCCATGAAATCCTTCAAACTCCAGCAGTGAAGAGGAAATCTTGGAAGAGTTTCCTATGTATGCCTCCTCAACAATTTCTCCTTCCATGGATTAAATCATGTATTCCAAAGAGATAATACCAAATATCCCATCCCAAGAACCCAAAATATCTCCTTAATCACATATCTATCTTCCTCTATAAGAAACTGAAAAACAATCCATCCATTAACCAACATAAGCACTCTAGGAAGGTTACCAATATAGGGTTTCCATTTAACCTAGATCTAGAAAAGAATATCCTCCCTCATCACCCTAAAAAATTCAAACTTCCCCACCAAAGCACACTAAGCTAAATCCATAGTTGCATCCTTTCCCAACACGCACAGAAACCTACCCTTTTTAGCTTTCTCGAATTTAAGATTTTGTTTCAACCTGTGAACTTCGGATTCCAAACGTGAATGCCCACTGTGTAGTAGATCATGTGAAAACCTATACTTCGCAAGCTACTCCTGGATATCCTCTGTATTTTTTAACACAACCGAATTCCCAACAATTTAAAACCCACCTCCATTTTTCATCAGAGAATCAATGTGAGAAGCAAAAACTAAAAATTTTGTGAAAGGGTTTGTTTTTACTCCTACATCCTTCAAACCCTTATTTGGAGAAACCATGCCTATCAGTTTTAATCTGACCCTACCTACCATGTGTGATGATGGGAATGTGACAGGGTTCATACCAACCGATCCACCTATCCTCAAAGCAGAAAGGCCCCCACATTCCCCCATGTGATACAAGAAATAGAAAAATCCTTAGAAAAGACCCACAAAGCTAGCTCATACAAAGGAAAAAAACAATGTAAAGAAAATATAAATTCCCACTTTTTTAAAATCCAGTTGGTACTAGGCCCACCAAAGTGGCGGGATGAACTTCAGATACAATGTTCCATCATTTGACATAGTTCGATAGGGTTTTCAGAAAAGCCATCTACCAAATTCTATCCCCTCCTTGAGGAAGCCATGGCATCTTTAGAACTTGAAGAAAATTTTCACCGTAAAGTAATGAACTTTAGTCCTACCCACTAGCTCAAGATAATAGAATAATTGAATGTTGGATATTGATGTGTGTGTTTTCACTTTAAGCAATCATTTGGGAATTTTCCTATTTCTAGATTTTGTTTGAATCTAACAAGTTTAATAAAATTCGCATTCATTAATATGGTAAAATATATCTTGAATTATCCACATTTTTTTTCATAGAAAAAATTATATATATATATATATAT
>LPNX010225784.1:80505-175462 GCA_001517045.1 Pseudotsuga menziesii
AAATTCCACAGTAGCCCAAAATATGGCTTGCATGCCATAATGTCAACAATTGGTAAAAACTTGCTATCATACTAGTAATGTAAATTTGAACAAATTGACTTAGAAGAAATAGACATTTACATTGCATATATCAAACAAAAGGGTCTAAGTAGGAATTTTCATCTAACCATGAATTTCAAAGCATTAAGTTGGTCAAAATAGTGAGTCTTGCCTCAACAAAATATCTGTAGTTTTCTAGAAGTTGCAATGGTTCATGCTCAATAGATTATCCAGGTCAACCCTCATGCCTCCATTCTATCCCCCTTACTCATGGTGTTTCTCTTGACGTCCTCTAGCCTGGAATCTATCATTGAAATATGACATGATAGGTATTTCATGTTATCTAGCAATCCCGCCATATGGTCATATTTAATCTGAAGCATGCACTACAAAATCCAGAAGGTCATTTTTGAAGCCATTGAAAACATCTCTACATCAAGCCATTGTTAAGTTCTTGTAATTTCGATTGTGTGAGGCTTTCTCATCAAATTATCACTATCAAGAACTAAAAATGACAGGGTCCTTCTGCAGAATTCAGCTTTGCCTGCTTGAAAGAAAGAGACCTTGTCCTAGGATTCACTCCATCATTGTCAAACTGGGCAGGGGGAGTTAGAGCCCTGTCAATGAGAGAACTAATAGCCAAGAGGGAAAGAGACCAAGGTAATTATCCACCGCTGCCTATTGGAACCTTGTACTAGGAATCGTAATTGACATTGCACTTTCCTCCAACATGCATACTGTTCCATTCACACTCTGAGCACTCAACCTCAAGAGAAAGATGAATTTGATCCAAGGCCCTTCTATAATTATCAACTTCTGCTTGTTCCATTTCTGTCAATTCATAAGTTAAGGCCTAAGTGTGAGGTATAAGGAACTTGAATTGTTCATGCAAAAGAGCAATAAAATCCCAAAGGGGAAGAGTATTTCCCCTCTCCACGCATCCATTCCAACATTCTTCACCTTCACATTCATCCCAATTGTGATTAGGGGGCTCGAGGGTGGCCCTTAGGTGTTCATATCCTCTTGTTTTTTCCTTATAGTTTTGCTACATGCCCCTTTTTTCTAGGGAATCCATTTTTTACAAAGGGTACCTTCATTTTGTATAATTATGTTTTGGTCCAACATAGCCCCTTCATTGGATAATGTATCTGCCACTTCATTATTGTTTCTCTGTATGTAGAAAAGAGAGATCTTCTGGATGGCTTTTAAAATACGCAAGATTCTATTTTTCACATGCCTTTGGTTCAAATCTTATTTTTTAGACTTTTACGAGTCTTTTTTATTACAAGCTTGGAATCGCCAAACATAGATACATTAGAGATATTTAGCAATCCTAATATCTTGGCCCCTTAAAGAAGAGAAAATCATTCAATTTAATGCTCGTCTTACATCGTATTCCCAAGTCATAAGTTTCTAGAATTTTTCCAGTGTTAACATTGCATGGGCTACGAAATCTCTTAATATCAGCCTCATTTACCTTGTGGCATGGATGGAAAATATTAGGCTTCTGATATATGGTTTCCATAACATCTCTTTCTCTCACATCTTTCAGGAGCAGAACAATAGGGCTAATGAATTATCTAAGAGGGCTCTTTATATATGAGAGGGATTCATGTTTTTTGAGCATTGGTCTGATGATTCACTTGCTGCGGAGGGTAGCCTCCAGACAATATTTGATTGAGACCGGTTCTTGGTCCTTTTTGGATCTATTTGTTTTATGATCAATATTTGGTTCCAGGTTATGACCAACATCTTTTTTAGGGATTTTGGCTAACTTTTTGCTTTATTTCTGGTGGACTATTTTTGTCTATGACAACTAATGTGTTCATGTAGTATTGGACAATGATCTACATCTGACTATGTGCATAAAAACTCTATTTTGTGTTGTACTACTTCCACATATACGATTAATATATAAATTTAAATATCTATGATCTAAACATTTTCCATTCAAATAAAATATCAAAATATATTGCAACAAGTTATTTTAATAATTAACAACAACAATTAATTACTAACAACAACACAATAAATATATAATTTTAAATATCTATTATCTAAACATTTTCCATTCAAATAAAATATCAAACTATATTGCAACAAGTTATTTTAATTATTAAAAACATCAAATTTTTCATCATATTTATAAGTAACATTAAAATTCATTATCATGTTTTTGGGAAGAATAAAAACACCACATTTGTTTTCATATTTATAAACAATATTAAATTTATTACCGTCTATTTTGGAAGAATAAAATCCGTAATAAACTTTGATTTGATTCGAGTAGTTTTCATGTTATATAATATATTATTAAGAAATTTTATAACAAAACAATTTGTGTTCCACACTAATTAAAGTGAATAATTGATGATTGTCACAAAAATAATTGAGATATAAAGAGTAATGAATAATATATTTTGTATAAGATTTATTTTTGGGAAAATTCAGATGATATCAATATAGATCTATTTTAACTTTGGTTCTATTAAGTTTCTAGAAATATTAAATATTCTTTGGTGCAATTTTTAATAGTTCATAAATACACAGTGTAAGCAATGCATAAATATTTCATTTACTTAATTGTATCTAGCAATTTATCCTATTATTTATTAATATACATTTATTAAAAAAATAGTATCCAACCCGGTGTTCTAATATCCATTACAATTTCCTTCCTACTTATTCAGGCACCAACTATTCCAATTTGGAATCATGTTGTAAATGTTGTAAATGTTGTAAGTGCTAACACATCAATCCTACAAATAGGCAAAAATTGCATTCATTTATTAATTATGAAGTAAAACGTTATTTACTCAAATTCAAATTAATGATGGAAGTGTTGACTATTTCAAGTTGTAAACTATAACACATAGCCTTAAGAATATGAAAAAGTTGCATTGATTAATTATTTATGAAGTAAAATACTTGCAATTCACCTAATTATTATTAATTTACATTTATCACAAAAATTGCACTCATTCATTGATTATGAAGTAAAATAGTTATTCTTAATACATATGCAATGCAGTGATTAGTGATTATGTTGTAAATATATGTCTCTTTTGTAAATCAAATCAAGATAGACTAGCTAATACACAAAGATTTAGTTGCCTTGTAACTATTTATGAAATAACTATTTAAAATGTGAGGATGCTTGAATGGAAATTGAAAATGGATTCAATATATTTTTATATAAATGTATTTAACAATATATCCAATTTAAATTTGGAGTCGACATGTGCTTGGTTTTATAACTTTTTATATATTAATTTTTTGGAGCCGATGAGTGTGCTAGACGTGACATATCTCATTCACTTGGGGCTGTAGAAAGTGCCTCTCGATGCAATAAATAAATTCTGGGTCATTAAAAAAGGCATAGGAAATGTAGTAGGCTTGAAATGTCCAATACATAATTGATAAGTCATTTAAGGGACGAAATCGAGTTTCATTGCATATGAACAAAGAAAGACTAGAGGGCCCTGGTAAGAATATTAAGAGGTTGTGGTATGGTCATTTTGAATTGTTGGAGTAGGAAGGTGATATGCCTACATACTAAGTATACCTCGATATATGTGCATGTGCTTAGAGGTGAATATGGAAAATTTGTAACTATGTCATCCTTCCATGTTAAACCACAAAAAAGACATGGAAATCTTACTTACCATTGAGAACTTAATACCAAAATCTCAAGTAGAGTTTGTAGAGGACATAGTATTGGAAAAGAAGTCAAAAGAAACTAGGTAAGGGAAACAAGAACTCTAGTAGGTTGGATTGAAAGGAAAACTTGTAGGAAAAGAAAAATGATACTCTAGAAAGAAGGTAGAGGAAAAGGTTTCCCACCACCATCGGTAAAATACTTTGAGGAACAAAATCCTTTGAAAATGGGAAGGTATGATCCAAAACGGATCACTATAAAATATCTTATCTATGTGTTACTTGATAAGTGGAAATATTGGATATTTTGGCTTGTAGGGCCAATTTTAGGGGTACATCATATTTTGGTGAATTCGGGTCTTGAAACTTCTAGTGGCAGTTTGGAACATCAAATGGCTATTTCCAGGGTTTAAAATTTGGAGAGAAAGATAATAGTCATTTGATGTTATTCTATACACTGAAGTATCAACTCACTTAGAGTCCATATGAGGAAGTTATGACTTCTACAAGTTGACCTATGATTTTGACAGCTCCATGGACCATGTGGATTCCATGTCAATTCCCATTACTCACAAATGTTGAGTTAGTATTATGTTGACATTCAAAAAGAATTGAAATGGTCCAAAACCCTAACCCTAATCAAGATTTGAGGCATGCAAAAATTTTAACCCTAACCCTAGATGGCTATCAAGACATGTTAAACAGTGGTGAACTAGGAAAAGCGAGGGTTCCATTATTATGGTGTTGAGTATTATTCCATAGTTGAGTAGAGTAAGGGACTGTGATATTATGAGTAGAACAAAGGAACTAGAAGATCTTGTAGAAACCATACATGCCACAATGTCTATGGAAACTTCATAGCAAGTTGATATTTCTTTGTAGCTATAGTTCATATATCAGAAGAAAAGAGCAAGGCATTGTCCTCAACTTCTAACTAGGTTTTCTCATATTGGGTCTCCTAGGTTAAATATCATGGTCATTGCGTTGACAATATTTATTTTATCTAGCTTATTTATTTTATTATAAACTAAGTTTAGTATGAGCTAAACTCTTATTATTAAATTTAATTTCAAGTAGTCAATGCATAACAAAGAATTTATATAAACTTTAAGAATTATTGTGACAGGCTATTCTAGTGGCATATCCACGCTACTTTACATATAAATACGATATGAAATTGTAAAATAAGATTTCCCTAGTTTTGAACCCGTGATGTAGTAATGTAAAGTTTGATGATAAAATGCTTGAAGGATGAACACTTAATCCTATAATATTTTGAACTATATAATCTAACCTTCTTGCAAAATGAAGTTGGTGTGGCATGCTTAAATGGATGTTTTATAATTTTGGGTGGGTGGTATTTGGGGAAATACCACACGGGAAATGCTTGCCATGAAGCTAATGCATGCATGTAGAAAGAGTTGGATGCACTTTCTCTCCCTCATTCGAGCTAATGCAAACATGATCTGACTCGAACTCTAGGTGGGCATGAAATCTTTGAATTGAACCTTCTAACATGAACTCTCTGAACTCCCTAAGCCACATGGAATTTTTTATGCTAACCATTATGCTTACTTAGTTCCAAGTTCTGAATCGATCTTTCAACCTTGATACTAACTTCTGAAAATTGTTGGCATTACTAGGCACTAACTGTCATTTTTGTATCCATAACAATACTACCAATGAAATGATGAACTATGTATGAAATTTCCTTGATGGAATTCCTGGCATTTATTGGTGTGAGTACACTATTATGCTTTTGGGAACGTAATGAAGGAAGATAAATGCATCGTTTGGTGTGTAACTAGTTGGTGCCAAAGTCCTGAACTATTAAGGAAATTAGTCATGTTGTTTGTGTGTAATTAGTGAGTGCTAAGATTATGAAATAAATCTAGTGAGGATTATCTTGTTCACATGTTTTAATCCTTTGACAATCTGCAGTGCTCTCCTAGTGAATTCAAAGTCCCAACTCGAGGGTAGCACCTTATGGATAGACTGATTAACAAGGAATCATATGGTTGGGTGGAGCGTGCATCACACACAACCAGTTGTTCAAATTAATGTTTATTCACATAAGTAACTGATGCTTTGTATCATCTTTATTATTCTATGAATTTATATGAAATGAATGAAATTTTGTAAATTGAAGGGTTAAACGTGATTTGTGTTGAATGTGAAATTTTACTTAAACATTTTGGTTGAATTATGTTTATTTTTTCATGATTTGTTTATGTTGATTAGTTATTGGACATGAATTTAACGAATGAAATATTCTCTGAAGATTATAAATCCTGGAGTTATCTCAATTGTTATGCAGAATGTTGTGTTCCATTTTAGTTTTTATTCATGTTTATGAGTTTTAATAATCTCAAAAGAATCCAATTATAAATGGCATTGAATTTGAATATTGTATTTGGATATTCATGTGAGTATTTTCAAATCAGTTTATAAATTGTCTCAGTTATGGGTAATGATTAACAATGGATATGTAAATAAATGACATGGACTAATAATGTTGACTACAATGGTTTTTCATTCTATAAAAATATCACATGGTTTTTAGGCCATAGAGAACCTTATGTCTCGTGAAATTTTTTTATCCTTGGCCAATTTTGTAAGTGAAAGTCGAATTGAGTCTCTATATCATACTTAAACATAAATTTGTATGATTTAAGCTTCTATAATAGTAAAGCAATGCTAGAAAGGGTTATTGCTTGAAACTTAATAAATTGGTTAAAACCCATAAGGTCATAGCATTCGTTGTAAGAATGTTGAAGGTTTTCCTATAAACAGAACCCTTTTCCAAGTTGACTGTTGTAGTTTAACTTCAATTTGTAATCCTTGAATTCTAATATTAAAACTGAAACTAGGTCGGTCAATTTCCTTATAAATGGTAAAGGTTGTAAATCGCAAATTTGAAGGCAGAAGATTGTATGTTTCTTTATTAATTCAATTAACATTCCTTAGCTTGTTTTAGTTAATTTGGCTAATTCCAAGTGAAGAGTTGTCAATGCCTTCCATGAATTTTTAGTAGCACGTGCACGTGTTATTAAGTTGTAACAAGGTACGTTACACTCTAAGAGAATAGTTAGGTCCATATCATTTTGAAAACCATTGCTTGCTTTGGGGTAATCATGGATGTTGAACAACTAGTTATCCCACGAGTCAAATTATGCCCCGTCAAAAGCATTTGTCACATACCTGCCCAAATTTAGTAAATGATCTCTATGATTTTACCATGGAGGCAAACTTATCAATCTAATACCCATTGTGTTTCCTTTTAATAATTTCTTGCATAGATATGTTTTGTGCACATGAAAAATAGTTGTTTTCTTGTGGCACTCATCTCCCTCGTTATATTTTAGAATTATTTTAAAATCTTGTTTTATAATATTAAAAGGAAAAATTAAATAAATTAAAAAAGAAGAGATATGGGATAAAACAACCAATCTTTAATATTTTATTAAAAGGTTTGGCAAGACATCTTTGTCACCCTTTAACAAAGCAACTACCTTGAATCTAATCTATCTATAGGTGGGAGTAGTGATGCCTTAGGCTTTAAAAAACTACCTTGAAGCTAATATCTCTATAGTCGGGAGTAGTGATGCTTTAGGCTTTGAACCATGGTCCATAATTTATTTTCAAAATCCTTCATATTGGTTACTCTTCTATTTATTGTGGAGCTATATCTCAATGACTTTTATGATTCTATGTTTATGGTTTATTTTAGTTTATCATGTGCCATTATATCTCAATGACTTCTATGTTTATGGTTTATTTTAGTTTATCATGTAGCATTAGTTGGTGTCCAAGTCATTTATTATGTCTCTATAGTTTAGGGAAGGTTTGACTTGATAACCTTTTGTTAGTCACTTCTTTGTTTTTCTAACCATTCATGTCAACTATTCCTTGAGAAATCTATCTACTTTAGGTTAATATATTTGATTCTTTAATAATGTGTCAATGTGGAAGGTTTCTTGGTTATTAGTTAGTTCACTCCTATCAATTGTAACATGTTACTATAGGCCATATACTTAGATATCGATAGCACCTTGGTACTTAATTTCATTATTGGTAGGTTGTCTTATGTTTAATATATGGCATTCAACAATGGTTGATGATTGATACATTCCACTTGTGTTCAATGTCAAGACATGTACTCGTATAATGAGATTTATATTGTACCTTGGATTCCACTTTCATTGATGGTGGAATACCTCACCTTCGATATTGCTTTTCATTAATGATTTTTTATTAGAGGTTCTTTCTTTAAATTTGTGTTATTTCCATTTGATACATTAGAAAATCGTACTCAATGCTATGTATTTCTCAACCCATTCCTATCAAATACATCAAATCAAACTAGTTCATGAACATATCTCATATCAGTTGATGTGAGAATTATTATGGCCCTCCTTTCAATAGTTCTCTTCCTATTTACTCCAACTCATTTTTTCTAACAAGTTGATTGAGAGACACATATAGTACATTAGCGATTGCAGTCATCAAATATAGGTATCCTCACACTGAAAATGTGTTTCCATTAATGACCCCCCATTTATTAAGTCTAGTTAGTGCTTGACACCATATCAACTATTCACATTTGTTATAATTTACCATACACATTGTTACCCATTATAATTATTCATGGGATACCTCACATCTTGCAGTGATATTTAGCAATGACTAGTGACTAGACAGTTTCTAATTCCATGTTTTACTATGATACATATATTCACATGGTGTACATTTGTAGATTATAATGGATTTTGATTGAATTCCTTGGGTTGTGGTGACACCACTTGTTAATGATACCACCTAAATTTGTTCACAGTACCACTACTCTATATTGCATTGATACCATGAAGAACCATATTGGTCACTTCACGATTTTATTCATTCTCCCAATATACATTAAAAAATACTAGATCCATTGTGTATCCTTTTAGGGACATGATCTTATTTTAACATGCATCTACCATGTACTAATTTGTGGACATGATTTTACAATTTGCATACTTCATGGATCATAATGTACTTGCTTTGCTGATCATCATTATTTTCTTGCTTGAGCACGTTTATACCCACATTGAGTTATCTAATACTTTATTTGACTTTTGAGCAATTCTCAATTCTTAGTTTGTTGGACTCCTCCTTGGTTCTCCTACCCTGTTGGACTCCTCCTTGGTTCTCCTACCCTCGCACATTAGGGGGCATCTGTTATACATATTTTTGGCTTAATAAGGCCATAAGAGACTATTAATTGTATAGGTTTGAATATTTTTGGACATATTTTGGACAATGTTTCCTTGTTCTCATGCCTTTCCTTGAAGCAACATTTCAATGCTTGCTTGATGTTAGTAAGTAACTTGTGAGAACCTTCAAAATAACCTTGTGTGTGTGTGTTTGTGTGTTGTTGGATTTATCTTATTACTGAGAGGGGGGTGAATCATTAATTGTGCATATATGTTTAATTTTAACTTATGCATATTTTCACATATTTAAAACTTTCTAGCATCCACAAGAACAATCAGAACATCACATAAATATTCGAGAATAATTGTGTATCTATAAATATATATGTACAATTACATTAATGGGAGGTTACATTATCAAAACATGAGAACCCACTCATCCAGTTTTTGACCTATTCCCAAGTACAATTTGTGGGATATTGGCACCAACCTCCAACAACTTCAATTTGTGTGAACAACGACTCATGATCTTCAGGAACTGACCTGAACAAATATCAATATGAATGTGAAAACTGTAACTTGTAGCTTAAAGCTCTAGCCTATGGACAACTATTCTCTATGGTTGTGGAAGCACCAACTTTCGTTTGTTCTCCATGTTAGGATTATTAATCCTACGTTTGACCACTTCCTTTGACAACATAGTCTATTTGACATTTTCCTATCTTAGGAGGTCTTCATCACTCCACTAATGCATAGGGGACACACCTTGGGGACATATGCCACTTACTACACCCGTTACATGAGTTTAGGTGCCCCAAGGACCAATCCCTATAATTTAGGAACCCACTGTGAGTGCCTCCAGTAGTTGACTCTAGTAGGTATTCAGTTAAGTCCATTTATGCTCCAATTCCCATTAGTTATATAACTCCCAGTTATCCTAGTGCTAGTTTCCATGATTCAAGGGAAGTAGGGCGCATTTTCTCACCTACCCTCATCAGTTAACTAGTTATGAACTATTTTAGTGATTCAGAGTTGCATTAGTGAGCTATAGCAGTGATTTTCCCACACTAAGTTAGCTCCTGAGTCAGTCCAAGTTGGTAAATCCAATTGCCTTTTTAGGCATTCGAATTCTCATATATGTATAACCATTGTATTACATATTATTTACTAAATATGAGGATTAATACTGATTCATGGATGAATTACCATTATTCCAATTATTGGTCTCATGAGTGGTTTTTTTA
This sequence comes from Pseudotsuga menziesii, assembly GCA_001517045.1. Classification (NCBI taxonomy): domain Eukaryota; kingdom Viridiplantae; phylum Streptophyta; class Pinopsida; order Pinales; family Pinaceae; genus Pseudotsuga; species Pseudotsuga menziesii. Next base: position 90,641 of record LPNX010225784.1, read on the forward strand.
TCTTCCATGAATTATTAATCTGAGTTTATCGATTTCTTCTCTCTCTTCTACAATTCTCCATTTGAACTTTACAGGACTAATGATCCTATGCTTCATTAAATTTTACATGGTACCAGAGCCGGTATCAAGTCTAGCATCAAACCTATGAAGCTTCCATTGATGCACCAAAATCTATTGGGTTCCACATAAATCCTAGAATTATTGTCTTTCTCCCTATGGATTATGTCCAGAGAAGTCTATCCAAGTGTGATGCACCCAAAGAAAGTGCACATGTTGAAGTAGAGAGTGTTTGGTCTAATTTTATTCAAATTGAATTATTTTTGCAGGTACAACAATTTCTATGGATTTGAAATCAGACCCTTTTCTATCACCATTCAATTATGCTGAGTGGAAATTGAACATGGTTACATATCTTGAGAGCCATGATCTCCTTGATGTGTCTTTTGGAGTTGCTAAAGAATCTTATGAAGATGAAAATGATTGGCTAAATGAATGTAATAGAGCATATGGAAGTATGTGTATGGTAATGACTCCTAATATGTCTTATTTCATGGAATTTGCTGAGTATACATTCGAGCCCTGGAGAAATATAGATAGATCCGTTGGTGTGCATAAATAAATAGATAATACCTGGAGTGAATGCAACACTTACTCAAGTGTTCTTCCTTCAAATGTCTCATCCTCAATTATCTCTAGTGAATTTGTTCAAGATGAAGAAGAAGCAGAATCATCAACTCAATCAATTCAAATTGGTGAAAGTATCCTTCCAGTGACTCTGTCTCCTATTGCTCCAGAAGTTTAAGGGATATATGATATCTCATATTCTCATATAGTTGATCTAGAAGAAGACATATGAAACTCCATTGTTGAAGAAAAATACTCCTTCCATCCTACTCAGCCATTCTCCAGTTATTCTTCTATTCTAAATTATGTGCAAATTTTTCCAGTGATTGCTCAAGGAGCTGAAGAGAACTTCGATTCATCTCTCTCCAGTCATGTTGTTGGTGTGTAGAAAAGTGATATTTTCAATTTTTTGTAAGAAATATTATATTTTAGGAGTGATCCATTCACCCTCATTGATCTAGTGCATCCATCAAATTCCTACCCAATTGCTTGCACCAATTCTCAAAGTTGTATTGATGAAGGAGAAAATAGTGCATCTTCCATCTCAGTGGCACACTTGGCACCTTTGTTCCTCATTCTTGGATATGATATCACCTTATTTGGTTAGAAATCAAGTTCCAAGTCCTTTCATTCATGCTTGTGATTGTTCTCATCAGTTTTGGTGTGAAAAAGCAAGCACTTCAAGTCTCTTTAAAACTTGTTGTTATGGATTTGATGTCAATTTCTTCTCATAAGTTTGTTGATATGAAATATTGTGATTTTATGGATATTTTGAAGGTTAGATCAGATTATAGATATCACACGTTCTCTCTCCTTGGTCTCATGTCTTCTCCTCACATGATCACAGGCTCCTCTCCTCACAGTAAATATGGATACCTCTTGCATTCACTAGGATACTTTCTCCTCACACCTAGAGCTGATTTTACCTCACATGGTTCAATGTTCAAAGACGCAACATCTCATTTGCTTGGTTTTACCTCACATGGTTTGAATTCTTGACCACTTTTTCTCCACCATTAGTGTACCTCAATTTATCTACATGGTCCCATAATCTATTATGTAGTTGTCTATGTTCCTGATTTAGTTGAGTAGGTTCATGTTCTTCCAAAGAAGAAAATTCCTCTAGACATAATCATTTATTCTGGAGAGGTTCAAATGCACAATCCCAAGAAACTAGTGCACACAAGGACCACCACACTGCATTAATTCTCCAAAGAGATACAGGTTGCAAAAATATTTTCACTAGTTTTTTTATTCAAAGAAGAACTTTTTTTCTTAATATGCAAGCGTGATCCTGGTTTTTACTACTTATTTTGAGGGGGGGTCCCATCAGGTTTTCTTGATTTCCTTTTTTGTTAAGTAGTTTTTTTTTAATCTAGATTGTGTGGGTGATCTTTGGTCTCAGTTGCCAGGGCCCAAGTTGTTCAAAGTTAGGATTAAGGGGGTGTGGTAGGATTATTAATCCTACATTTTACCAATTCCTTCGAAAACATATTCTATTTGAAATTTTCCTAGCTTAGGAGGTCTTCATTACTCAACTTTTTCATGGGGGACACATCTAGGGGCATATGTCACTTACTTCACCTGTTTGCATGAGTTTCGGTGCCCCAGGAACCAATCCCTATAATTTAGGAACCCACTCTGAGTGTCGCCAATAGTCTCCAACATTTGGCTCTAGTAGGTATTCAGTTAAGTTTAGTTATCCTCGAATTCCCGTCAATTAGATTACTCTCAGTCATCCTAGCACCATTTTCCATGATTCAGGGGAATAAGGGTGCATTTTCTCACCTATCGTCATCAGTTAACTGGTTGTGAACTGTTTTAGTGATCCAAAATTGCAAGAGTGAGATCTAGTGGTTATTTTACCAGACTGAGTTAGCTCCTGAGTCAGTTCACGTTGGTGGATTCAACTACCTCTTTAGGCATTCGAATTCACCTATATGTATAACCATTGCATTACATATTATTTACTGAATATGAGGATTAATATTGATTAATCGATGAATGATCATTATTCCAATTATTGGGCTCATGAGTTTTTTTTTATATTCCATGAATTATTGATCTGAGTTTATCAATTTCTTCTCTCTCTTCTACAATTCTCCATTTGAATTATGCAAGCCTGATGATCCTATGCTTCATTGAATTTTACACACCAACACCCACTAGAAGGAGGCTACAACCCCCTAGGTTTTATCTGTAGCAACAAAAAGGATGTTGCTACAGCCTGATTGTATTCTCCAACAATAAATGGAAGGAGGATTCAACCCCTTTCTCCTTTTCCCTTTTGACCTCCTCGATATGAAATGAGATTGTGTAGTAAAACTGCAAATAGAGAAAAAACCTTATCTTCACAATCTACAACTGATGTAACCTCTTTGATCTGTGTCTAAGTATCCGCATCTAAATATATAGTTTCCCAAAATACGATGTGTGATATTTACTTTGTCTGCTTCCTTTCAGTTGATCTGCGTTAAGAGTCTGAATAGACTTTATGGCTCAGTTACACTTGTTTTTCTGCGATATATGTCTTAACTAAGCAAGAACTTTGCACATCCAAGATACATGTATCTTTTACTTCTATCACACTTATTCATAGTTCATCAATAACTAAGTTGTGCACTTTGCATCCACTGCATACAGATACTCTCTGTGATCAACGCGCCATTGATACCTAAATAATTTTTTAATATCGTCAAACAGTTATCTCATATCTTCAGTCATTGCAAGCTTACTTCACCACATCCATCTCTTGCTTATTTATAATCTTCTTCACTCAAGAGATGTGTCCACTTGGTGAAGTTCCTTAACTTTGAATAATGCCCCACTATATTGTAATTTCAACAAGTTAGGATCTGCATCGGCATGCCACTTTCCACAATTCATCTTTGTGTAGTGTATGACGCACCTATTCCAACATCCTCGTGGGAATTTCGCACACATTGGTTTATTACTTATGTTTCTTTACAAATAATTGTACAACATATCATATTATTTGTGGGAATTTTACACACATATTTGTTTTTCTTTATTCATGAGTCTCACGAATGGTATTTGCACATCTATGTCATTTTCAATGTTCTTCTATATGTGTGATTATGTGCACATTTGCAACTAATGTCATGGTAGGTGTCACATGCCCCAATTTTGCAAAAACAATGCCATATTATTTGATTTTATTTGAGGACAATATGTTAAATTTTTATGCTAAGTTGTAATTGATGACTCAGCAGAGTCAAGGATATTTAATGTAATTCTTAATATTTTAATTATAAATAAATAAAGGAAGAGACAACAGCTTAGGAGAGCTGTTAAAAAAGTGTTACTGGTCAAATTGGTGGAGGAGACTGGGTGGAGCTTGCAAACAGACATGTGGCAGCATCCTCAAACCACTTCCAACTGTTGCAGGTGGCAACCTCCCTACATTTGGGGTCATAATTCCCCAAGAAAGTGGAATCAGAGCAGGTGGCTCAATTAATGACAATTGACCCAAAAGACCTAGGAAATCTTTATTAAAATTCCCATTGAAGAGAGCTAGAGCTGCTCATTCTAGAGAAGTGATCATTCAGGTGAATGTACTTCAGATAAATTCAATGGAAGGGAATTGTGGAAAGAGTTTGAGGGGATAACTGCTGAGTGATCTAGTGCAGATTTTAAGCTGAAAGATCTTACTGCTGAGTGCAGGGTGTTTTATTGAGTTATTGGACTAGTCTACTGTTTGCATGCTCCACCAATTCTCAGCCAAGAAGACCAGGAACAGGCTTGGGGGTCCTAAGGAAGCGTTGTTTGAGCGCTCTCCAAAAGTTTGGTAGGGAGGAAAGTCCTCCTAACACTGTTGTCGTCTATCCTAATCAGGTTCTACATTATTTTGTTTTACTGTGTTAGATAGATAAATTTGAATCTGACTGTTAAAGGAATGTTAAATATTCAGTTTGTAAAATGTTAGAAGTTAGTAATTTTTTTTTAGATTATTGAAGAAATTAATCCGAAAAGTAATGTGTTAGAATGGAAAATAATTCTAGTATGTGTTTTTCCATAGCTGGAAGGACCAAGCCGTACTCCAACACAAATAGATTATTTATAGTAGATGAAAGAAAACATTAAGAGACTGAATAAAATAGATATGGTTCTGCATTTCGTAGTTAGCAGAGTAACTTATTTCAGTATGTAGATTATTATTAAAAAGAATAGTAATCTGGATATCTATGTTTATTGTTTTAACAAGCTTATTTATGTAAATATATTGGAAAAGAAATAACAATAATCTAGTATAGGTAGAAGAATTAAGATGATAAGAAAATATCTTAGTAGATAAGATTGTGTAGTTATAGACAGTAGATTAATTTTTATTCAAGTTAAATTACTATGGAGGTTAAACTGTGTAATGATATATATTTCTTTGTTTTCACTTAGTAACTAATTGAAAAATAGTAGATAAATCACAATCGAGTTACAATGTTTACATTCAGATCAGTAAAGAAATAAACTACTAATCATATAGTCTATTTTCTAATAATATCAACTAATCTAAGACTAGTAATCACTATAAACTAAATAGGGTTATATTAAAAGTACTTAAATTATAAAGAGCAAACTAAGATACAGAGTCTATGCTTATCTTTTCAAAGAACTCTGAGTAAATTCTACCTGTTAGTTTAAGTAAATAAAAACAATGAGAATATGATTTATAACTAATATAAAAATAAATATCTATATCTATGTAAATAACTATTTTATAATTATAAAACATGTTTATACCTGTAAAGGTAAACTACAGGGTTGAAACCTTAAACAAAAATTATTTTTACAATTAAAAACATTTAAGCTACAATCCACTTGGATTATTGCGCCGAGAGGTGCTCTACAGCCCAGTATGGGGGAGATCTTGTAACGTTACATAACGTTGTAACGTTACGTAACGTTATTTTTATTAATTTTTTTGTTTTAATTATAGGCCAAAATAAATGTCGACCAAAAAAACCTAATATGGGGGAGATGTTGTAATTTTTATACGTAACAAAACAATAAAAAAGTAAAAATTTAATTATCCATAAAAAATATGGGTGAGGAAAAAAACACAATATGGGGGAGATATTGTAATGTTTTTACTTAACAAAATAATAAAAATGTTGGCCTTGCACATGGTTTGAAAACCATGTGCACATGGTTTGCACATGGTTTTTATGCATGTGCACATGGTTTGCACATAGTTTTAAAACCATGCACATGGTTTATAGTTTTAAAACCATGTGCAAGGCTTTCTAACCATGTACAATAAAATGATAGGTTGTTTAGAAAACCTTGCACATGGTTTTAAAACTATAACAAGGCCTTGTACATGGTTTAGGAGGGCCTTGTACATGGTTTTAAGACCATGTACAAGGCCTCATAAACAACCCATGGTTGTATGAGGGCCTTGCATGTGGTTTTAAAACCATGTGTGGAGAAATGTTGTAATGTTAGTTCATAACAAAATAAAAATTAATAATAAATATTATATGTGGGCCATAAATAATATTAAATATTAATAATAAAATATTATATGTGGACCTTAAATAAAAAGATGTGTTTTTTGGTTTGAAAATCAATGGATACCTACGAAGAGATTTGATTCCTCTAGGCGCTTGATAGAGCCTAGGATTTGGATCTACTCTGGTTTTATCAATAAACAATTAAACTACTATAGACTGGTTACAGTCCTTTCCAAAAATATATGTACAGATACAACTTAAAAATATCCTGTCACAACACACCTGTAATAATATTATTTTAACCGAATTAAAAAATAGCAGAATCTTATTATTATTGAATTGAAGAATTCATTTAGACAAGGGTTTCATTCAGGAAAACACTAGTTTGTTCATTCTGACCAGGTAGGTTTATTTTATAAATTATATACTATGATTGAGTTACAGTCTTGAGTAATAGCAATAATCTATACACAAAATATAATTGACAGTAATATTCTTTATTAACATTCGTTGAACCCAGGGCTTACCGGATTGGAGCCACAAGCCCTCGAAGGAAACCAGCATTGTCTTCATCACGGGTTGCAAGAGTAGTCCCAAATTCCTACAAGAAGAGCACAATAATGTGCGTTAATTACAAAACTCATTTTCTATTAAAAACCTAACTGTAAAAATAACATTACTGTGAGTCGTTCACTTCAGAATGAAAACCAAGTATTTACCTTTAATGAAAGAGTATCGAACAATCTAGAGATGAGAATGTCACCAACTGAAATTTGTACATATAAAATCTCTAAAACCCTACGACGTCAATGGAGCACAACCAGCAGCAATGAAGCTTAGCCTCTCACAACAGTGACAGGCCATGAGGAAGGAAAAAAGGAGCTAAGGACAGGCCGCAAGCCAAGTGCAACAAACCAGCAAAATCTCGCTTAATAACACCCACAGTTAAGAAGGTTGGCCACAATACTGAACTCAAGAGACTACAGTAACGTTAAACCCATGTTTTGGAGCAAGCTAGTACAGGAAGAACCCTCACAACTGCCATGAGACCATGCAGAGCAGTCGAAGGCCAGCGTGAACTTCGGAGGGAGAATAACAAAGCAATTAGGGTTGCAAGAGTTTTATATCACCAATACTTGGATAGGAGGTGACTGCGTGCCCTCAAATAATTCAAACCATGCAAGGGTTGATTCCAAAGTCCACCTGCAGTGGAATAATCCGAATTATTAATACAATGATTTTCGTCAACTATGCATGAACTATAATGTATGCATACATATATCACATCGATATTTCAATATAATCCTTATCATAATGTTTGATAGCTTTGTTTGGGTGTCTGGTTAAACAATAATTTCTTAAACGTTGACCCTAGTGAAAGGTGGTAACCACTTAATCTTTTAGATAATCCCAAAATCGATCTTGCTTAGAACCTTTCTAACTACAATAGATTTATATACTTGCAAAAATTATAAATATGGCATGTATTATAATCCGAACTTATCATTTTTTTAAACCAACATCTTGGGTGGTTATAATGTATGGAGTTGAATAGCATCATAAAAGAGTTTAAACATAAATTTTACAAAGTTCGATGTTGGTTTAAACTTTCATAGACACTTGTTTCTTCTCAACTTGTCAATGCTAGTAATTTACCATAATTGTTTATATTGGACAAGATAGTTTGTGATTGTTCAAGATAACATGTACTTAGCATAGGGTAGCATTTTGATCATAGTAGAAATATCTACCATAATAGTTACTATAGACATTAACTTAATGTAAGAGAGACATTATGGTAATAATAAAATTACAATGCAATAACCTTACTCAAGTTTATAATCATTGGAATGATACTGATTGACTTACATTTAGGAAGTAAGGGAAAACAGTATTCCATTTGAAACGATGCAGTTATTTTTACATTAATCAAGCTTATAATATCAAGGAGATTTACAAGCAATAAGTTTTCCCTACAGAATGTAAATAACGATTAGTTTGGTACTGTAGTAAATAATACGATAATGTATGTGGTCACAATAGTACATGCAGTACGACGTTAATGAAAGTAATAAAGTTGATAACTTATCAGTGTACAACTAGTTTTTACATACAAGTAATCAGGTTAATAACTTCCATAACTAGTAAGTTAAAAAAATATATATAAAGTCGAGACATATATTCTATTGAGAATATTTACTATCAGTATTGATAGAATCTCTTCCATGAATAAAAATAAATAAGAATAAGTATAACATTTGAAATTTAAGCACGTTAAAATAGAAATGAATATATGACAATGATTACGAGCTCAGAGTTCACAGTAAGTATCTTTGGTGTCGCTAAGCTTGATCAAGAAAAGAACCTGTTATCTGAAATCTGCTTACAAGAAAAACTAGAAAAGATAAACTACTTTACCTCATTGAAGTTGCTTGAAAATTATCATCTTATTTACTAGAATATTATTTTGCAAACAAAAACACTTCTTGATACTTTATGAATTTAAAACGTCTACTTGTTCGATCGTACTTGTGAACCTGTAAGAACCAGCAATCTGTCTGCATTAGCATAAATGATAAGTAAGCCTAGGATTCAAAGTTAGATTCCACCTACTTGCCATAAAGTAGACTCATTAGTAAACTGGAAAAAAAAATAGTATGCAAGTAAATCTTATTTACGTTACAAAAAAAAAGCTGCTTTAGTTAAACATAATTTGAAAATGTGTAATACTAATCGTTGGACTATTTCATTTTTTGCTAACCATTAGTTGTTAGTAAACCACATATGCAGCATTTTATGTTATCTCAAAATTTTAAATTTTGTAAAAATTTGGGGTTTTGACATTTGGTATCAAAGCACAAGGTTCAAACACTAGGCCTTGATGAAGCCCAACTAGCTTTTATGAAACAATGATTTTGAATTATTTTGCTTATGTATTTTCTTTTAAATGTTATTCAACAAAGAATTTTTTTTTTAAGTTTAACAACAGGTATGGAAAGGCTAGAGGAATATGCGGAAGAGAATCTCCATTTACTGAACCAGAAAACTTACCAAGAGACCCTATACAAGAAGATCTGACCACTAATTCCTCAGAACTGTTACAAACAGTAAAAGACCTAAAATCTAAAATGGAATCCATTAAATGAGAGAATGAAAGGATCCTAAAGGCTCAAGAGGAGCTGAATCAGATCCTAACAGAAAGGTTTCAAACTGAGGGTAGAGGTGAAAGAGCTGAATCAGAAGATATAAGTCATCAACATAAATATAAAAAGATTAAACAGACTAAAAATGAAAGCGGCTCATCTTCAGAGGTGTTTGGTGAGCAACGAAATTTTCATTCCACTAGTGATAGTAGTGATGATAACCATTATACTAAAAAGAGAAAATATAAACCCTATGAGGAAATTTCTGGGGAATTCAAAAAGATAAGACCACCAACATTTAATAGAGAGACTGAGAAGGGGGAGGAAGCAGAATCCTGGTTATCTGGGATGAAGAAGTACTTCCAGATTTATAACTATTCTAACCAATTAAAGGCTAGAATGGCTATCTACAATCTCTCAGGAAAGGCTGATATTTTGTGGCAAGACTTGAAGAGAGTGAAGAGAATAAAAAATAAGAACGTAAATTGGAGTACCTTCAAGAGGTACTTTAAAAAGAAATTTATGTCTGAGCAGTACTATGAGGAGAGAGGAAAATAATTCTATGAGCTTAAACTAGGTTCAATGACTTTGAAAGATCTAAACAACAAGTTTTTAAGTCTGCTTAGGTATGTGCCATACCTTGTAGATGAAAAACCAAAGGTACAACAATTCCTCAGTTGTCTACCTTGTCATATTAAGGACAGGATTGAGTATGACAATCCAAAGACTATGGAAGAAGCTATGAGGAAAGCCAACTTCTGTTATAAACAGAATCGGAAGAAGGAAAGCATGGCCAACTGGAAGACCAAGAAGAATAATAACCATTATGATCAAAAGAAGAAAGAATTTGTGCCCAACAGGAATTCTAAAAACAATAAGGCCAGAAATTTTCTTAACAAGAATTTCCAAGGGAATAAGAATAATACACCAAGTAATCAGAACAATTCAAAGGGTAAAGAGGCTGCTAATAATCATAGTAATTACACCAAGAAATTTGAACGCAAAGAATGTATAAAGTGCTGGGAGTGTAATGGCCCACATTATGCCTCAGTCTGTCCTAATCCGAAAAAGACTATCAGTAATATCCATACTATACAGGAGGAGATGACTGTTGGAGAGTTAGTGAGGACTATGCCCAGAATCAATGCAGCCTTGGAGAATCGACAAGCAGAATGTCAAACTTCCATGGTGGAAGTAGAAGGTATGATAAACCAAACCCATATAACTATTTTAATTGATCCAGGAGCTAGTCTCAGTTATATTTCACCTAAAATGGTAGAAAAATGTAAGCTACCTGTTGAAAAATTTGAAAATTATTAGTTGGTTCAGTTAGCCACTGGTGCTAAAAGGAAGGTAACTTGTTTTGTAAAAGAATGTGCAGTAGTTATGGATCAATTTGAAACTGTTGTAAATCTTAATGTATTACCTCTTGGTTCTTATGACTTACTCATCAGTATGGATTGGTTAGAACAACATAGGGTAATTTTAAATTGTTATGATAAAACATTTACGTGTATAAACAACGATGGAAAACCAATAAGTGTAAAGGGGATCCCTAGAAAAACCAACATAAGGCATATTTTTACTCTACATATTAAGAGAGATGTTAGGAAGGGTTGTAAAGCTTATGCAGTAACAATAACTGATGAGGAGAATCTAAACAAAACAAACAAATTAAAATTGGAGGACATACCAATTTTAAAAGAGTACGCTGATGTATTTCCAGAAGAAATTCCAGGATTACCTCCGAAAATGGAACTAGACTTTACCATTGAGCAAGTACTTGGTGTAGTACCCAACTCAAAGTCCCCTTATCGAATGAACATACTTGAACTTAATGAATTAAAGTCACAATTAAAAGAACTTATTGATAAAAAGTATATTCGACCAAGTGTGTCTCCCTGGGGAGCACCTGTCATCTTCGTTAAGAAAAAGGACGGAACCATGCGAATTTGCATAGATTACCGTCAGTTGAATAAGATGACTATTAAAAATAGATACCCGTTTCCCCACATAGATGATCTATTCGATTAACTACGTGGAGCCACGTTGTTTTCGAAAATTGATTTAAGGTCTCAATATTACCAAGTTAGGATTAAAGATGAAGACATCTTTAAACAGCTTTTAGGACTCGATATGGTCATTACGAGTTTGTCGTCATGCCATTCAGGCTCACTAATGCCCCAGTTGTTTTTATGTGTTTAATGAACAACGTTATGCATAAGTATCTAGATAATTTTGTGGTCGTGTTCATCAACGACATATTAATTTATTCAAAAACTGAAGAAGAACATAAAGGTTTTATCATAACATGTAAAGGTTTATACACGTAAATGTTTTATCATAACAATTGAAGCACAACCAGCAGCAATGAAGCTTAGCTTCTCACAACAGTGACAGGCCACAAGGAAGGCAAAATGGAGCTAAGGATAGGCCACAAGCCAAGTGTAACAAACCAGTAAACTCTCACATAATAATACCCACAGCAAAGAAATTTGGCCACAAGATTGAACTCAAGAGACTACAGCAACGTTAAACCCATGCTTTGGAGCAAGCTAGTACAGGAAGAACCCTTACGGCCGCCATGAGACCATACAGAGAAGCCGAAGGCCAGCGTGAAATTCGGAGGGAGAATAACAAAGCAATTAGGGTTGCAAGAGTTTTATATCACCAATGCTTGGATAGGAGGTGACCACGTGCCCTCAAATAATTCAAACCATGCAAGGATCGATTCCAAAGTCCACCTGTAGTGCAATAATCCAAATTATTAATACAATGATTTTCATCAACTATGCATGAACTATAATGTATGCGTACATATATCACATTGATATTTCAATATAATCCTTATTATAATGTTTGATAGCTTCGTTTGGGTGTTTGGTTAAACAATCATTTCTTAAACATTGACCCTAGTGAAAGGTGGTAACCACTTAATCTTTTAGATAATCCCAAAATTGATCTTGATTAGAACCTTTCTAACTACAATAGATTTGTATACTTGCAAAACATTGTAAATATGCATGTATTATAATCTGAACTTATCATTTTTTTTAAACCAACAGCTTGGGTGGTTATAATGTATGGAGTTGAATAGCATAATAAAAGAGTATAAACATAACTTTTACAAAGTTCGATGTTGGTTTAAACTTTCATAGACACTAGTTGCTTCTCGACTTGTCAATGCTAGTAATTTACCATAATTGTTTATATTAGACAAGATAGTTTGTGATTGTTCAAGATAACTTGTACTTAGCATAGGGTATCATTTTGAACATAGTAGAAAGATCTACCATAATAGTTACTATAGACATTAACTTAATGTAAGAGAGACATTATGGTAATAATAAAATTACAATGGAATAACCTTTCTCAAGTTTATAATCATTGGAACAATACTGATTGGCTTAGATTTAGGAATTAAGGGTGAACAATATTCCATGTGAAACGATGCAGTTATTTTTACATTAATCAAGCCTATTATATCAAGGAGATTTACAAGTAGTAAGTTTTCCCTACAGAATGTAAATAACGATCAGTTTGGTACTTTAGTAAATAATACAATAATGTATGTGGTCACAATAGTACATGCAGTATGACGTTAATGAAGGTAATAAAGTTGATAACTTATCAGTGTACAACTGGTTTTTACATACCAGTAATTAGGTTAATAACTTCCATAACTAGTAAGTTAAAAAATATATATAAAGTCAAAACATATATTCTATTGAGAAGCTTTACTATCAGTATTTATAGAAGCTCTTCCATGAATAAAAATAAATGAGAATAAGTATAACATTTGCAAGTTAAGCATCTTAAAATAGATATGAATATACGACAAAGATTACGAGCTTAGAGTTCACAGTAAGTATCTTTGGTATCGCTAAGCTTGATAAAGAAAGGAACCTGTTATCTGAACTTTGCTTACAAGAAAAACTAGAAAAGATAAACTACTTTACCTCAATGAAGCTGCTTGAAAATTATCAGCTTATTTACTAGCATATTATTTTGCAAACAAAAACACTTCTTGATACTCTATGAATTTAAAATGTCTACTTGTTCAATCGTACCTATGAACCTGTAAGAACCAACAATCTGTCTGCATTGGCATAAATGATAATTAAGCCCAGGATTCAAAGTTAGATTCCACCTACTTGCCATAAAGTAGACTCATTAGTAAACTGAAAGAAAACAGTATGCAAGTAAATCTTATTTACATTACGAAAAAGAAGTTGCTTTAGTTAAACGTAATTTGAAAATGTGTAATACTAATTGTTGGACTGTTTCATTTTCCACTAACCATTAGCTGTTAGTAAACCGCATATTCAGCATTTTATGTTATCTCAAAATTTTAAATTTTTGTGAAAATTTGGGGTTTTGACAGTAGGATAATTTTTTTCATGTGGCTTCCACATTTTCCCATATGTATTTCTTCAAGTTGGATGTGTGAGAAGAAGTCTTTTAGCGATTCAATCTGATTATTTTGAATTCTGGTCCATTTGATCTTTGATCCTTTGACATGTTTTAATCCAATCTGATTCTTTTGAGTTCTGATCCATGTGATCTTTGATCCTTTGACATTAATGACAACAAATGTTCAACAATATCCCCCTCTGTCATTGATGTCAACACGTCCTTGAATGACAGTACTTGTTTCAAACTCCCCTTCAAGATGTGTGTCAAAGACTTCTTCTTTGATCATGTTCTTATATTTATTTTTTGCACATCAATATTTTGGTTGAATATTTACTTTGTTAATGCTCCCCCTATCATTGGGATCTTCTAGTTTCTTTAATCTGTCATTGGGACCTTTATTTTTCATATTCTCTCCCCCTTTGACATCAATGGAAAAGGGACATTATTATTTGTTGTCTCACCCTAGCTTTGTGTTCACTGCTTCTGGTGTGCTAGGTCGCAAATAATCACATTGTCTGTGTCTAATTTAATGTTTCTTGCAAGCAATATTGTCTCAATATTTGGACACGAGGTGTTTTATTATTGTCAATAAATTTTTCAGTTATCACACGTATCTCCAAAATTTCACATGCATGGTTAAAGTTGATGTGCCCGATTTCATGTCCATGAGGTGTGTCCATATTGTAACTTTTACTCTGACATCATTATTTCAAATGACCCTTTTTGTCATTTATTGTACTACGCATTAAATTTTTACCTCATCATGACCTACCATGTATTGTATAATGCATGAACTCGTCAACTTCGACGTCCCTTAAATTTATATTCAAACACGTGATGAGTTACTTCCCAATTTTATAATTTGGTGATATTTTCACTATGTTCACCCCTTGGTTCATACTATGTCGACTTTATTCTATCATTTGTGTCTTGATTTTCCATTCTTCATTCTTTGTTAACCATCATGTATTATTTCCAATGATTGAATAATTCCCTTGACAGCCTCTGCATGGTGGTTCAGTCTCAACAAGTGGATATGGAACGGTTGCAGATGGATATAGACATTTGGAAAAACTAGGTAAATGAATTTAATTTCATGCCGTGGTGCCAACAATCATACTTAAACCGGACTACTTCAGACACACTATCCAATTTGAGTAGGGCGAGTGGATAGTATTGAACAACAACAACAACATACTTTCAACCTTTTGAGTTGTATTGGGATAGATACCAATTCATCAACTTCAACACTAGATCTTATTCCCCTGTTGTAGTCGCCTAAACCTGTAGAGTCAGTTCCAATGGCCCTTGGACTTGCATCTTTCACCTCTGCCTTCTAGTTGTGTTGAATAAGTTAACCTTGAGTTTCATCTATTATTCATCTCCATCTTCTATCATCTTTAGTTTTGTTGTGCTTCAATTTTTTTGTCCTTATCACCCAATAGTGGCCTAATGTAACATGAGCTTTGAAGCTCCAAAATTTTGTAATAATATTTTGAATAAATACAAAAACTTCCTTTTTACGCAATCATTATGCATTACTTGTACCTTTACTTCCTTACTATTTTGTGCATGACAATTTCATTTTTACAATAACAACTACATACTTCAAATATATAATAATAGTTCTTCAAAACTTATCATTTAATCCTTGCATGTTTGATGTACCTGTTTTGGACTCAAGGATACTGCATAACCCTTATGCATTAGCAATGTATGCAACAATCAACACTTGTTGTTGGTACTACGCAGTTGTTATTTCCATCTTTTGTGCATTCCTGAGTTGTCTTTCTTACCCTAGTATTTTTATAAGTTGATTTGTGCTAACATTATTTTTGGCGCACTACTGAGACACACTTATTTCCCAAGTATTTCGGTGTATAACTAGTTTATGTTTCTGAGGTGGACATTCTTTTACATATTTGTGATAAACTGGTTCCCTTTAATCTTTCTTGAAGCATCATAAGGTTTTTTGCTCATGTTTATCGCACACATAACATCTTATGTTGTGACAATATTTCGCTATATGTCCAACAAAATTACATCTCCAACATTTTACAATACTGCCAGTATTTTTAAATCTAAAAGTGTTAGCATACCTGGGTTTCTCATTTCTTATAGGCAATTCATCTTTTCTGTGAAATGTAGCTCACTGGTAGAAACCAAATTCTTATTTGTTGCACATGCCATCATTATCCCTCACAAACCTAATACAATCTTATCTTCTAGATATCATTGATAGCTTATGATTTCATGCAGGATAGTCGAGTTGTTGTTGAACTTAGTTTGAGTTTCTACGTCAATACATATTCCATCTGTTCCTTGAATTACACTAACTGCTTTATCTTTCAGGTGTGAAACGTATGATTCTTACAGTTCAATTTGTTTCTACAATAGATCATTCACTAATTCTAAATCCCTCCATGACCTTACAGGTTCACTCTCGGTTTCTTCTAGTTCCTTGATTTTTTCTTTTAAGCAAAGCAATTCTTCTTCCTTAACTTCCATTTATTTCTTCAAGTTTTCATGCATATGCTCAATCTACTCGGCCTTTTCTTCTTCCATTTCAAGTTGTTCCTTTAGCATCTTGTTATATTTTCTTAATCTCCTCAAATATTCGAATGCACTAATTAGATCACCTTCCCAGTCGACACCAATATTGTCCTCATCTTTAGACTTTGAGCTCTCCTCAGAGCAACTAAACTTTTCAGACTTCAACAATCATTGCGCAACTTCATTAGAGGAGTGTTCATTGTCGACAGTTTTCTCCAACTTGAATAGTTCTTTTTAGATACTTGATTTCTTCTTTTCATCAGATTTTGGAGAGGGAAAGTAAATTCCATTGTACGTCCATTCCTTTGCAGCTTTAGATATACTAGCGATATCTACTTTAATTGATGATTTTCCTCTTATTACATTCTCATCTTGAATCAGGGCCATGAACAATACATCCCTTGGACTATCATCATTATCTTCTTCATATGAAGCATTATTCTGATGTTTAGATTAATAATTTAAATAATTACAAAATAGAGTTATCCCATTGGAAAGCTTACAATAATTATGACAAATATTTTTCTTTTTTCACAAGGAACATTTCATATTAACATTTCATTTTAACTATATTGTGTTCCTTTATATCATCCAATAAATATGAAAAATACTTTTTCTTTTTCACGAGGAAAAATTCATATTGTCCTTCCATTTTAACTATACTTCATGTCATTATATTAACTTGGTTTGTATTTACAAAACAAGATCCATATCTTGAGTTTTAATGGAATTTTGACAATATTATTCATGTTTACATGGATTTCTCATCATATTTTTCAAGTTTTGAAATTTGTGATGGTGAAGATTTAGAAGATTTCTTTTGTGACCAACAATGAAATCTCACCAACCATCTGCAACACCAAAAGGGTAAGACTTCCTCTTTGTCTTTTTGGAATCGAGATACACCTCAACGTACATTTATTAGAAAGTATCAAAGGTATATTACTGAAATAAGTCGATTTAGTATATAATTTTAACATGAATTCATTTTTGAATTGTTATATTTACACTAAATTAGTGTAATATCTTGATTATTTACAATAAAATATTTGATTGTTTTAAATGGTAGGTTAGACAATATTACCCTAAATAAAATTCCTTAAAATTCCTAAGTAATATCATATTATACAAGAATGTGTTTACCATGCTTTAGGCTTACAATGTATTTATATTGTGATTTAACTCTTTCAAATATTAACATCTTGAAAAATGATTAAACAAAGTCATATGCAGGAGCAAATTGGTGGGTGTGGAACTGCGTTTTAGGTTTTTACTTCTCGATGTTTCGATCTCTACTACAAGATCATCTTCGGGAGACCAAAAGAAGCTTGGTGAAAATGCAATCGCCCAATTTCTTATATAAATATAGTTAATGTTATCAACTTTAGATTGAGTCGGCTTAGTTACTAATAATATTTTCTTTTATTGTCCTCATATTTTACTAAATATGATGAAAATGGAGATTGTTGAATAGACAGAATAAGCCCTTCATATGGCACAACCAATGAGAAAGTTCCACCGAGTGTATATTGTGGATCTCTAAATCCCAATCCACGATGGCCCTGAGTCTCCCATCACCTCCATGTCACAAATATGTCTTTTACTGGAGAAAAGTAGAAGTCCCCACATAGCCAGAAGTTCAAATTGAGTATTAGTGCCATAGCCAGCATCTGTACAGAACCAAAAAGCATGTTTCGGGTCCAACTTGACTATCATTCCTTCCCCATAGAGTCCATCCTTTTCGGATCCATAAAAAATTCCTACCACGTCATCAACAGTACCGGTGGAAAGAAAATATTCATGTGCACAGTCTTTTTCTCAAAAACACTAGGAATCACAGAATAAGAGCATACCTTGGAGAGTATTCGAAAATGTAACAAAAGTGAATTTTGAAAAATATACTCATTCCTAGCCCAACATACTTCCCACATCAGTATCAATGGGACTTCGATAGGTACCTAAAGCTTCTTGACCCAGTTTAACAAGTTGTCTGCAATATTGTCACAAACCCACTGCCATGGACAATTTAGGCCGCTACAAAGAGATCTCCCAATTCGCTGAAAGAGCACATAAGATCCAAAAATATGCTCCACCATTTCCATTACCATATGACAGAGAACACATTTTCCAAGTCCAAGGATACCATGACGCTGTAAGAATCCCAAGTAAATATTTTATGATTTACACTTAACCAGATGAAGTATTTTATTTTGCATTGGATCTTAGCTTTCCATAAAGCTGCATGCCACCACCGATGTACAGGAACCCAACAATTCTTTAACACCACATGATAAGCAAGAAAATTTATCATGGCTCCAGAATGTTTGTTGGCCGCCCAGACTAACTGATCACTATTCGAGGATAAAACTATACCTGCACCATAAATACAATTTGTATAATGTCCCCATTCAATAGCCAGGTCACCAATAATACCAATATCCTCCGATGATAGCCACCTAGGATCCAAAATATCCCTTCCAACATATATATGTTTAAGCACAACTAAACTCTGACGATGTAAATGAGCGAAGAGGGTCTGAGAGAGTTGAAAACATTTGATACAGAGGATCGGGTCCAAGTCGATGCAAATGAGACTGACTTTGCCGACCTGCCAAGTTAAGTCATGTATAATATGTGGTAGGGTAACCATGAGACTGCGTCAAAAAACCAAGGAGGTGGGCGTTGTCATAACCCCAAAATTTCATAAAAAGTTAAAATTTTTAAGGTAACATAAAATGTTGGAAAACGTAGTTTACTAACTGCTAGTGGTTAGCGGAAAATGAAACAGTTGAACATTTGGTATTAATTAGTTTCAAAAATAAAATAACTAATACAAATTTATTTTTCATGAGTTATATACGAATTACTTGCATCTAGATTTCTTTTAGCTTTACTAATAATTTTACTTTTGGCAAGTAGGTGAAAAACTATCTTTGAAAACTTGGGGCTTACTTAGCATTATGCCAACACAGATGGACTATTGGTTCTTAAAGGTTCAACAGGTAACGAATGATCCAGCAAGAGTTTAATTTGTAAGGTAGCGAGAAGTATTTCTTTTGCATGTTAATATGCTAGTAAATAAACTGATTATGTAAAAGCAAAGCTCTGAAGAGGTAAAGTAATTTTCTTCCATAGTTTTGGTTCTAAGACAATATTCAAATTTTAGCCATAAAGATTGTTACCCTTGACATACTTAGTTAAACAAATAGATTCTTACTGTGAGCTTAGAGCTCAAGTTCTTTGACATACAATTACTTTTATTTTAACATGCTCATACTGCTAATGTTTTGCTCAAATGTACTGTCTTTTATGCATTAATGTACTCCTATAATCCTCAATGGTAAGGATTTCCAACAGATTACATATTTCTATTTTGTCTCTTCTTTACTAGCCATGAAAATTATTAACCTGGTGTTTGTATGTAAATGTGCAAATCCTTTTGTGCTGCTAAACATCGAGTTATAAACTTCGACTCCTAAGTTATTGATTTACTGCAATTATTATTGTAACAATATACAATACCACATCATTATTATAATGTTTCAAAATAATTGTCACTTATATCCTTAGGTAGCCTTACTACCTGGTAATTTCAATGATATATTATAAGTTTGTTTCTTTGTAACTAGATACATTAACTTAAATGGAAATACTTTCTAATCACCACTTCTATAAGGTCAAACCAATCGTAAATACATTATCAGTGTTATTCCTATAGTTTATAAATCTTGTGCATGGTTTACACAATAGTAAGATTACTATTGAAATGTCACCACACTATAATAATTTGTAGTTTATAATAACTACTACGATATATTTTACTACCTAAAACGTTTAACCTAAGGTCGACATCAAAGTGAAACATTATAAAATAAAATTCCTATACTATGCTAGAACCAAGCAAACACAAACAATCATATAATTGACTTGGTAAACAATGATAAGAACCACCAAAACTGTTGTTGGCAAGGTAAGCATGCAAATCATTATTTGTAATAGTTTATACTATGGTCGATCCTCATGATTGTTTTATTGACAAGGTTTACGCTCCTTTACTCTGCAGTCAACGACATAGATTCGTTGTTAGCAATTATAACTAGCCTTAATACCATTGATTTGCATATGATATAGTTTGTGTTTCAAAATAAATATATATTATTTCTATAGTCGATTGCATAGTTTCATTTTTTATCATGGCAATGATAAGTTGATACTTGACAGTGCAGGGTTGACTATATACAAGACCCTCGCATGGTTAAATAATTTAAGGGGGCATGTGTTCTGCTCTCGTCCATGCATTGGCAACTTAAAAGACAGGAAACCCTATTCCTTTGTCATTTGAATCTGAGGATTTCGTCGGCTTGCGGGCTGCTCTGTTTAGTTTTCCTGGCGGCCATGAGAGGTTGTTCCTTTGCTTGGCTTGCTCTGTAGCTTGCGTTTGATACTATGTGGTCTCAATATCCAGTCTTATGGTCTCGAACCTTCTTGGATGCAAGCTTTACTGTGCGAGTGGTTTTTGCTTGAATGTTTGGCTCAAGGCCTGTACAAGGTTTTTAACTCTGTCTTATTGTTCCTTGCCACGACTTGTGGAGTTTTTAATTTGTGCCTCCATTCCAGGGTCAGCGTAGGGGTTTGAATACTCTTCTGTGTATTTCGCTTAAGCTGGTGACAGCTCCTTCACTGCTCAATTTCTCTTCTTACTTGCAGGTAAAAACAAATTCAATTCTTTGTTTTGAAAATTATTTTGTTAAGTTATATTGTAGTTAGAGTTTACTTTGTGAGCTGAGTATTTTTCTAAAGCTCGGACATGTGCTCTTTGCAAAAACCTACGACGGCTCCAAACTTCAGTGGAAAAGAAATACATTTTCCAGCTTCGGTGAACTCGTGCCCTCCAACCAGTAAGCCCTAGTTTTAATGTGGGTTTTTAGTGCTCACAATGAGGGTTGTTGGAAGGAAAAATACAGTGCTTGGAAACCTGATTTCGGTTTCTTCGTTGGTTAAAATGTTTTAGTATGTTGTTACTCCAATTTTACTTAAAAACCCTTGTTGTTTGCGTTGGGTAATACCGGTTCTTACGCCGTGATATGTATTTGGTTTTTGGTTAAGGATTTAACCTTGCGGCTTAATAATGTAATACAGATGGTTTTTTTTTAAAGAAAGAATTTTGAGCTCTGTCTCGTTTTGCTGTGGTTTCGTTAACCTGTAAAATAATGGGTTTATTTTACCGTTTAAAAGATTTATAAAAGATATTTACTTTCAAGGAAAGACTGTGGTCAGTCTAATGCATGGATTGTAGCCTTCTTGTTAATTTTGTTACACAGTTGACAATGTAACTAGTTATAACTTATTACAGGTTAATTTGCATTTGATTAGATTAGTTGAAGGGGTTTGGACCCTTAGGTTTTCACAGGTATAAACCTGTCTGGTTTTTAAATTTTTAAAATGCACATATATATATAATTCTTAGTTATTTCGTTTATTATTTATAAATACATTTGTTTTCTTTTACTACTCTGTAATTTATAACTATTTGGAGCTCCGTAGAGAAAAGAATGTTAACTCTAGAACTTTGAGGACAAGACGACAACAGCTTGAGGAGGTCGTTCCTCCCTACCGATCTCCTGGAGAGCGCTCTCCACCCAATCTCCTCCACCAATTTGACCAGTAAACACTCTTTTAACAACTCTCCTAAGTTGTTGTCTCCTCATTTATTTATTTATAAATAAAATATTCTAAATTTACATTAAATATCTTTGACCCCACTGGTCATCCATTACAACTTAGCATAAAATTTAACATAATGTTCCTCAAATAATATAAAATTGTTTTTTGCAAAATTAGGGCATCTGACATACACACCCCCTTAATTTATAACATTGTCATCGATGTTATTTATTCCCCATCCTCAGAATTCCCCTGGAACAAAAATTGGATATGCATCCTGCATATGACTTTTCAATTCTTAGGTAGCTTCCTTTGAACTAAGGTTTTTCCATTGCACCTTCACCTGACCAATGGTTCGGTTCCGAAGTGTGATCTCCCTCCACTCAAGGATACAGTCCGGTTCCACCAGAAAATCACCTTCGGGTTCCACCTGTACATCATTCCAGTTAATAACATGAGTAGCATCATGCACATATTTCTTTAATACAGAAATGTGAAAAACATTGTGAACTCTTAAATTTGGTGGTAATGCTAACTGATAGGCTACCTGTACAATCCTAGACAGTATTTCAAAAGGACCACAATAATGAGGTGCTAGTTTTGCACAACTACCCAACCTCAGAGAGCTCTTTTTGGGTCTCACCTTGATGAACACATGTTCACCTACCTGAAACTCTTTTGGAGTTCTTTTAAGGTCTGCTTGACTTTTTTGTCAATATTGCGCAATTTTCAGATTACCTTGTACCTGATTTACAATTTCTTCTATTTCTTTCAATAATTCAGGACCTAATACTAACCTGTCCACCGGATTACTCCAAGAGATAGGAGTGTTACATTTCCTTCCATACAAAATTTCAAAAAAACTAAATCTGGCTGAAGCTTGATAATTATTATTGTAAGAAAATTCTACCAGGTGTAAATAATCTTCCCATTTACCTTGTTGATCCTTTACATACATTCTTAGTGAATCTTTCAGTACTTCATTTACTCTTTCAGTCTGTCCATCAGTTTGAGGATGGAAAGAGGTACTAAAATTTAGTGTAGTATTCAGTCCTTTAAACAGAGATATCCAAAAGTTACCTGTAAATTTAAGGTCTTGATCTGAGATTATAACTTTTGGTATTCCATGCAGTCGAAAAAATTGCTTTAAAAAGATATCAGCTATGTTTGTAGCTTTATAAGTAGTTTTTACAGATATAAAATGGAATTCTTTACTCAATTTTTCAACCACTACCATTATAGAATCATTTAAATTCTAATTTTTAGGCAGTACAGTAACAAAATCAAGACTAATTATCTCCCATTCTCAGCTAGGAATGGGCAATGGCTGAAGTAATCCAACTGGATGTTGATGTTATTTTTTTACTTGCTGACATTCAAAACATCTAGCAATATATTCTGCCAGTTTAGTCTTCATGTTTGGCCAAAAATATTATTTTCTTAACATAGTTATAGTCTTCTGATAACCTGGATGGCTTGAGTAAGGAGTTTTATGGATTTCCTCTAAAATTAATAACTTAATTTTAGGTACATTAGGTACATACATTTTTTCTTTATAAAGTAAAAATCCTTTTTCACTCAAGCTGTACCCTACACTTAGACTTCCTATCGGATTTTATTTTCTTTTTGCTTATAGCTTATGATAAATTCCATCTTGTTCTAACCCTTCTTTAAGTTGTTCTTCCATATCTGTTGTATAAGTGATGATAACTATTGTAAAGTTCAGCTTTGCATTTCTACTTAATGCATCAGCAACTTTATTTTCTTTCCCTTTAATGTGTTGAATTTCAAAATCATATTCACATAGAAAAGCTAGCCACCTAGCTTGTCTAGCATTCAGGTTAGGTTGATCTAACAGATATTTTAGTCCTTTATTATCTATCATTAGAATAAATTTTCTTCCAATTAAATGATGACACCACATCTTTAGAGCATGTATGACAGCAGCTAATTCCAGGTCATAAGTTGCATAATTATTTTTATGAATTTTTAATTTCCTAAACTCATAAGCAATAACATGCCCTTCTTGAGTCAATACTCCACCTAAACCATCATTGCAAGCGTCAGTACACACTATAAAATCTTTATTTGGATCAGCTATTCTTAAAATAGGTGCGTTGGTTAATAAGGTTTTTAACTTTTTAAAACTATCCTTGCACTTCTGATTCCAATCAAATTTCTTTCCCATTTTCTACAAAGAGGTTATCGGATTTGCGATTCTCGAAAACCCTTCAATGAACCTCCAGTAATAACTGGTAATCCCCATGAAGGATCGAACATTAGTTACATGTTTAGGAACCGGCCAATCTTCAACCGCCTTTATCTTTTCGGGATCCACCGAAATTCCTTCCTTACTCACCACATGACCTAAGTACTGGATTTTATCTTTAAAGAAGTCGCATTTACTAAAATTTGCAAAGATTTGATGATCTCGCAACTCCTGCAAGACAATTTTTAAATGTTCTTTATGCTCTTCTTAAGATTTCGAATAGATTAATATGTCGTCGATAAACACGACCACAAATTTATCCAGATATTTATGCATTACATTATTCATTAGACACATAGAAATAGCTGGAACATTAGTAAGCCCGAAGGGCATGGCGACAAACTCGTAATGTCCATATCGAGTCATAAAAGTTGTTTTAAAGATGTCTTCATCTTTAATTCTAACTTGGTGATATCCAGACCGTAAATCAATTTTTGAAAACATTGTGGCTCCATGTAGTTGATCAAACAGATCATCTATGCGAGGTAACAGGTATCTGTTTTTAATATTCATCTTATTTAACTGACGATAATCTATGCAAAGTCGTACAGTCTCGTAAATCTATTTAACAGGTTTCCGCCAGGGAGACACACTCGGTCGAATGTATTTCTTGTCAATAAGTTTTTTTAATTGTGACTTAAGTTCATTAAGTTCTAGTATATTCATTTGATAAGGGGCATTTGATTTGGGTACTGCACCAAGTACCAGCTCAATGGTAAAATCTAGTTCCCTTTTCGGAGGTAGTCCTAAAATTTCTTCCAGAAATACATATGCATACTCCTTTAAAACTGATATATCCTTCAATTTTAATTTATCTATGTTGTTTAAATTTTCATCATTGGTTACCGTTACTGCATAAGCCTTACAACATTTCCTCACAGCTCTCTTAAGCTGTAGAGCAAAAAGCTGCCTTACAGTTGTTTTTCTAGGGATTCCATTTACACTTATTGGTTTTCCATCATTATTTATACAAGTAAAGGTTTTGTCATAGAAATTTAAGATCACCCTATACTGCTCTAACCAATCCATACCGATTAGTATGTCGTAAGAACCCAGAGGCAGTACATTAAGCTTTACAAAAGCTTCAAATTGATCCATAATTACTACACAATTATTTACAAAACTAGTTACCTTCCTCTTTGCACCAGTAGCTAACTAAACCAACCAAGAACTTCCAAACTTTTCAACAGGTAGTTTACAGTTTTCTACCAAATTAGGTGAAATATAACTTAAACTAGCTTCTGGATCAATTAAAATAGCTATGGGTGTTTGGTTTATATTACCTTCTACTTCCACCATGGAAGTTTGATAGTTTGCTTGCCGATTATCCAAAGCTGCATTGATCCTAGGCATAGTCCTCGCTAAATCTCGAACAGTCATCTCCTCCTGTATTGTATGGATATTACTGACAGTCTTTTTTCGATTAGGACAGAATGAGGCATAATGTGGACCATTGCACTCCCAACACTTTATGGGTTCTTCCCGTTCAAAGTTCTTTGTGTAATTACTGTGATTATTAGCAAACTCTTTACTCTTTTGATTTTTCTGATTGTTCTGTGAATTATTCTTATTCCCTTGAAAATTCTTATTAGAAAAATTTCTGGCCTTATTATTTTTAGAATTCCGACTGGGCACAAAATATTTCTTGTTTTGATCATAATTATTATTGTTTTTGGCCTTCCAGTTGGCCATACTCTCCTTTTTTCGATTCTGTTCATAACAGAAATTGGCTTTCCTCATAGCTTCTTCTAGATTTTTTGGATTGTCATACTCAATCCTATCCTTTATGTGATAAGGTAAACAGCCGAGAAATCGTTGTACCTTCGGTTTTTCATCCACAAGGAATGGCACATACCTAAGCAGACTTAAAAACTTCTTGTTCAAATATTTCATAGTCATTGTACCTAGTTTTAGCTCATAGAATTCTTTAGCCCTTTCTTCATAGTACTTTTCACATAAAAATTTCTTTTTAAAGTACTTCTTGAAGGTACTCCAATTTATGTTCTTCTCTCTTATTCCTTTCACTCTCTTTAAATCTTGCCACCATATATCAACTTTCCCTGAAAGGTTATAGATAGCCATTCTAGCCTTTAATTGGTTAGAATAGTTATAAATATGGAAGTACATCTTCATACCGGATAACCAAGATTCTGCTTCCTCCCCATTTTAAGTTTCTCCATTAAATGTTGGCAGTTTGATCTTCTTAAGCTCTCCAGAAATTTCATCATAAGGTTTATATTTTCTTTTTCTAGTATGGTGGTTATCCTCACTACTATCACTAGTATAATGAGAATTACGTTGATCACCAAATACTTCGAAAGATGAATTGCTTTCATTTTAAGTCTGTTTAGTATTTTTATACTTATGTTGGTACCTTATATCTTTCGAATTAGCTCTTTTACCCCTTCCCTCAGTATGAAATATTTCTATTAGGATCTAATTAAGCTCCTCCTGAGCTCTCAAAATCCTCTCATTTTCTTTTTTAACAGATTCCATTTCAGATTTTAATTCTTTTACTATTTGTAAAAGTTTCAAGGAATTAGTGGTTATGTCTTCTTGTATAGGTTATATTTGTAAATTTTCTTGTTTAGTACAGGGAGATTCCTCTTCCGCATATTCCTTCAGTCTTTCCATCCCTGCTATTAAACTCAGAAACAAATTTCTCTATTGATAACATTAAAAGAAAACAACATCAGCAAAATGATTTAAATTCACTATTTCATATAACCAAGTTGAGCTTCATCAAGGCCTAGTGTTTGAACCTTGTGCTCTGATACCACATGTCATAATCGCAAAATTTCATAAAAATTTAAAATTTTTAAGGTAACATAAAATGTCGAAAAACGCAATTTACTAACTGCTACCGGTTAGCAGTAAATGAAACAGTTGAACATTTGGTATTAATTAGTTTCAAAAATAAAATAACTAATACAACTTTATTTTTCATGAGTTATATACGAATGACTTGCATCTAGATTGCTTTTAGCTTTACTAATAATTTTACTTTTGGCAAATAGGTAAAAAACTATCTTTGAAAACTTGGGGCTTACTTAGCATTATGCTAACGCAAATGGACTGGTGGTTCTTACACGTTCAACAAGTAACGAATGATCCAGTAGGAGTTTAATTTGTAAGGTAGCGAGAAGTATTTCTATTGCATGTTAATATGCTAGTAAATAAACCGATTATGTAAAAGCAAAGCTCTAATGAGGTAAAGTAATTTTCTTCCATAGTTTTGGTTCTAAGACAATATTCAAATTTTACACATAAAGATTGTTACCCTTGACATACTTAGTTAAACAAATAGATCCTTACTATGAGCTTAGAGCTCAAGTTCTTTGACATACAATTACTTTTATTTTAACATGCTCATACTACTAATATTATGCTCAAATGTACTGTCTTTATGCATGAATGTACTCCTATAATCCTCAACAGTAAAGATTTCCAATAGATTACATATTTCTATTTTGTATCTTCTTTACTAGCCATGAAAATTATTAACCTGTTGTTTGTATGTAAATGTGCAAATCCTTTTGTGCTGCTAAACATCAAGTTATAAACTTTGACTCCTAAGTTATTGCTTTACTGCAATTATTATTGTAAAAATATACAATACCACGTCATTATTATAATGTTTCAAAATAATTATCACTTATATCCTTAGGTAGCCTTACTACCTAGTAAGTTCAATGATATATTGTTAGTTTGGTTCTTTGTAACTAGATACATTAATTTAAATAGAAATACTTCCTAATCACCACTTCTATAAAGTCGAACCAATGGTAAATACATTATCAGTGTTATTCCTATAGTTTATAAATCTTGTGCATGGTTTACACAATAGTAAGATTACTATTGAAATGTCACCACACTATAATAATTTGTAGTTTATAATAACTACTATGGTAGATTTTACTACCTAAAATGTTTAACCTAAGGTCGACATCAAAGTGAAACATTATAAAATAAAATTCCTATACTATGCTAGAACCAAGCAAACACAAACAATCATATAATTGACTTGGTAAACAATTATAAGAACCGCCAAAACTGTCGTTGGCAAGGTAAGCATGCAAATCATTATTTGTAATAGTTTATACTATGGTCGATCATCGTGATTGTTTTATTGGCAGGGTTTAATCTCCTTTACTCTGTAGTCAACGACATAGATTCGTTGTTATCAATTTTAACTAGCCTTAATACCATCGATTTTCATATGATATAGTTTGTGTTTCAAAATAAATATATATTATTTCTATAGTCAATTGCATAGTTTCGATTCGATTGCATAGTTTCATTTTTTATCATGGCAATGATAAGTTGATACTTGATAGTGCAAGGATGACTATATACAAGACCCTCGCATGGTTAAATAATTTAAGGGGGCACGTGATCTGCTATCGTCCATGCTTTGGCGACTTAAAAGACAGGAAACCCTACTCCTTTGTCATTTGACTCTGAGAGTTTCGTTGGCTTGCAAGCTTCACTGTGTAGTTTTCATGGCGGCCATGAGAGGTTGTTCATTCGCTTGGCTTGCTCTGTAGCTTGCGTTTGATACTCTGTTTTCTCAATACCCAGTCCTATGGTCTCAAACCTTCTTGGGTGGGAGCTTTACCGTNGGTGTTCATTCGCTTGGCTTGCTCTGTAGCTTGCGTTTGATACTCTGTTTTCTCAATACCCAGTCCTATGGTCTCAAACCTTCTTGGGTGGGAGCTTTACCGTGCGAGTGGTTTTTGCTTGAATGTTTGGCTCAAGGCCTGTACAAGGTTTTTATTTCTGTCTTATTGTTCCTTGCCACGACTTGTGGAGTTTTTAAGTTGGTTTTAAACTGCCTCCATTCCAGGGTCGACGTAGGGGTTTGAATACTCCTCATTTTATTTCGCTTAAGCTGGTGACAGCTCCTTCACTGCTCGATTTCTCTTCTTACTTGCATGTAAAAACAAATTCAATTCTTTGTTTTGAAAATTCTTTTGTTAAGTTATATTGTAGTTAGGGTTTACTTTGTGAGCCAAGTCTTGTTCTAAAGCTCATACTTGTGCTCTTTGCAGGAACCTACGACGACTCCAAACTTCAGTAGAAAATAGATACATTTTCTAGCTTCAGTGAACTCATGGCCTCCAACCGGTAAGCCCTGGTTTCGATGTGGGTTTTCCTTGCCTACAATGAGGGTTGTTGGAAGGAAAAATGCAGTGCTTGGAAGCCTGGTTTTGGTTTATTCATTGGTTAAAATGTTTTAGTATGCTGTTACTCTAGTTTTACTTAAAAAACCTTGTTGTTTAAACTAGGTAATATCGGCTCTTACGCTGTGATATGTATTTGGTTTTTGGTTAAGGATTTAGCCTTGTGGCTTGATAATGTGATACAGTTGGTTTTTTTTTTAAAGAAAGGATTCATTAAGCTTTGAGTTTCCATTTGAGCTCTGTCTCATTTTGATGCGGTTTCATTAGCCTATAAAATAATGGGTTTATTTTACTGTTTAAAAGATTTATAAAAGATATTTACTTTCAGGAAAAGACTATGGTCAGTCTAATGCATGGATTGTAGCCTTCTTGCTAGGTTTGTTACACAGTTGATAATATAACTGGTTATAACTTATTACAGGTTAATTTTCCTTTGATTAGATTAGTCGAAGGGGTTTCGACCCTTAGGTTTTCACAGGTATAAACCTGTTTGGTTTTTAAATTTTTAAAATGCACATACATATATAATTCTTAGTTATTTCATTTATTATTTATAAATACATTTATTTTCTTTTACTACTCTGTAATTTATAATTATTTGGAGCTCCATAGAGAAAAGAATGTCAACTCTATAACTCTGTTTATTTTACAAAAATAAAGGGTTTATAAACGAAACCCTAATCTGGTTTTTATTAAGTAATAATTAAGATTAAGTTAATATTTATAACAAGAAACTGTTTAGTTATTAACTTGTTTATATACTTTCTTGAATATTATTTATTATCTCCTATAAACTTTTATTTCCTATCTATATAGTATTACTGTAATACTAGTGTAATTTACTATTTCTTTTACCTTCATTTTCATTTAGTTAGACTAAGTAAAACAGTAAATATAAACAAACCATAATACTGCTTTTTCATTGCATTTTAAACATTGAAATAAAATTTACTCTGTTTACCTATAGATACAAAATCATATCTACTATTTTCATTTCCTTAAGAATTATTTCATTTATTTAAAGCATTCTTACTGTGCTAGAGTACGACCTGGTTTCCAGGTGTGGAAAAACACAACTTAAAAATCTAATTTCTTTCTATTTCATTATTCCCTAAACCATTTTCATTTCTATAACAATCTAATAAGAATAATAAATCTAACATTTCATAAACTCTAAACTTTTAACAGCCATATAGCAGATAAACTAAGATTTATTTAAGTAAGACAGTAAAATAAAATAACATAAAACCTGTTCAGGACAAGACGACAACAGCTTGAGGAGGCCATTCCTCCCTACCAATCTCTTGGAGAGCGCTCAAACAACGCTTCCTCAAGACCCCCAAGCCCGTTTCTAGTCTTCTTGGCTGAGAACTGGGTGGAGAATGAAACTGTAGAACCCTTTGTTAACCGACTAGTTCAATACCTCAGTAAAACAATCTACTCTTAGCAATATGATCTTCAGCTTAAAATATGCAACTAGATAAATATCAGTATTTATCCCCTCAAACACTTTCTAGTTTCCCCTCCGTTAAATTTCTCAAAAGTAAATTCATTCGCCCTGAATGATCACTTCTCTAGAATGAGTAGCCCCAGCTCTCTTCAATGGAAAATTTTATAGAGATGCCTAGGTCTTTTGGGTATGTTTTCATTAATTGAGCCACCTTCTTTGATTCCACTTTCTTTGGGAAGCATGACCACAAATTTAGGGAGATTGCCACCTGCAACAGTTGGAAGTGGTTTGAGGATGTTGCCACATGTCAGTTTTCTCTCCACCCAGTCTCCTCCACCAATTTGACCAGTAAACACTCTTTTAACAGCTCTCCTAAGCTGTTGTCTCCTCATTTATTTATTTATATATAAAATATTCTGAATTTACATTAAATATCCTTGACCCCATTGGTCATCCATTACAACTTAGCATAAAATTTAACATAATGTTCCTCAAATAATATAAAATTGTTTTTTGCAAAATTGGGGCATGTAACATACACACCCCCTTAATTTATAACATCGTCCTCGATGTTATTTATTCCTCATCCTCAGAATTCCCCTGGAACATAATTGGACATGCATCCTGCATATGACTTTCCAATTCCCAGGTGGCTTCCTCTAGACTAAGGTGCTTCCATTGCACCTTCATCTGACCAATGGTGTGGTTCCAAAGTGTGATCTCCTTTCTCTCAAGGATACAGTCTGGTTCCACCAGAAAATCTCCTTCGGGTTCCACCTATACATCACTCCAATTAATAACATCATTAGCATCGTTCACATATTTCTTTAATACAGAAATGTAAAAAAGATTATGAACTCTTAAATTCGGTGGTAATGCTAACCGATATGCTACCTATCCAATCCTGGACAGTATTTCAAAAAGACCACAATAATGAGGTACTAGTTTTGCACAACTACCCAACCTTAGAGAGCTCTTTTTGGGTATCACCTTGATGAACACATGTTCACCTACCTGAAACTCTTTTGGAGATCTTTTAAGGTCTGCTTGACTTTTTTGTTGATCTTGCGCAATTTTCAAATTACCTTGTACATGCTTTACAATTTCTTCCATTTCTTTCAATAATTCATGACCTAATACTAACATGTCCACCGGATTACTCCAAGAGATAGGAGTGTTACATTTCCTTCCATACAAAATTTCAAAAGGACTAAATCTGGTTGAAGCTTGATAATTATTATTGTAAGCAAATTCTACCAGGTGTAAATAATATTTTCATTTACCTGGTTGATCCTTTACATACATTCTTAGTAAATCTTCTAGTACTTGATTTAATCTTTCAGTCTGTCCATCAGTTTGAGGATGGAACGATGTACTAAAATTTAGTGTAGTATTTAGTCCTTTAAACAGAGATCTCTAAAAGTTACCTGTAAATTTAGGGTCTCGATCTAAGATTATAACTTTTGGTATTCCATGCAGTCAAAAAATTTTCTTTAAAAAGATATCAGCTATGTTTGCAGCTTTATAAGTAGTTTTTACAGGTATAAAATGGGTTGCTTTACTTAATTTTTCAACCACTACCATTATAGAATCATTTAAATTCTGATTTTTAGGCAGTCCAGTAACAAAATCAAGACTAAGTATCTCATATTTCCAGCTAGGAAGGGGCAATGTCTGAAGTAGTCCAACTCGATGTCGATGTTTCGTTTTTACTTGCTAACATTCAAAACATCTAGGGATATATTTTTCTAGTTCAGTATTCATGTTTGGCCAAAAATATTCTTTTCTTAACATAGTTATAGTCTTCTGATAACTTGGATGGCGTGAGTAAGGAGTTTTATGGATTTCGTCTAAAATTAATAACTTAATTTTAGGTACATTAGGTACATACATTCTTTCTTTATACAGTAAAAATCATTTTTCATTCAAGTTGTACCCTGCACTTAGACTTTCTATCGGGATTTCTTTTGCTTTTGCTTGTAGCTTTTGATAAATTTCATCATGTTATAACCCTGATTTAAGCTGTTCTTCCAAATCTGTTGAATAAGTGTTGATAACTGTTGTAAAGTTCAGCTTTGCATTTCTACTTAATGCATCGGCAACTTTTTTTTCTTTCCCTTTAATGTGCTGAATTTCAAAGTCATATTCACTTAGAAAAGCTAGCCACTTAGCTTGTCTAGCATTCAGGTTAGGTTGATCTAACAAATATTTTAGCCATTTATTATCTCTCATTAGAATAAATTTTCTTCCAATTAAATGATGACGCCACATCTTTATAGCATGTATGACAGCATCTAATTCCAGGTCATAGGTTGCATAATTCTTTTAATGAATTTTTAATTTCCTAGACTCATAAGCAATAACATGCCCTTCTTGAATCAATACTCTGCCTAAACCATCGTTGCAAGCATCAGTACACACTATAAAATCTTTATTTGGATCAGCTATTCTTAAAATAGGTGCACTAGTTAATAAGGTTTTTAACTTTTTAAAACTATCCTCGCACTTCTGATTCCAATCAAATTTCTTTCCCTTTTTCTGTAAAGAGGTTATCGGATTTGCGATTCTCGAAAACCCTTCAATGAATCTCCGGTAATAACTAGTAATCCCCATGAAGGATTGAACATCAGTTACATCTTTAGGACCTGGCCAATCTTCAATCGCCTTTATCTTTTCGGGATCCATCGAAATTCCTTCCTTAGTCACCACATGACCAAAGTACTGGATTTTATCTTTAAAGAAGTCGCATTTACTAAACTTTGCAAAGAGTTGATGATCTCGCAACTCTTGCAAGACAATTTTTAAATGTTCTTTATGCTCTTCTTCAGATTTCGAATAAATTAATATTTCATCGATAAACACGACCACAAATTTATCCAAATATTTATGCATGACATTATTCATTAGACACATAAAAATAGCTGAAGCGTTAGTAAGCCTGAAGGGCATGACAACAAACTCGTAATGTCCATATCAAGTCCTAAAAGTTGTTTTAAAGATGTCTTCGTCTTTAATTCTAACTTGGTGATATCTAGACCGTAAATCAATTTTTGAAAACACAGTGGCACAATGTAGTTGATCAAATAGATCATCTATGCAAGGTAACAGGTATCTATTTTTAATAGTCATCTTATTTAACTAACGATAATCTATGCAAAGTCGTAGAGTCCCGTCCTTTGTCTTAACAAAATGACAGGTGCCCCCCAGGGAGACACACTGGGTCGAATGTATTTCTTGTCAATAAGTTCTTTTAATTGTGACTTAAGTTCATTAAGTTTTAGTATATTCATTCGATAAGGGGCCTTTGAGCTGGGTACTGCACCAAGTACCAGCTCAATGGTAAAATCTAGTTCTCTTTTCGGAGGTAGTCCTACAATTTCTTCTGGAAATACATCTGCATACTCCTTTAAAACTGGTATATCCTCCAATTTTAATTTATCTATGTTGTTTAAATTTTCCTCATTGGTTACCGTTACTGCATAATCCTTACAACATTTCCTAACAGCTCTCTTAAGCTGTAGAGTAGAAATCTGCCTTACGGTTTTTTTTCTAGGGATTCCCTTTACACTTATTGGTTTTCCATCATTATTTATACAAGTAAAGGTTTTGTCATAGCAATTTAAGATCACCCTATGCTACTCTAACCAATCCATACCAATTAGTATGACGTAAGAACCCAGAGGCAGTACATTAATCTTTACAAAAGTTTCAAATTGATCCATAATTACTACACAATTCTTTACAAAACTAGTTACCTTCTTCTTTGCACCAGTAGCTAACTGAACCAACCAAGAACTTACAAACTTTTTAAGAGGAAATTTACATTTTTCTACCAAATTAGGTGAAATATAACTTAAACTAGCTCCTGGATCAATTAAAATAGCTATGGGTGTTTGGTTTATCTTACCTTCTACTTCCACCATGGAAGTTTGATAGTCTGCTTGTCAATTCTCCAAAGCTGCATTGATCCTGGGCATAGTCTTCGCTAAATCTCCAACAATCATCTCCTCCTGTATTGTATGGATATTACTGATAGTCTTTTTCTGATTAGGACAGACTGAGGCATAATGTGGACCATTACACTCCCAACACTTTATGGGTTCTTTTCGTTCAAAGTTCTTTGTGTAATTACTGTGATTATTAGTAGACTCTTTACTCTTTTGATTGTTCTGTGAATTATTTTTATTCCTATGGAAATTCTTATTAGAAATATTTATGGCCTTATTATTTTTAGAATTACAATTAGGCACAAACTCTTTCTTGTTTTGATCATAATTATTATTGTTTTTGGCCTTCCAGTTGGCCATACTCTCCTTTTTTCGATTCTATTCATAACAAAAATTGGCTTTCCTCATAGCTTCTTCCAGAGTTTTTGGATTGTCATACTCAATCCTATCCTTTATGAGATAAGGTAAACAGCTGAGAAACCACTATACCTTCGGTTTTTCATCCACAAGGTATGGCACATACCTAAGCAAACTTAAAAACTTGTTGTTCAAATCTTTCATAGTCATTGTACCTAGTTTTAGCTCATAGAATTCTTTAGCCCTTTCTTCATAGTACGGTTCAGATAAAAATTTCTTTTTAAAGTACTTCTTGAAGGTACTCCAATTTATATTCTTCTCTCTTATTCCTTTCACTCTCTTTAAATATTGCCACCATACATCAGCTTTCCCTGAAAGATTATAGATAGCCATTCTAGCCTTTAATTGGTTAGAATAGTTATAAATATGGAAGTACTTCTTCATCCTAGATAACCAGGATTCTGCTTCCTCCCCCTTTTTAGTTTCTCCATTAAATGTTGGCGGTTTGATCGTCTTAAACAATCCAAAAATTTCTTCATAAGGTTTATATTTTCTTTCGATTCAAACTACCAACTTCAAACAACCATTCCCTATGCGCAAATGAATTTCTATGTGAACCAGAAATTAACTCATTTGATTCGACCATGCAAGAGTTTTATCTATTAAATGAAAAAAACCTTCTCTGGATTTAAAACAATGGCCAGATCATTACAAACAGAGACCTCTCTCTGTATAAGATCCAAGAGTTTAACCTTTGAACTTTTCATGTCTCGACCTAAATTTCTTCGAACTAATTCACCTTCAAATGAGCTACCAAAAGATGCCTAACAAGATCACTCGAACTGCATTAAATATAATTTATTTTTTATGTTTCTTGATCCTATGTAAAAGGAACAAATTCCTTGTATAACTCAACTAACCCCTCACTTGACAGATCACTAACTATAATCACTCAACTAACTACTAAATCAATTTTGGCTTGTACATGTGGAAGGCTCGAGAGAGTCCTTATCCACTCTTATTTAACTTTTACATAAAATAAGGTACATTGCATTTGTGTGAGACCCTAAGTCTCCTTGAGCTAGTGAAGTCATAAATGACTTCACTTAGGCAATATATGCCTTTGCATCATACTCCCTAGCTCAAAAATTTTCATGGGATCCTATCCATGAGCTCCCTCCCTGCTGTTTTTATGTAGTTTGCAGCAGATACCCGAGAGATAATCCGGGGAAGTGTTCTCATTTTGATTAGTCCCTTCAAACATGTTTTCCAGCATTGTGTTGGCAACTGGTACTTTGGTTCTTCTAGCATATGTTCAGACTTCATTGAACATTCAAAATCCTCTTTCATCTAACCTCCAAACAAATTATCAACAGGTTCTCCTTCATTTGGTTCTTACAAGTTCAACAGGTAACAAACAATCCAATAGGAGTTTAATTTGTAAGATAGCGAGAAGTATTTCTGTTGCATGTTAATATGCTAGTAAATAGACTGATTATGTAAAAGCAAAGCTCTGATGAGGTAAAGTAATTTTCTTCAATAGTTTTGGTTTTAAGACAATATTCAAAGTTTAGCCATAAAGATTGTTGCCCTTGACAGACTTAGTTAAACAAATAGATCCTTACTATGAGCTTAGCGCTCAAGTTATTTGACATACAATTAATTTTATTTTAACATGTTCATACTGCTAATGTTATGCTCAAATGTACTATCTCTATGCATGAATGTACTCCTATAATCCTCAACAATAAGGATTTCCAATAGATTACATATTTCTATTTTGTCTCTTCTTTACTAGCCATGAAAATTATTAACCTGTTGTTTGTATGTAAATGTGCAAATCCTTTTGTGCTGCTAAACATTGAGTTATAAACTTCGACTCCTAAGTTATTGCTTTACTGCAATTATTATTGTAACAATATACAATACCACATCATTATTATAATGTTTCAAAATAATTTCACTCATATCCTTAGGTAGCCTTACTACCTGGTAATTTCAACGATATATTATAAGTTTGGTTCTTTGTAACTAGATACATTAAATTAAATGGAAATACTTCCTAATCACCACTTCTATAAAGTCTAACCAATGGTAAATACATTATCAGTGTTATTCCTATAGTTTATAAATCTTGTGCATGGTTTACACAATAGTAAGATTACTATTGAAATGTCACCACACTATAATAATTTGTAGTTTATAATAACTACTATGGTAGATTTTACTACCTAAAACTTTTAACCTAAGGTCGACATCAAAGTGAAACATTATAAAATAAAATTCCTATACTATGCTAGAACCAAGAAAACACAAACAATCATATAATTGACTTGGTAAACAATGATAAGAACCACCAAAACTGGCGTTGGCAAGGTAAGCATGCAAATCATTATTTGTAATAGTTTATACTATGGTCGATCCTCATGATTGTTTTATTGGCAGGGTTTAAGCTCCTTTACTCTGTAGTCAACGACATAGATTTGTTGTTAGCAATTATAACTAGCCTTAATACCATCGATTTTCATATGATATAGTTTGTGTTTCAAAATAAATATATATTATTTATATAGTCGATTGCATAGTTTCGTTTTTTATCATGGAAATGATAAGTTGATACTTGATAGTGCAGGGTTGGCTATAGACAAGACCCTCGCATGGTTAAATAATTTAAGGGGGCACGTTGTCTACTTTCGTCCATGCATTGGTGACTTAAAATATAGGAAACCCTATTCCTTTGTCATTTGACTCTGAGGGTTTCGTCGGCTTGCAGGCTACTCTGTGTAGTTTTCCTGGCGGCCATGAGATGTTGTTCCTTCGCTTGGCTTGCTCTGTAGCTTGCATTTGACACTGTGTGGTCTCAATACCCAGTCTTATGGTCTCAAACCTTCTTGGGTGTAATCTTTATTGTACGAATGGTTTTTGCTTGAATGTTTGGCTCGAGGCCTGTACAAGGTTTTTAACTCTGTCTTATTGTTCCTTGCCACGACTTGTGGAGTTTTTAATTTGGTTTTAAACTACCTCCATTCCAGGGTCAATGTAGGGGTTTGAATGCTCCTTTGTGTATTTCGCTTAAGCTGGTGATAACTCCTTCACTGCTCGATTTCTCTTCTTACTTGCAGGTAAAAACAAATTCAATTCTTTGTTTTGAAAATTCTTTTGTTAAGTTATATTGTAGTTAGGGTTTACTTTGTGAGCTAAGTCTTGCTCTAAAGCTCGGACTTGTGCTCTTTACAGGAACCTACAATGGCTCCAAACTTCAGTGGAAAAGAAATACATTTTCCAACTTCAGTGAACTCGTGGCCTCCAACCAGTAACCCTGGTTTCGATGTGGGTTTTCCCTGCTTATGATGAGGGTTGTTGGAAGGAAAAATACAGTGCTTAGAAGCCTAGTTTCGGTTTCTTTGTTGGTTAAAATGTTTTAGTATGGTGTTACTCCAGTTTTACTTAAAAACCCTTGTTGTTTATGTTGGGTAATACCGGCTCTTACGCCGTGATATGTATTTGGTTTTTGGTTAAGGATTTAGTCTTGCGGCTTCGTAATGTAATATAGTTGGTTTTTTTTTTTAAAGAAAGGATTCGTTAAGCTTTGAGTTTCCATTTGAGCTCTGTCTTGTTTTGTTGTGGTTTTGTTAGCCTGTAAAATAATGGGTTTATTTTACTATTTAAAATATTTATAAAAGATATTTACTTTTAGGAAAAGACTATGGTCATTCTAATGCATGGATTGTAGCCTTCTTGTTAAGTTTGTTACACAGTTGACAATGTAACTGGTTATAACTTATTACAGGTTAATTTGCATTTGATTAGATTAGTCGAAGGGATTTTGACCCTTAGGTTTTCACAAGTATAAACCTGTCTGGTTTTTAAATTTTTAAAATGCACATATATATATAATTCGTAGTTATTTTGTTTATTATTTATAAAATACATTTATTTTATTTTACTACTCTGTAATTTATAATTTTTTGGAGCTCTGTAGATAAAAGAATGTTAACTCTAGAACTCTGTTTATTTTACAAAAATAAAGGGTTTATAAACGAAACCCTAATATGGTTTTTATTAAGTAATAGTTAAGATTAAGTTAATATTTAACAGAAGAAATTGTTTAGTTATTAACTTGTTTATATACTTTCTTGAAGATTAGTTATTATCTCCTATAAACTTTTATTTCCTATCTGTATACTATTACTGTAATACTAGCGTAAATTACTATTTCTTTTACTGCATTTTCATTTAGTTATACTAAGTAAAACAGTAAATATAAACAAACCATAATACCGCTTTTTCATTGCATTTTAAACATTGAAATAAAATTTACTCTATTTACCTACAAATACAAAATCATATCTACTATTTTCATTTTCTTAAGAATTATTTTATTTTTTTAAAGCATTCTAACTATGCTAGAGTACGACCTGGTTTCCAGGTGTGGAAAAACACAGCTTAAAAATTTAATTTCTTTCTATTTCATTATTCCCTAAACCATTTTCATTTCTATAACAATCTAATAAGAATAATAAATCTAACATTTCACAAACTATGAACTTTTAACATTCATATAGCAGATAAACTAAGATTTATTTAACTAAGACAGTAAATAAAATAACAGAGAACCTGTTGAGGACAAGACGACAACAGCTTGAGGAGGCCATTCCTCCCTACCAATCTCCTAGAGAGCGCTCAAACAACGCTTCCTTAGGACCCCTGAGCCTATTCCTGGTCTTCTTGGCTGAGAACTGGGTGGAAAATGCAACTGTAGAACCCTCTATCAACTGACTAGTTCAATACCTCAGTAAAACAATATGCTCTCAGCAGTATGATCTTCAGCTTAAAAGCTGCAACTAGATCAATCTAAGCAGTTATCCCCTCAAACACTTTCCAGTTTCTCCTCTATTGAATTTCTCAGAAATAAATTCATTCACCCTGAATGATCACTTCTCTAGAATGAGCAGCCTCAACTCTCTTCAATGGGAAATTTTATAGAGATGCCTAGGTCTTCTGGGTCAGTTTTCATTAATTGAGCCACCTGCTCTGATTCCACTTTCTTGGGGAATCATGACCACAAATATAGGGAGTTTTCCACCTACAACGGTTGAAAGTGGTTTGAGAATGCTGACACATGTCAATTTGCTCTCCACCCAGTCTCCTCCACCAATTTGACCAGTAAACACTCTTTTAACAGCTCTCATAATCTGTTGTCTCCTCATTTATTTATTTATAAATAAAATATTCTGAATTTACATTAAATATCCTTGACCCCACTAGTCATCCATTACAACTTAGCATAAAATTTAACATAATGTTCCTCAATAATATAAAATTGTTTTTTGCAAAATTGGGGCATGTGGCAGGAGTTCTGGACTTTGCTCTCCGAAGCCAAAGATCCAATGGAAGTCTACACAAATCCTTGGACTTGATAATATTACCCCATAAGCCAATATTAGTAAGGGCTCTCCATAAACTCTTGGCACACAAAGAGATATTGAAACAACTAAGTTTTTTAATCCCCCAGCCACCCCAAACCTTGGACAGCGAAAGAGACTCCCAACCAACTAAATGGAACTTTTGGTTGTTGGTAGTACCATTCCAAAGAAAGTGAAATATCATGCGTTGGAGGGCCGATAATATCCCTGCAGGAAAATAGAACAGTGAAAACCAATAAACAGGGATGGATTGTAGGACCAACATAACCAGAGTTCCTCTGCCCCCGACGGATAGCCATCGAGGAGTCCATCGATTCATCTAACCTTGAAATTTCTTAAGTAGTCAGGTTCGGTGTTTTTTGTGATAGTTGTTAGGCTTAAGATGAAACCTGAGATAAGTAAATCCCTCATCCAAAGGATCCACTTATATGAAAAAAGAAAGACAATCACATCAATTATTTCTTGTTTGATGTCGAAATGACTAAATACCGACTTACAAAGGCTAATAGACATCCCTGCTGCTCCATTGCCTGATTCAAGTAGAGTGTCTTTTTAAATTTTAATCACATTAATATGGATAGAGGTAAACATTAACTTTGATATCAAGAACAGATTCAATAGAGATTTCATTCAATGTATTTGTGTTTTTGTGAAAGTTGGGCATCGAGCAAAGTGTCTTTTTAATATCGATTCCCACGTCAACCCTTCCATGCTTATGGTTGGTGTTGAACATGAACGCTAAGAAAAATCTAACATTATGAAGTGTAGAAT
The DNA here is from genome assembly GCA_001517045.1 of Pseudotsuga menziesii. Taxonomy (NCBI): domain Eukaryota; kingdom Viridiplantae; phylum Streptophyta; class Pinopsida; order Pinales; family Pinaceae; genus Pseudotsuga; species Pseudotsuga menziesii. The sequence continues at coordinate 131,915 of LPNX010225784.1, forward strand.
CTTTGGCTTGCATTTTTTTATTCATTTATAATTAAAAATATATATAAATATATTTTAAATACTTAAATTTAAATATTAATTTTACATTTGAATTTTTTTATTCATTTATAATTAAAAATATATATAAATATATTTTAAATACTTAAATTTAAATATTAATTTTACATAATCATAATTCATTTATTTAGAAATAATTACAACATACTTTAATATTAATTACTTTGTTATCACTTGTATTAATTTAATAGGTTTCCTCCTTGTTATCACTTGTATTAATTTAATAGTTTTCCTCCTCTAACAATAACTTTTAAATTTCACATATTAGTGTAATTTATTGCAAATTAACAATTATGTAAGAACATTACCACTTTGTAGTTTTTGTTTATTAAATAAAAGTAATCTTTAAAAAAAATTAACAATAATAATAAAAGGACATTACCACTTATCATTATTATTATTTTATTAAATAAAACTCTTCTTACAAATATTTGAACAATGTTGTAAAGACATTACCACTTCATAGTTTTTGTTTATTAAATAAAACTCTTCTAAAAATATTTTGTTAAACATAATAAATTTAATGTCTTTCTTAATGGAGAAATCTTTATCAACATTTCACCACCAGAGAAGTTGTCTTCAGTGTGATGAATGATTATTATTACACTGAAGGTGTTATGAAGGGGACGGTTCTACTCAAACTTCCATTGTTTGTCGATGGTAAATGAGGGGCTGCCCCCTGTATTTATTAAATTTAATAAATAAATGCGGGTGTTTCTCATTGCATGCTCATTGGAATTGGAACCATTTTCTCTGCATAAGCCTTCGTGCCATGAAGCAGAGCTTCAATATTTTTGACATGAAGCAAACTATCTAAATTTGTATGATGGCCATGAAGTTGCCTACACATATGCATTGAGATGACCACAAATTGGAAGGTGAAGGGAGGGAAGTAAACCCAATGAGCCAGTCTCTCTAAGTCTCTCCCATGTCTATGTGCATAAATTCCATAATCGAAATTGAAGAACCCATAACAGAAATCTCTCACTTCTTGAATTATATGGGAAATTCCTTGCTGCCAAGAAACCCACTTTTTTCTTGTATAATGGTCATTGCTCTACTTCTTCTCTTAATATAACTTGCAAGATCGATTGTCCATTTATTTATGCACTAATTACTCCAAGTTTTCAAGTCTTTTACTGTGCTTCATAGAATGCAAATTGATGGATATAACTATGCTCTCATATATGTATTCTGTGTGCATGAAGAAGGATGGTCGAGGAGTGTTGTGATGGCAGAGAACAACAATGAACATCAATGACCACATATTTATTGCAGATTTTGCTCTTGTCCAAGAATCATACGATGCTTATGTCCATGACTATATTTCTAAATTGGCCCCCGCCCCTCTCGATCAGTCGCGACCTCTGTGGGAAGTCCACCTCTTGAATTACAAAACGAGCAAGGTCGAAGCCACCTTGGTTATTAAGAGCCAACATTCCCTTAGAGATGGAATTTCTTTCATGTCCAAATTGTTTTCGTTTGTCAGATTCGACAATCCCAATCTTCCACCAACATTTCCTACTACCAATCATAGCATTAGATCTACAACTATCTCAAAGCAATCCATTGCAGCAATAATTTCTCACATAGTGTGGTATTTCATAGTTTTAGTATGGTACACAATGGTTTATGTAATAAGTTATTCACTGAGATAGACTAGATGGATTGATGATAGCCAGCTGCCTATTCGAGGACCTCCTAGATTCGAACGCATGCCCCCTGCTCTTTCTTCTGTTACGTTTCTCTTGGATGACATCAAGAAGATAAATAATTCTATAGAAGGGGTATGTAAAGTACACCATATACTTGCAGCACTAACTTTCATATTTCCTGATTGAAATAATGTATACTTCCAACTCTAATTTGATTGTTAACTATGTTATGCTCTACAGAAAGTTACTGATGTGATCACCGCAATAGTTTTCTACCGCATGCAACATTACTGGGATATTCACTTGTCAGTTGGTAATCATTTTCCTATTACTTCATAGTTTAGTGGTAAGTGCCTTGTTGTTTTCATAGCAATATGAGTATGATGCCTTCCTTACTACTAATTTGTTCAGATGTGATGAACTATTAATTTCTCTTTGGATATTGCAATTGGAGAACAAAACCCACAAGATGCTTACGAAAAGAGAAATGAGCCTCTGAAGGACACTGTTATGAAACAAATGAATAAATCAAGGGTAACAACATTATGTTTGTTAAACATGAGAGTATTAGCTTTCAGTCTCGTTATAAGCGATTGGTATTTGATTTTAGTGTCGTTATTCAAGCTAATTACAAAACTATAAATAAATAAAAGAATTAAGCTTACATTTCCAAAACTCTGATTGTCGAAGAGCTTTGATCACACCCAATTCCTTCCCAATCCATCAAAAAGCAAGCATCAAACATCCAATTTTTTATATCAAAGGTGCCTTTGATAGCGTTAAGAGCTTCAACTACAGTTAAAATTAAACAATTGCTTAGACATTGACTATAATAATTATAATAACTTCCCAAACTATAATAATTATAATAACTTCACTCGGACAAGTTCAGTTAGGGCACTTACTGTCTTGCGAATATGTTTCCTGGCCTTTATCGATTGGAGAGTAACACTCCAAAGCATTGAGTATAGGCTAACTCATGAAGTATATGGAATCATATGTAAAATCATATGTTATATTCGATAGGAATGTTATTCCAACTGTAGAATAATTTCACACCAAAATAATGATTTTAGACTTTTTTTGCCATCCATCGTGACATAACAGGACCTAGAAATACTCAGTGTCTCCAACTCTGCAAAGTATAACAAGAGTAATGTTTTGTTCCCATACAATGACTGAAGCCAAGAGAATTGAAAATCAGGCGGTACGTCCACAACCCATCCCGTTTGCATCACAACATCTGGAGGACGATTTATGGTATTATCTATTGAAATCTGTTTTTGCGAACTTGCATTCTTTACAAACCAGACTCAATCAAAATTTGATAATATAATGGAAAATATGATGTCCAAATGTGATCAAACTTGTCTTGAGGACACCTGTTCAATTCAACATAGAAATATATATAGCTAGAAAAACTTATAACAAAAGGCAAACACAAAATCAATTATAACTAAGAGCTGAGCATGCAATGGTGTAAAGATTTTTGCAAAATATGAACTCTGCAATGCAACTCAAAATACTCATAAAGATTTTTACAAAAAATGTAATCTGAAACACAACTCAAGATACTTATACTTCATTATTTGATCACCCCTATGTCAAAATAGAGATTTACTTACTAGTGTGGAATGGCATAAGTTCATAACTGAAGAAAACAAATTGAAATGAATATTAATCAATATTTCATTTATTGACGCTTATATTTCAATAAGCGATTGATTATGCATTAATCATTTGACCTGTAGCTTTTCAAAATGTGTTTAGTTGTTCTGTATGAGTTTTTCTTCCCTAACTTCTAGATATTTGCTAACAATTTAAATTTTTGCGGAGCATAGATGAGATGTTGAAACCAAACACTGAAGCACCTTGGGGAAACCATATTGCTTTCATCCGTGTGTGAGTACCTATCATGGGAAAGGTAGAAAATCCTTTGGAGCTCGTGAGTACAGCATAGTGTACCATGGATAGATATAAAATTTCTTTAGGAGTCTTCATTAATGACAAAATTATTGCATGCTTAGCAAGGTTAAAAGGACCACAGGTATGTTTAAATTAATTTCATTTATAAAAATCTCATTCTTAAATGGATCTCTGATTCTAATCCTTGATATAACTCAGGTGACTTCTAAGCGGGAGATTGACCCCCAAAGTGTTTCCTGGACTATAAAAATCAATTTGTTGGCAAGTGTTTCTTGAAGTGCAAACGTTTAGCACTCAGTTTTTTAAATAAATTTGAAAATGAAAAATCAATTTGTTGGCAAGTTTTTCCTGAAGTGCAAACTCTCAGCACTGAATTTTTTTATTAAATTTTGAAAAGGACTACTACTATGTTGGTATTTTAATGGATTTCTATGGAAACCACACCCATTCTCTCCTTATACTTGTCAATTCAATGTAATTTAAAATATATATATATATTTGTGGACCAGAGTTCATAGCATTCTCTCATGCCTGATCAAATGAATTAATTTAAAACCTAAAACCGATTCAAAACGTTGATAGGTGTGATCGACAAGACATGTGTGGTCTATCAAATGTGAGTGAGATACAAGAGATGCCAAGTGTGGAACATTTGACTTATTTGGAGACGTTGAGTTTTTGGCATTGCGAGAAGCTAGAGAGCATACAAGGGTTAGGGAAGCTCACAAATATCCAGACACTTAATGTAGGTGGATGCAATGATATACGAGAGCTTCTAGGTATGGAATGTGTGACTTCTTTAGAAGTTAACTTCAATTTATAGGCAATGCAATTTTGCATATCTAAGATATTGTTCTTAGAGACAGTTACTTTAATGATGAGCTCAAATGAATTATGTACCTTCTGGCTATCATTGGTGGTGTCAAGTAGTGACATCTTACCAATGCCTCCCATGCCAAGAATACCAAGTATTCTTATTCTTTTAATGATGTTATCTTAATCGATCAACAAGATCACAAGATCTCAAGATCTCAAGAAGCTCTGTATTTACAGATCATTTTGTGTCTACAAAAAGACAAGATTCGTGGTCCTGAATAGATATCTGTTGGTGCGGAGTAGGATCCCCATATTCCTCGATGCAAGGAAAATCAAGGTGAGTTTTGTCTGACTGGAGTTGAGAAGTAGTACGTCTACAATCTATGATAAAGTTTTCCCATTCTATGGCGGCAGACATAATTAGGACAGCAACCAAGACAACTTTTGTGTTGTTAATAAGTCTCGTATTCGGTGACAATCCTCTCATGAAATTCTTTTAAATTGCCCGCCTTATCTAGCAAAGTCTACACCCTTCTTTTAGCAGGACAATGCTTTCGATTGAGCTCCACGTTTATATCGTATATATTATTGTCCAAAGCTCTGACTTCTTCTTCCATCTCGGTGAAATCCTGAGGCAAACAAATGATCATTTTCTATTTTTCCTTAACTTTGTTCCAAAGGTAGCAGGAAACATTGCTCAAAACATTGCCTGCAAAGTTAGTACCAATATTGCCAGCCATTGGGTTAATGAGGATTGCACAATGTGATTTTCAACTAAGAGGAGCAACACAATATTAAAATTCCTCTTCACACCGCTAAATCACGAGCAAGATCAGGAATCCTCTTCACTCAAATTGGAGTAAGGTTATGCAGGCGGAGTCTGGAGGCGGAGTCTGGAGGCGAATGCATCCCAAAATAACCAACCATTATCATTATTTATTAAATGTGAATCTTGTTCGCCTGATTTCCATAGTAACGTCTAGAAAAATTCGCACCTAAACAACTGAAAAGCAACTTTTTAACGACATGAGAAGACTCCTCATAAACCATTAACAGACGATAAAACTTACAAAAACAACCCCTTAAAATAACACCTTCGTTCATTTTAGACATACCGAAGTTCTTTTAGATATTTCATTTCCCCGCTTTGGGGTATTGCTAGTATTATATTATATGATGAATGTCTATTATATTTTGTATGATACAGATAAAGATTATCATAGACTTTGATATGCATTTCTATCTACCACTCCTGTGGGGCTTACATCTGTGGCTCCCTTTGCAGCTTCATTGTTGGGCTCCCTCCCTATCTGTATTGTTGATTCACCACTCCATCAACCCTCTCCACCACCTTTGCATGATGTTGCTCCCTCTTCCTCTATTGAACCATCTTCTCTTTTTACAGACTCTGATTTCCCCCCCTGGTAGGCTCGGGTCCTCCGATCAGCACCTCCCCTCCGCATAGTCCAGTTCAATCTCCCTCCTTTGCTGACCCCTCACTTCAAAAACCATTGGAGATCTTCTCTATGAAAACTCCTCTTTCACCCTTAGTCCTTCCACTGGACTCCATTCATTTTGAAAACGTTACCATCAAACAGAAGAAAAAATCCCCTCAGTTGGCTTCGGACTTAGACTTGACCTCAGGCTCCATTTTGTATACTCCTTTGTCCACTAGATTAAAAAATGTGGCGAGGCATCCATCGGTTAACTCCTCTCGGGCACTTAGAGCGCAGTCACCCGATACCAGTGTTTCGTGGTGAAAATCCTCACTTTAAATGTTCGGGGCCTAGGGGACTCGGCTAAACAAAAGAGCCTCCACCGTCTTTTTGTCTCTGCTGCACCTGATATCACCCTCTTCCAGGAAACTATGAATAGCATGTACCCTGCTCTGTTAGCGTTCTCTAAACTCTGTCCAGGATGGGAATTTTGTGCTATTAGCTCAAAGGGTCTCTCAGGAGGTCTTCTCTCAGGCTGGAATCCCCTTAAAGTTAGATGCAAATCCTATCAAACTTTGGCGGGCATACTTCTTGAAGCTCATTTCAGGGGTTCTCATATACCCCTCTCCATTATTAAATATTATGGCCCTTACTTCCATCGTGATGCTTTTTGGAATGAAGCTGCAAGGGGTGGCCTCCTCCCTCTCCCAAATCTTATTCTCGCAGGGGATTTAAAGCTCACTTTGAATGCTTCTGAATTCTGGGGTAGCAAGGCTCATCTTGATCCTCTTGGACCCTTCTTCACTCATCTCTTCGTTGATTTTAAGCTGGTGGGCGTTGCTCCACCGTGTGCTGGACCTACTTGGCATAATGGGAGGTCACGGGAGGAGGGCATAAGCAAAAGACTAGACCGTTTTTTACTTTCCTCGAATCTTATTGAGCTCCTCCCAAGACACAGAGTTTGGTCTTTATCTTTTGTGATCTCTGATCACTACCCTGTCCTCCTGGAATGGAAGGAAGAGCCTGCCTCTTCTTACCTCCCCTTCAAGTTCAATCACTCCTGGCTATCTGATGATGCTTTTGTCAACCTGGTAAGAGATGAATGGCCCACTCTGGCACAAGGAGACCATTTGCCTGCAATGGAAGGTCTTTCAAAGAAGCTTCGCTTATTAAAGAGAAAGGTAAAAAGTTGGACTTACGAAAAGACCCTGGCTATGAAAGAGAAGATACTGCACATTGAAGAAGAAATCCAAAATCTTATGGGATCCTCGAATTCTGGTTTACTTAGTACTCATGAAAATATCAGGCTCTCGGTTTTGAAAGAGGAGTTAAAGATGTTGTTAGATCATGAACTCTGATTTGCTAAATTACAAAGCAGATTGTCCTGGGCATCTCTAGGGGATGCCAAGACTAAATTTTTCCACTCGGTTGCATCAGCCCGTAAGAATCAAAATGCCATCTGGGGCCTGCAGGATGATAAGGTGACTTTTATTGAGGATGACAAAGGTCTAAAAGCCCTAGGTGTTAGGTATTTCTCAAAGATTTTCAAAGATGATGGTCTGACTAACATTGAAGTGCAACTGAAGGTGATTCGATTATTTCCCTCCTTCTTACATCAGCAGGAGGATTTGGAGAGCTTCACATGACAGATCTCTATGGAGGAAGTAGAGATGGCTTTAAAGTCTTTTAAGAAGGACAAATATCTAGGTCCTGATGGATGGCCAGTAGAGTTTTTCTTGGCTTTCCTCGACCTTCTAGGGAATGATCTCCTAAATTTGGTTGAATCCTCTAGATTGGATGGCAGAGTTTTACCCTCTCTGAACTCTACTTTCATTGCACTCATCTCTAAGAAAGAGAAACCCCTTACCTTTGCGGACTTTAGACCCATCCCTCTTTGTAAGGCTTGTTTATAAACTTATCTCTAAAATTGTTGCTTTATGCCTGAAGCCCTATTTGGATAAGTTCATATCCCCACAACAATTTGGCTTCTTGAAAAACAGACTAATTGCTGAGCCTATAGCCATTACTCAAGAAGTTTTACACTCTGTCAAGACCAAAAACAATGTGCTCTCATCCTCAAGCTGGATCTGTCAAAAGCATTTGACAGGGTGAATTGGTCTTATTTAAGACTCATGCTTCTGCAAATTGGTGTCCCCCTGATGGGTGTTAACTTGATAATGTGTTGTTTAACTTCTATAAATTTTGCTCTGCTTATCAATGGTACCCCCTCCAGTTTCTTCACGGCCTCTAGGGGTATTAGACAGGGCTACCCGTTGTCTCCCCTATTGTTTATACTGGTCATAGAGGGGCTAAGTCTCTTAATAAAGGATGCTCAGAACAATGGGAAGATCAGGGGAATACAAATTTCTTCGCGACTCTCTTTTACCCACTTGTTGTTTGTTGACGATGTGATACTTTTTGGTACTGGCACTTTCGAGGAGTGGGTAGCCTTCAAAGTTATCTTGGATACTTTCTGCGTTGCTTTAGGTATGAGTATAAATTTGGACAAATCTTGTTTTTTGTTCAACAATGTGGATGAGGGGTTATTGAACATAATCTCTAGCACTCTCTCATTTAAATATGAACACATCTCCCTAGGTTTTAAATACCTAGGCTTCTTCATTAAGCCCCTTGGATATAGGGTGAAAGAGTGGCACTGGATTATAAAAAAATTTGAAAGACGAATCCAGCACTGGACCCTCCGTCTGCTATCCCTTAGGGGTAGAATCGTCTTAATTAAAGTTGTTCTCTCAAGTTTACCGATGTATTGGATGGCACTTATCCCTATCCCCATTTCAATTCTGGACAAGCTCAGGTCTCTGATATTTTCTTTTTTATGGGGATCATCAACAATTAAGAGAAAATATCACTTAGTGGATTGGCAGTCCCTTTCAAAACCGACCTCTTTGGGTGGTTGGGGCATCAAACATCTAGGCTGGTTTAGCCTCTCATTACGTTTGAAGAGTTTTTGGTTGGCACTTAACGGGAATGGGATCTAGAACAAATTACTATATGTGAAATACCTCAAAAATCTCTCAGTGGTATCCTGGATTCGTCGAAAAGCTTTCGCTACAAACAATGTCTCCGTGATCTGGAAAGGTTTTCTGCATACTTTGTCCTGGGTTGGATGTGGACTTACTTGGCAAGTAGGGAATGGAGAAGATATACATGTTAGTATTGATCCGATTATGGGCACAGAAGAGCTTTTGGTCCTTCCTCATGATCTTCGTGACTATCTGGAGAATTATGGCATTGTCACTTTGGCACAGGCTCACAATTTCACTCTTGGGGCAAAGAGTTACTGGTTCTCGGCTGAGATCTGGAAATGGGAGGAGAATAGGGGCTCTTATGGAACAAATTTATCACTGGACTTGAATATGGTAGAATCAGACTGAATCATCAGAAAGACGCATTAATCTGGACATATAATAGGTATGCTGGTGATATTTCTACAACTATGGGGTATGGTCTCATTGTTCATCATTTTCATGAACCCTCCTCGAATCATTCTAAAGGGTTGGACATACTTTGGACTTTTAACATTCCTGCAAAGATCCGATGTTTTATTTGGTTAGTGGTTATGAACCGTGTACTAACTTGGGATAATATGCAAAGGAGAGGTTGGCAAGGCCCCAGTATCTGTACTCTCTGCAAGCTGAATGAAGACTCAGTCCATCACCTGTTCTTAGACTGCACTGTGTCCAACAGGGTTTTCAATGTTTTTTGCGAGCAGTCGGGCCTACCTTACTTTAAAAACTACTTTTTCAGGACCTTTCTTAAACTTTGGTACAAGAACACATTGGCTCACTTTGCCAGCAACTATCTGCCCCTATCCATTTCTGGAGCTTATGGAAAATGAGAAACGGTTGCTTATTTGAAAACAAGATGTTATCATTTTCAGATATCATTCATCATGTGAAAGCTCTCAGTTTACTTTATCCTGTTCCGAAACAAAAGCACAAGTTTAGAAATATTGGTCCCATTCCTCAGATCTCCTATCCTTGTGGTTTTTTTTACGGGGCAACTGATGATGACCTTGGAGGAGCAGGGTTTGTGCTACACTTGAGTGACTCTCATTTCCTTTGTTTCTCACTTGGTTGTGGCAAAAGTACAAACACAAGAGCAGAACTTCTTGCTCTATGGGCTCTTCTCGTTGTATCTAAGCCTTTGGGGATCCCTCTACAAACCATCTATGGTGACTCTCTTGTGATTATCAACTAGGCCAACAGGATATCATCTCTAGACTCACCCAGTCTAAAATATTGGTGCGAGGATATCAGATCTCTATTACAAATTTTCTCTCCTTTGTCTCTCAATCATATATATCACGAGCACAATCAACAGGCTGACTGTCTCTCAAAGAAGGCTCTTATGTTGGATCTGGGTATTGGGAACTTCTCAAAAACTATGGAAGGTATGATCTCTGATCATGGAAATTTTCAGCTTTTTTAAGCTATGTGCCAGGACTCAGTCCCTTTACTTTTTTTGGCACGAGTTTGTATTTATCTTGAAAGATTGGATCCCGTGCCATCTGAGATGAGACTATCATCCTTCTAATCATGCTCAGGGATTTATAAGATTGACTGTCAAATCTCTCGGTCTCAAAGATCAGATTTTGTTGGAACTGTCTTATGGTTTTTTGGAACTGTCTCATAGTCATATGTTGAGTATCTAGTCCTTTTTGTCTTTCCTGTACATGTTTCATGCCAGTATGATAAAAAGTGAGGAACTTATGGTGAGTAGAGAGATCCCCTTTGGCTTATTTCCAGTTGGGAAGCATGTTTAGAAGAGTTGTCATGTATATGATGTCCTTTGATTCTCTCTAAATAACAAGGTCTGACATGAAAGAAAAAAAAAAAAAAACAAAAAAAACTTTGATATGCAAAAAAATAAAACAGCACCACGCTCGTCCTAGATCGTTTTTATTTTATATTTAATGATAAAGTCCTATCAATTTTTAAATAAAGGAATGTGGGCCTTGGCCCTTCGGGTTCAAATAGTTGATTAAATATCCTTGGGTGTGGGCCTGGTGTTCAAATAGTTGATTGATGAAACCCGTGATACATGTCGCCAAAATATACACTCATGACGTACATAGATTTCATGTCCACCAACCTTTCATTAATGGGTATTGTCATTTGTCTTTACAAACCCTAAGTTTATTGAGATTCATTTATGGTATTAGTTTAAACATTATGTGATTGAGATTTAGATTTTTGGGGATTATTATTATTGGTACAATACTTATTTTTTTATTAAGCTGTAATTGTTGATTATTTATATTGTATTTTTAATATATATAAATAATTTTTAATTATACTTAAATGGTTTAATAATTTAAATATATATAACTAAAAATGATTAAATTAATATATAATTGTCATCATAATAAAAATTCCAAATCATAATATATTTAAACTGTTATTCGTTTTCGTATAAACAAATAATAACCACCAAATGATAAAAAATAATGATACTTGCTTAGTACCTCAGATTCCCTGTCAAAATTTGTCCAAATGAAATGACGAAGTAAAAAGACAACACATAAATACAACTTTCTGATTTTGATTCCCATTAAAGTCATAAACTTTCTGATTTTGATTCCCATACTTTTACGGAAACTTGAAAACTAAAAAATTGTATTGAGTACCTCAACGTCCAGCTCATCACTGAACTAACCAAATTGATTTTTACGTTCTTAAACATTAATTAAAATCTGCAATTATTATAACATGGGGTTCCCCGACATATATTCCATTCCACTCTGTTGACAGGAACATCGGTTTTATTTTAAGTCTTTTTAATAGCATTATAAAAAACGAAAGCACATTTTAAATTTTAATTAAATTTTATTGATCATTTTTATGTCCTCGACAGCGATATATATAAATCGCTTAGGGTTATTAATTTATCTTCTTTATTTAATTTTTCAATTTTGGGAAAGTTATATTATAGTTGGACTATTATTTATTTATGTGTAATTTTTCGAAATTGTAATTAATTGTTGTTCTATTGATTTATAGTGGATATTTGTGTCCAAAACCCGTGGGCTGATTGTGTCAGCCCGTGTCTTGGGCTGCTGCAAGGTGTTTACAGAGAATTATTTTTTTTATTGATATTTGGTAATCCCATTTGTTTGTATTTAAAATTTGATGTCTATGACCTAGCTTCTAGATCTACATGCTGACAAAGCTGGGGTTTCAAACATGGGTGCCAAATGTATTATGTTCTTAATTACATGTGTCAAATGTGTTGTGTTCTTAATAACAAGTGGATTGACATGTAATTTTATCCATAAATTAATATGATTAAATGCAGAGATTTAAACATGTTTCTCACTTATATTAATTTTCAGAATTGAAATTCAATATTTGATATATATATGAATTGAATTGAAATGAAATGGGATTAAGATCTGCTTATTAAAAATCGGAAAATCAAACAATAGATAGATTCTATACTATTCCTAGGGATTTCTTTGACTGCATGAATAGAATACATGATTTATTACAGAGCAACTCAGTTACCTGTAAACCCTGAATCATCATCGAAGATTCACGCCCACGAGCGTCTGGCGTGCAAATTCTCAATTGGTCTTCCAGGCGAGCTCATTAACCGTGGCAGGCAATATTCATTTCAGACATTGATTTTTTTTTGAATCCCAGTACTAAGGAGTTGAATCATATACAAAACCAAAATACAATCTAAAGGGGACTACAATGCTGACTAAGCTCTTCTTGGAATTAAATGGACTTTGAAAACCCTGAAGGTAGAGGTGTTCGATTTGTTCAAATGTTTCGAACGCGTCTGCAAATGCAACATCATCAATGGTAGGTGCAATCATGTTGGCAAAAGGCATCAGGATGTGACCTACGAAATGCGAGAAATATGTATGATTAGGTTTGAGTTAATCATCTAGTATCCATCATTCTAAATAAATACAAATGGATGTCCATACATGTTAGTGGAAGAAACATCACTTTCAAATATCTATATAAACGTTACCCAAGCCTTGAAGCTGCCTGCAGAGTGTGGCAGGAATGTTAGCGCTAGCCAATGCAACAACAATAAGTCTTTCCCCTCACCACATTTCTTGAGTTTCTTTTCATATTTCTTCTCAACCATTCTTCTTCTTGCATTTCATATTTCTTTTTCTCATGCCTTGATCTTCCTTCTGGGATTTGTGATTTGTGCAACATCGACTGCAGGTAGTTCATCTACAGGTAGGAATGTTAGATCTGCTTATTAAAAATCGGAAGAAGCAGCTTGAAGCTCAGAGCCACCGACTCGGACCAACGCAAAGGGCTTCACCAACCTTCACATTGGAGGCCAGATCAATAAAGAATCATTATTTACTTTTTACTATTTTGCTTCATGAATATGTTTAGATTTAGTTTTTATTTCAGTTATAGTTTTTAATCCATATATCATTGAACTGCTACTAAGGAATCCATTGTCCTTAGTAGGTGCTCATTCGTACAAGCTAGGGTGAAAACCCTAGCAACAGTTTTGGCGAATGAGCACCTACTAAGGACAATGGATTCCTTAGTAGCAGTTCAATGATATGTGAATTAAAAACTATAACTGAAATAAAAACTAAATCTAAACATGTTCATGAAGCAAAACAGTAAAAAGTAAATAATGATTTTTTATTGATCTAACCTCCAATGTGAAGGTTGGTGAAGCCCTTTGCGCTGGTCCGAGTCGATGGCTCCGAGCTTCAAGCTGCTTCTTCTCTTTCTCCGATGGTGGAAATAGGCCAAAAGGGGCTCTTAATGGTGAAAGTAGCTCGATGGTGAGCTAGGGTTTCAAGAGCAATTTTGGCAGAGGCAGGATACTTGTGATTGTGGATATGGAATAAGGGGTCTCCATCACTTATTTATAATTGGAAACCATGCGGTTTTAGGGTTAGGGTTTCAGCTGTTTAGGGTTTTTTTTCTCATTTTCCTCATTATTTTATATTTTTTCTTCCTTTTTGGAGATTTTTGGATATTTTTAGAGGAAAAGAGGGTTTTATTGCCTTTTGGAGGCTTTTTACATGGTTTTTATGGGTTTTTTTATGGAGATATGGTGGGAAAATGGAAAAATGAGCCATGTAATGGGGTAGATGAGGTAGTGAACCCTTTTTGGGTGTTAACAGATTGCCCCCTGATGTGCGAGGGCAGGAGCTCATTGTATGGCCGATGGACATCATGAGTCATATTCGTTTTTTCTGGGGTATGGAGAAGAGAAGGAACCAGCTGAAGCCCGGAACAACGATCTCGAACCAACTGCAAGGACTTGAAAAGTACATAACCTCAATAATGGATGAGGGATCATCTGATAATCTGGACGAGGCGGGCATTCCCATGCTCGTATCAAGATACATAAAAATAACTATGAGGCCTGAAAAGAGGGACCTGTAGGATACATAGCAAGCCACTGTGTATATCATAAGGGTCCAGAAGGGACACAAATCTGGAACATACTGCTGGGTTGACCATGTCTGAGCTGAACAACTGATGCACTGGAATGATCGCAGTGCTACTGAATGTGGTTCCAAAGGAACTAATGAGCTGCTGGATCAAAATAACAACGGTCATAATTGCAATGGTACACAGATCTGGAACTGAACTGGGTACTCGAGGAAGCATGGAGCTGGATGGCTTCCGAATACAATCGCCAACGCAGCCCGGACATCCACGGGAACATAAAACTGGCTGTTCTGAAGTGACTCACCAATGTGCTAGAGTCGGGGGAGGTCCGGGGTCTTCGACAAATAATGGAACGGATATGAATCCTGCGTGATTCTCAACGATGCGATCAAGGTGCTGAAGTCGAGCATGTGAGAAACAACCATTTGGAGAGGCAATGATGATTCCTCCCAAAACGGTCCGTAGGCACTCACCATAGATGGTGATGGGTCCAAGACGCAGGGGCCTCTGGGTCTATCCTCCGGAATAGAGGGGCTGTCGTCGACAGAGGAAGACCTGCAACTATTAAGGCAATGGTGTGTCCTTAACAGGAGCGCGAGGTGCAAAACCGAAATTTTGATAGTACTGATAGCAGGAGTGATAAACGGGGGGGAATAACTGGGCAAGTAGAGTGGGTGGACTCAAACTTCCTATGTTTAGAGTATGATGGTGGGGGTGATCGGGTAGCATATAAAACTGACTGGTGGTAAAGGGATCATAGCTGTATGGGATCTGAGGGTGACTGGGCTGAGGGAGATTCAAGCTGTGGTAAAATGGTAGGAGATTTGCAGAATACTCTGAACAAAGGCGACCTGATTGGGGGTGCTGCCGAGAGGATCGATCATAGCGCCAAGAGGCGCGGGGGGACTTCTTCATGGGTTAGGGAACTAGAAGAAGTGTGGATATAAAATGGTACTGTCATGTGGATTTTACGAGCCCAGGACAGTTCATGCTCGTGGTTGCTTTCAATTTTAAGGAGTCTGAAAGCAAATAAGAAGACTCTGAAGTAATAGAATGGTACTGTCGTGTGGATTTTTACGAGCCCAGGACAGTACATGCTCATGGTTGCTTTCAATTTTAAGGAGTCTGAAAGCAAATAAGAAGACTCTGAATTAATGGAATGGTACCGTCGTGTGGATTTTACGAGCCCAGGACAGTGCATGCTCATGGTTGCTTTCAATTTTGAGGAGTCTAAAAGCAAATAAGAAGACTCTGAATTCATGGTCAGGCAAGGAGGAAGTGTTCAATCAAGGAATATTTATGATGACCAGGACTGAGGGTGGGGGGAACACTGGTGGTCCTCCTTGCGGGGTGAATGAATGGTGGCAAAATAACGACATATTTGCAGTATGACAGGAGTGGATGGCTCATGTAAAAAATGTGAAATAATCTGATGACGGCCGATGTGGCACGCAAATTGATGCGGCAAGGTGTAGGGATGCACTGTTGAAATTGTACCAAGTGAGAGCGAGAAGTGATTTCAAGCATCATCACGAGCTCGGACAAATGAATCCGGCAATATAAAAAGTGTGAAAAACGGAGAACGGTCGAAGTGGCGCGTAAACCGAGGCGACTAGTGGTGTCTAAAAAGGGATGAAAAATTGACGTAGAAAAAAGGATGCAACGAGGTGACCATCGTGACGGTCTCGTCGTGCTGATTCCAAAAGTGTAGCTATGGATGAATGGGACGTTTTTTTTGACGAACGGGGGGTACATCAGGCCATTTGTCGATGTGGTGCTCTATAATGGCAGGGTCAAGACCGGGCATTTCGGTATAGGACCAGGAAAAGACATCACGGAATTCTCTGAAGAGTTTTTTGTATTCCTCAATTTCTTGCTTACTACAAGAGGCTCCTAAAGTGATGAGTTCGGGGGTGCCTCCTGGGGCAGCGATGTCAATTTGGATGACAGGTGAGATGTTGGCCATGTTACCCGCTTCGAAGGCGTCAGGAGCAGGAATAGGGTCCTTGAACTAGTCGACCTTGTGGGGAAGGAAGTCTTTGGATTCAACGACAAATTGGGTAGCAGTGTTAGAGAAGGATACCTCTGGGAGGAAGTAGGAACGATGGTGCATGTCATCCCAGGGATAATCCGGGGCAGTGAGAGCCTCGAGAATCTCCTCATCAGTACGGAATGTTTGTGTCGTCAAGTCGGTTGACGAGGGAGTAGTGACGGAAGAGATCATATATATGGTATTAACCTCTTCGGAAGAGGAAGAGACCGGGGGGTGGATTTCCTCAATGGTGAGTGGTGCCGTCTCAAGATCCAGATTATTCATCTCAAAGAGAGCTGCTTTGTACTCGGGGAGATCGGGACAGTGATGGGAGTAATGCCCGTAAACATCGCATAGGGCACAGGAGTGGTTAGTGCGCAGGGATTTGTTGCGAGGCTTAGGGGTTGAATCTAGATGGACAAACGGGATAGTGGGGTCGTCGTCAAGCATTTGCATGTACTCTTGTAATGCCGGTAATTGAGGACATAGGTGATTCGCATGGCCCAACTCATCGCAGAGCGCGCATTTGGGAGGAGCACGAAACACAGGGGGGTTTTTGACTGTCTTAAGAGGTGGGACAGCAGTGTAAGGTTGGGGGCCTCTGCCCCCAGTGGGTTTGGTAAGAGGAGGGGGGGGGTTCGCGGAGGACGACGGGGTAGTGACACCGAGAGGTGTTTGACTAGTAGTGACAATGGGTTGCACCGGTTGCAGGACAACATATGGTGTCGGCGGGGGAACGGGAGGCAAAAGATACCAAACGGGTAATCCTAAGGTTAACCCAGGGAGGCTGAGCGTAGCCATGACCGGGGTGCTAACCACTCCTGAGGGAGGGAAGAGGAAAGGAATGGTATGGATGGGTGTAGCACCAATGTGACTAGGTACCAAAGGGGTTTTAGGCAACAAGGGCGGTTGATTAGTAGGAGTTCGTGTATTATGGGACAGGGTACATATGGCTTCAGAGGTGGAGCCATATTGGTTCCACCGGGTCTGGAGGTTGACCTCATCGGAGGACATCATCAACAAGTGGTAGGTACCTGAGTCAAGCACAGGTTGATCAGGAGCAGCGTAAGTGATTTGTTGTTGGGTTGTCGCGTTGGCTTGAGGGGGAGCCAACGGTTGAGTGTTCACTACGCCTTGGGTTGGTAAGGGGTTTTACAGCACCAAAGGTGGCTGCTGAGGTTATGGGGGGTTGGGTGGTGCTTGAGGAGCCGCCTGCCCTTGGCAGTAGGCATCTTCAGCCCAAAGTTTCCGAACGCGCTCCATGTGGGGGCAAAAATGTGTGTAGTGGCCATAGACCCCGCAAATAGAACAAGGATAGTTTGTTCGCAAATTCCGGCCCCTGCCGCGGTTTTGTTGGCCCTGGTTACGTTGGTTTTTCTGATTTTGCGGCGAGTTTTGTTGAGCGTAAACTTGCCCTTGGACAGCAGGTGGATTCTGCGGTTGCGCAGGGGCTGGGGCAGGCTGTGGTGGTTGATATGTAGGTGGGGGTTACGCAGGTGCAGCAACCTGAGGGGGTTGCTGATAGTGCTGTGGAGCAGGTTGTGGGTTTGTCGCATGGGCTTCCTGTGGAGGGTAATAAAGAGGTTGTGCTTGTGACGGCGCAGGAGCTGGTGCAGCCTGCTGGTGATAGTAGGGCTGAGGTGCGACAGGGAGGGCGTAAGCAGGAGTCGCATGACTAAAGCACTGCGGTGGACATGAGGGTCCATGGGTATGGTGATGATGTGTCATGGGAGCATATTGTGAGGTATCCTGCGAAGGGTCAGGGCCAGGGGTAGGACGGGCTATGGAAAATGGTTGAGGCTACGAAGAGACACGGCCAATGATGCCGTCGGCAGCGTGGGATGTCCCCGGCGCATCCTGCTGGGAGGAATTGTCGGGAGGGGCGTCAGGTATAATGGTATAAAGATAACCTGACTGGGCGTAAATGAGATCGAATTGCTGGGCCTTAAGGATGGCCTCTTCTTCAGACTGGGGTCATTCGGATGCTACATCCTTAGCTATGATAGGAAGGAGGGATTTGAGGAACCAGTCTAGGAAGAGTTGGTCGTCTAGCTTGATCTTGCATAAACTACGGCGTCGACGCCATTCATGAATGTGGTCCGTGATGTGGGTAGCCGTGTTTTGTCTACATGATAGTAGGATCTCAACGCCTACGTCATAGCGGACAGGTAACTAGAAGAACTGCAGGAATGTCGAGGCGAGGGAAGTAAAGGTGGCATGGGTTCCATGGGGTTGCTCGATATACCACTTGGCAGCAGAGCCAGTGAAAGTGCACTGTAATAAGCAAAGGCGAATAGAGTCATCTACTATGGAGTTGGAGAAACACCATAGATGGAAAGACATGATATGTATCTGTGGATCCTCACCTGCCTTGCCCTCGAACTTAGGGATGTCAGAGGGGAGCTTGGTGGGCATGTGAGGCCACGCAGTGTCGTGTCGGATGGGGTCATTCGTCAATCTAGCTAGGTCAGGTAGGATGAGGCTAGCCATGAATGGCAAACTGGAAGATGGATGTGACCCAGTAGTGGGTTGGATCAGGTTAGGGCCAATGCCCCCAAGTGGAGGGGTAATGTGAGGGAGGTTTCCCCCATGTGGGGGAACTAAGGTGGTATGGGACGGTCCTGCACCACCATGGGTAGTATGGGCCATTAATGGAGTGAGGATGGGTATTCCCGCTGCAGGAATAGGCGCCGTGAGGGGAACAGTAGAGGGTGTCCCCGTAGAGGGCATACCCAAGGTGGGTGTGGTAACGGGTATCGTGGTGGATGTGCCACCAACGGTCCCTACCAAAATGGGGGTGGGATTCACGCCAGCCATGGGGCTAGTAGGGGCAGTGTAAAGGGGGTTCTCGGATTCTGGCTTAGAATCGGAGGTAAAATAAGGGGCGTCAGTATCTGGTGACGGAGTCCTATGCCGCTGACGAGTGGAGTCAAGTGACAAGGCTCGAGATCTATGAAAAGTGGTATCAAGTGATGATGATCTATGTCTATGAAGGGTGGTGTCAAGTGAACCGTGCTGTGGGGGCTCGCCTCTGAGGCGCCGAGAATGTCTCGGGGACTCAATGGTGACAAATGATGTCAAATCTCTGTGGGTTGAGGTAACTATAAAATAGCTCAAAAACCCTAATGCAACCGAGTGTGCAGAAGGAGAGCTCCAAGAATAGGGCACTCAGGCCAACAACCAACTCAAAACACCCACTGTAACAGCGTGCTACAATAGGCGGAGTGTCAACAGAAATGGTCAGAATACCAAAAAACAGCAGGTTGCCTACAAATAAAAAACAGTGGACTCACTAGACCATAAGGAGGTAAGGGAGCATGCAAACACCTAATTAAAAGTATTATGACTCAACTAGACATATCCTCTGCAAGGTGATGAAATCCAAGTCAGACAATATGAATAGGAAAGCCAAGTGGCTAAAGTATCCCCCTACCGGGAGGGACACCGGGTGGTCAAATCCTAGACAAATGGCAACTAAGATACCCCGTTCATGACACGTCTAGAAAGGTAAATCTGTCGCTTGGTCCTTTAACCGCAATATTCCCTATACAGGGATATCCCGAGAACTTTGAAAGGTAGCCCTTCAGTTACTGAATGGAGTTCGGTATTCCACTCAGACTTCCGGAACCAATCTCACGACTTCAACCCTCCTAAGGGAGAGGCCTTCTGGTAATCTGGTTGTGACCGTGTCAAAAAATACTAGGGGATTTTGGTTCCCTAATGGACAACAACTATGTCTCAAGTGTAAGTAACCGAGGGGTGTTATTGGAAGCCTATCCCCCCGATCCTACCTAACTACAAAAATTCTTTTGTGTTCCCCGAATGGGGTTAGAATGTTGGTTGAGTTAAGTAATTTTTAAGTCTCACTTGAATTAGGTGACAGATTGTGTGCTTGTGAGGTTATGAACCCAGAAGAGAAGTGCCAGGGCAACTTCCTAAATAACAATAATACTTGAATGAAAAAATTTTATCATGCAAAGTTTACTGAAATAAGAATGCTGCAAATTTTAAAAACAATGCTGTAAAAATGTAACAGAAATAATGGGGCAGAAATGGTTGTAAGGCTGCAGGTGGAACAGATGGTTGTGCATGTGCAGAAAATATGGCAGCAAAGGGGCTAGGTTCAAAAGCAGAAACAAGTGCAAAATCCAGATCGCGGGTTTGAGGCGAAATAGCGCGGTCGGACCACGGGTTTGAAAGAAACAGGCGCGCTCAGGTCGCGGATTTTTGGCCGGCAGCGGCGGTTGGGTCGCAGCTAAGAGCTGGAAAGACGCGGTCGGGTCGCAGGTAAATGGCAAACAAGCGTGTTCGGGTCACGGCTAAGATCTGGAAAGGTGCGGTCGGGTCGCAGCTAAGAGCTGGAAAGGTGCGGTCGGGTCGCAGCTAAGAGCTGGAAAGGCGTGGTCGGGTCGCAGCTAAGAGCTGGAAAGGCGCGGTCGGGTCCCCAGCAGAGTCGCCAAAACTGTTGCTAGGGTTTTCACCCTAGCTTGTGCGAATGAGCACCTACTAAGGACAATGGATTCCTTAGTAGCAGTTCAATGATATGTGAATTAAAAACTATAACTGAAATAAAAACTAAATCTAAACATGTTCATGAAGCAAAACAGTAAAAAGTAAATCATGATTTTTTATTGATCTGACCTCCAATGTGAAGGTTGGTGAAGCCCTTTGTGCTGGTCCGAGTCGGTGGCTCCAAGCTTCAAGCTGCTTCTTCTCTTTCTCCGATGGTGGAAATAGGCCAAAAGGGGCTCTTAATGGTGAAAGTAGCTCGATGGTGAGCTAGGGTTTCAAGAGAAATTTTGGCAGAGGCAGGATACTTGTGATTGTGGATATGGAATAAGGGGTCTCCATCACTTATTTATAATTGGAAACCATGCGGTTTTAGGGTTAGGGTTTCAGCTGTTTAGGGTTTTTTTTCTCATTTTCCTCATTATTTTATATTTTTTCTTCCTTTTTGGAGATTTTTGGATATTTTTAGAGGAAAAGAGGGTTTTATGGCCTTTTGGAGGCATTTTAAGCCTTTTGGAGGCTTTTTACATGGTTTTTATGGGTTTTTTTGTGGAGATATGGTGGGAAAATGGACAAATGAGCCATGTAATGGGGTAGATGAGGTAGTGAACCCTTTTTGGGTGTTAACACCTACCATAGGATTTTTTGTTGGAGGAAATTCTATTAGGAATAGGTAATACCCTTGGAAGATATGTTAAGTTTGCAAAAGCAACCAAACAAAGAAAATATACATCTTATTCCCAAGTATACGTCTATATGGAAATCTACTCAAAGCCGTTACTAGGTTCGATCAGTCTTGAATATCATGATGAGGATTGGGTTCATACAATAGACTATGAACACATTCAATTTAGATGTTGAAAATGCAATGAGAATAGCCGCTTGTTCATGGATTGTCCCCTCAATGCCCTAGTTAATAAATATCCTGCAAATGAAGACAAATCTCAAGATGGCCTCACTCAAGGCCTTAGAAGGAGGGGACAAGCCCCTAGGAATCAAATCCCCAATCCATATTCAACCCCTTATACCAACAACTCCTTTAAAACCCTTGGTAAATCTATACCAAAATTTGGAGCCAAGGAAAAATTGTTCCCTATTCAGAAAAATCCGGCCCATATCATGGCAACAAAAACCCATGAACATCATCAAGGTGAAAACATAGAAAAATCAATCTAAGGAACCCATCCAAGAGTAACTTGCGCTTGTATGAGAGGATCTAATCATCGAATAAGGAAGATACATGGAAGTCAAATTGGATGAAGAATAGTTATCAGACACAGATCTAGTTTTCCTAGAAATTGATTTTTAAAAAGGGAACTTCACTCCATTCCTATGGAACAATTACACAAAGTTCACAAAAATTATGTCAACACTAGATATGGATTTGCATATAAATCAAGCCCATGGTTGGGTGTTCACAAATATCCTTTGAAAGACAACAAAAAAGGAATGCATGATCATAAACAATTAGGGTTCAAACCATCTCAACAACTCATTCAAGAGGTTGGTAGCGCTATGGTAAATTACGGATAGATCTAGTTGATAACAGATAGTTTCCACCCTCATTCTTCTCAAGTTTGACAATGAAGATAGTTTCTTTAAATATCAAATGCCTTAATTGAAGGAGAAAACAATGGATCCTTTGAAAATGGATCATGGTGGAAAATCCAAACATCTTATTTCTTTAAGAAACTAAATATGTTGGCTCAAAAGAAAATACAAGAAATTAGAAAACTTTGTAGATGCATAATCAAAAGGCATTGCAGGGGGCTTGGTGATTATTTGGAATCTGTCCATGGTCATTCTCAATGACCTTTTTACCACAAAATGGAGCATTTCGGCCAATTTTCGAGCCATTGGGTCATCCCAAGGTGGATTTCTAACAAACGTTTATGGCCCACCTATGCAACAGAGAAAAACAAAAAAAAACAAAAAAAAAAGCTTTCCTTGCTATCTTGGAAGTGATCAAAAAATTAATCCTCACCCAAGATGGATTGTATGAGGAGATTCTAATATTATCCTCTCCCTTTAGATAAAAAAGGTGGTCTACATATATTGGAGGTAGATGACATAAGCTTCATAAATCTAATTAACAATCTTCACCTCATTGATTTGGAGTGAATTAATGGGGATGAAACTTGGTCTAGTCGACAATTGAGATCCCAGCTCATTTCTTGTAAGTTGGATCACTTTATAATATGAAAAACTCTCATGATGGATGGCCATCTCCTTGAATCCAATAACCTTCCTATAGTGATATCTGATAACTAGCCAATCCAGCTTTTGATGGAAATTTCTTGCACCCCTCATCGATGACCATTCAGATTAAAAAAAATTGTCTCTCAAACCTATACTTTCAAAATAATATACAAAAATGGTGGTAAAATATAGTTGTTTCACATGGAACACTAATGTTCCAATTTCAACAAAAATTGAAAAACCCCAAAGTGTCATCTCAAAGAGTGGAACAAAATCACGTTTGGAAACATCTTCTAGTCCCAATGGGACCTAGAGTAGTAAATGAAAAATATCCAAATAGAGATTTTCCCATGGTTATACCAATAAGATTTGACAGGAAGAGGTTGAAATGAAAAATCAACTGGAAGAAATGAATGCTCAAGAAGCGATCCTTTGGAAGCATAAATCCAAAGTTCAATGGATTAAAGAAGAGGAGAAGAACACAAATTTATTCCATAAGACCATGATCCAAAAAAGACATGCTAATCGCATCACCAAACTTGAGAATTATAGTGGCTAGATCCTCACTGATCATGCTAATATTGAAGAAGAATTAGTCAATTACTACAACCATATTCTTACATAACTGAATCAAGATCGCTCTGAAGCTATCTCCAAAATCACTCAACACATCCCTCAACTGATATTGGAAGACTAGAATGAAGCTCTCATGAGGACAATAACTTTGGAGGATGTGGATATTGCATTCAAAGAAATGTCAAATGGAAAATCCCATGGACTAGATGTGTTCACAATGGAATTTTTCCACTCACTATTGGAACATCATTCAAGAGAAAGTTTGGACATTATTCAAAGACTCCAGGAGGTCGAGTTCGGTTTTGAAAGATCCTAATGCTACCTTCATCAGCTTGATCCATAAGGAGGAGCATGTGACACATTCCAAAATAATTCGTCCTATAGCATTGTGTTGCGTGATCTACAAGATCCTCAAGAAGCTAATTTATCTACGTCTTGTTGACGGCCCGAGATCGTATGTTGTTGGAAGATCTACAAGGAAGTCAACACAAGGAAATAGTCCAACCAGAAAGGCTTCCAATTGATCCCCGTAGAGATGGTTCTATCCTTGATTTGTTTGGGATGAATAGATCCTATGGATACAAGGCCTCCATTGGCACAATGGTTTTGGATCTGAGTGGTATGCTCTTCCCTCAATGAAGATCTGAGAAGGTTTGAAGTGACTGGACTCTAGATTAACTGTTCAAAAAAACTTAAACAATGATTATAACATATTTAAGTAGGGCAGTTGTAAATGAATATAATCGATGACAAGAAACTGATTACTCAATGTACAGAAATGTAAATCAACCTCACTTTCCTTAACCAACTTCAAATAAAACAAAACAATAATAATTGCAATGCTTTATCCAAAGTTATAAATGTACAACATGTCCTATCAAGTAATACCAATTGACAAATCGGTATCAAATATTAATAACCAGTCATCAGTTGCAAAAAAAGAGCATGTGAATTAAATAAATACATTCATTCAACGCACATTTAATGTGTCAAGATTGTAAGGAAAAATCAATACATAAACTAACACATCAATAGATAAGAAACCAATAATGGGTATGCCAGAAAGATGGAAGAAAGACTAAACTAATGAAAGACATTTGATAAATAACCATAGAACATAGCATAAATAACAGTGTAATTTTTATTCACTTGCACAACATTTCAAAGTACAAAATTACAAGATTTCTTGGTATGTGCTTGGTAGTCTCCTCTTCTGTAGAGTTATCCTAAGCTTAATCCCACTAGTTCCCCCTTTACTTCGGAAACAACCTCCATTTAAATATTGTTACAACATTTACAAAAAAGGAAATTTCCCAAGATGTGGGATTACAAGATGTTTTGGTTTCATGGTTTTCCAAGGGCGGAACGCCGCTTGGAATAAGCATCCATTAAATCTTGGATGTTCGTAAACTAAGCATTTTCCAAATGTAATTGAGCTTTGCATATTAAAGATGTGATATCCTTTTTCTTGATCTTCGCCCATTCTTTGAGGAAGAGATCGATCCTCATTAATGAAGTAAGAGGTGTCTCAATCCAACGCTTGATCTCCTCCATAGTAAGCCGAGTCATATCCATGATCTACTCCTTCTCTTTCACAGAATCTCTCTCAATCTTCTTTAGTTTCAGTTTCGGAGGCATAGCCTCATCGATAGGATCTAAGAACGGAAAATACAGATACCCGAGCAACGTTTATGAGGAAAACCCTCTCCTTTTGCAGGAATCCTGTCCATCTTTGATGATGGATTCGACATGATCACAAATGCATTCCCATGTTTCAATTATCAGCTCAATTTTCCTAAGCTTAAGCTTATCTAGTATAGGCAGGCCTTCTGGTCTTTCTTTCATGTATTTTTTCCAGTGTATAATGCAATCATAAGATTTAGTGGCTTCCTATCTTCTTTTTTTATGGTCATTCAGGACATCCGACTGATGATCAAATGAGTTATACAACTCTTGTATATGATTGACTCCTTTATATAAATTAACCATGCCTTGATAACATTGGTCATGCATGCTAATTGTTTAAAATCCTCTTCTGTAAATTTAGATAAAGAAGAGGTAGATGATGAAAGTTGCAGGTCCTTGAGTAGTTTTCCAAACATGGAATTTTTGTCTTCCTATTGGTCAGCTAAGAGATCATCCTTCTCAAGTTGTTGCTTCAAATAACCATTCTTCTTTTGGAGATGCAAGTCCTTGAGTTGTTGTCCAAACATGGAAATTTTGTTTTCCTGCTAGTCAGCTAAGAGATCAGCCTTCTCAAGCTGTTGCTTCAAATAACCATTCTTCTTTTGGAGATGATTTAACTTCTCTTCATATTTCTCCTTGAGAAGTTGCATTTCCTTCCTGTGGTGTTCCTCAGCTTGCACTAGGTCTTGTTTGGCCCTTTGTAGCTATTGTTCCTTGTCCCAAAATTCTCTATTCAGCTAGGATACTGAATCAAAATTCACCCCAACAAAGGCTCCCATGGCAGCTATTGTATCCAAGGATTCTTGTTTGGTGTCAGAGGAGTCCCTTTTCCAAATAATATGGTTAAGGGTCGACACCTGCTTCACTGTGCCTTCTCTTGTCCTCTTGTCTCCCTTCTTAACCACATCTTTCTCTTTTCTACTCCAAAAATACTTTCCAAGTGAAACCAATGCATCTTCACCAAAATTTGTCATCTCCTCTATAGTTGAGATGATTCCTCCTTGAACAGTGACCAGAGGCTCAGGTTGGGATTGAGAAATAGGTACTTCCACACTAATGGGTGAAATAATAATAGGGGGTGTAGTAATAATAGGAACAAGGGATGAAGGGATAGAAGTGGTGATAGGTGTAGCAATTTCCGAGGAAGATATTGCAGAGATGGTAGGGATGTCTAGTTGCGAAAAATCAAAATTTGGGGATGTTGGGGTAGTGTGAGGTGGTGAGGAGGTAAAAATAATAGGTGAATTAAGGGGTGATATAGATCTAGGCACATCAATTAGTACTAAAGGAGTGCTGGTGGTAGCCAAAATAATTCGAGATAAATTGATCTTCGAAAAAAGAAAGTTGGGGAAATGATTAAACAATAAAACTCCCAGATGGTTGTGTGATGGGAATGGAAGATGTCATGGAAGTATAAACAATAATAGGGCAAGTGGAAGGAGTATTTTCCTCCTCCAAGTCACTGTGTATCTCATGAATCTCAATATTATCTTGAGGAAGAGGTTCTACCAGCTGAATTGGAGGAACCTGCATGGGTACTTGTTCCTGTGGAGAAAGCTACACTGGTAGCACTAGATGTTATTCCTTGTGCACCTCTTGAGGCATTGGTTGTGGATCAACCACTGGTAATTTTTTTACCTATACCTATTCAAGAACCAATTGAGTCTTATGCTTCTTAGGCTGAGGCTCAGCCACTTCTATTTGTGCCTGTAACTATGAGCTAATCTTTGCAAGACTCTTCTTAAACTCTGCCCCTTTGTGTAGGGTTTATATCATCAGAGAAGGATGGGTTCTTGTATGAATTTCAAGAACAGCCTTACCATTATCTTTTGATTTAGTAGAAAGAGAAGAAGAAGAGCTAGTTGCTTGCTATTTGGTCTCCTTTTCTAGGTTCTGCCTCTGAAGGTTCTCCTCCACTGTCAGTTTTTCCTTTCTGAAATGGAGCACATAAATCTTCATATCCTTTTGATATTTAAAAATATGAGCTTTGACATTGGGATCAAAAATCCTACTCAATACCTCCTGGAAATCAATAGTTTCTCTATAAATTGAATCATCGGGTTCATCTTGATGAGAATATTGTATCCTAGAATGCTCCTGCACAAAGTGACTAGCAAGGTATGAATTAGGTTTATGCATTCTCTTTGGTGCTTCCCCTAGGTTCATATCAGCAATTTCTCTACCCAAGATAGATGCGTGAGTGGAATTTTTCAGAACGAGAAATCCCAAGCTCAAAGGAAACTTGGGTCAATGCTTCCTTTTGGACGATGCAATTTTAGGAAAAACCCCATCGATAACAGTCTGATATGCTATCTCCTGTAAAACCATTCGGTCCTAGACTATTCTAGGAAGCAACTAGACGATATTGCTTCTCCCACATACTAATCACCATGTAGCATGATCAAGGATCTGGCTCTTTCAGAGAAAGTTGGAGTGTCTTCCTTGAAAATATTCTAGTACATTGATCCTAAAAACAGGTCACAAATTTCATAAATTTGGGGAACGAAATTTTCCTCTCACATATCTGAGCAGTAGATATGTACCGGTGGTGAAGTTTTTTTCCAGTCCCATCCCATGGCCGGAAAAGAAGAAGTGGCACAAAATAAATCCATAACATAACCCGACATGTAGAAATCCAAATTCCTTGAGGCTGAAGTCTTCTCATATTTCTTGATTTCCTCTTTCAAATTCACAAATAAAATATGTGCCCAATTAAAAGACTCAATTGTAAGCAATAGATGGTGGGATATAGGAACCCACTCGGCCTTAAACACAGAGCAATTTGGTAATCCATATAATTGGAAAAACATGGCCACAAGCAAAGAAAAGGGTCCCGTAAACCAAGAAATAGGGTCAGAATTGGTTTCCTTAGGGACGTATTCAGCTAGGTTTTCCATCAGGGATTTGACCACTTCCTCAAATTTAAATTGTGACATAGCCGCATCAAGGAATTTGGCATTCAAAAACTGTTGAGGAGGTCCAAGGACGTAAGCTCTGGCAAAAACCTCCAAATGGAAAGACGCCACTTGGTTAGGAGTATGGTCATCAAAGGAACGCTCCTTAGGGTTTGTGTGGCCCAATTCCCACTTGACAAGATCGGTATAGGGAATGAATGAAGGTTCAGCTGAAATGCAATGAAGGCGAGAACTTCTAATTTGTGCATATGCAAGCTGGTCATGAGGTATTGCACAGAAATCATCATTTTCGAATATTGAGTAAATTGTCGACCAATCTAGGTGAAGGGTTTTTGCAATACGCCAACTGGTGTCAGTGAAAATTATGGAATTAGGGTCCTTTATCTTCTACTCTTGGAGAGAATTCTTAGACCAAGTTTTCATGGAGATGTTGGAGGTAATTTCTGGTATAAATTTGGCAACCATGGTTAGAAGCTACCACGATTAAAAAAATAACAGAAAAAACGACCGCGAAGGGTAAGAAACTTACCAATAAAAATATTGGAGATCAGAATATTGGTGAGCTCGAATGAGAAAAATATGTAGTAAAATATTCAAACAATGTAAAAATCACAAGTGAAATGGTGAAGATTTCACAAATTCAAACGAATTAAATAATCCAAGACTCAACGACAAAATAGGTCTGGGTCGTAGATATTGAAGAAATGAACGATTGAGATTAAGGAGGGAAAACAAAATGCGGAAGTGAAAAGAGCCGAAAAACTTTGAATTTTATGGTTTCTGCAATCTGGAATCTGCATTGCAGGTTGTGGAGTGCGAGATGAAATTATTAAATAAGGAAAAATTATTAAATTTCCGCAATCCGCAAAAATTTGCGTGTTGCAGATAAGCAATGTTGCAAATGATTATTTTATTGATTTTCTGCTTTCCATAGTCTGCATTGTAGGTTGCAGTTTGTGGGACCAAAAGAACAAAAAATGTACAAAACATGACTTTTCCTCTTTCCGCAATCCGCATTGCAGAATGCGAAAGGTAGAACTAGAATATAAAATTTTTATTTGGAAAGGGTTTCCGCAATATGCAATCTGCAAATATTTGCGGGTTGCAGGTTGCAGAAAGACAAAAAAAATATTGAACAAATATTTGAAATCCCGCAATCCGCATTTGTGGGTTGCGGGATGCAGGAAAATCATTTATGAAAACCTCCAAAAAAAGGACTTCCACAATCTGCATTGTGGGTTGTAGAATGTGGGTTGCAGAAATGCAAAATATGTGTAAAAGAAAAGAGCACTCCCGCAATCCGCAAAACCAAAAAAGCAAGGCTTACAAGGAAATTTTGTTAAGTCCAAAACATAATGCTTACAGTTTTAAAAAATCCCCTAGCAATATTATGGCCTTAATAAGCCAATTGAAGGATAAGTAGGGCTCCCATTGTAGCAGCTTAAAATGGGATATGTTGGTGCCAACAACAAATGGCGACTCGCTGGGAAAATCAATTATCTCTGTACATTTCACATAAAAATTCCAAAGAAGATATGTCAATGTAAAAAGATGTTTTAGTTTATAATCAAACAATAAACTCAAGAAAAGACAACTAGACCTAGCATAACAATAGATGCAATTTCCATCTTACAATCCCATAACCAATGATAGTGATACTCAACAAACGAATAAGCCTTAAAAGTAATAAGGTATCCCTGTAAACAAGATGTCAACAGTGGGGGAAGTTTTAGATAAGCTTCTGAGAAAAATCCTTAGATCTATCTCACGATCATCAAACCAATAATCGCCTTGAATATGAATTGTTTATTAGGGATATATATATATATATATATTAGCATAATTAACAACTTAGTTGCAACAAGAACACTGCCCTGGTAAAGTACAATGCCACACACAGGTCTTACCTGGAAACTGAACAAGCTAGCTCTATTAAGAGACTCCTTGTCTTCTTGCTTTTACACCAAAAGAAATTACCATGGACTGGTAACCACCTATTAGTAATTTCAGTCCAAATAAGGTCCATGAACATGGTCATGCTGTCTTGTGATAAGCCCCCTTGTCCCTGAATACAACAAGTTGTATAAGAAAAGAAAAAGAATTTACAAATGAAAACTGCAAGCCATTACCATGGCTTGGGAGCCATATGATGGTAATGTCATTCACTGAGCATGTCTATGAATACAATAGGATGGCTTGTAATAAGACTCCCCATCTTGTAGTTTACACTTATTAGGGTGATTTTTTTAATTCCAAGGTGATCAAGGTGAGATCAGAATAGAACACAAGTTAAAGAGGTTCTTAAAGATATGCTGCCAATAATCACTAAGGCACCCAAAAAGAATATGAGAGTACTCCTAGAAACTCAATCATCATTATGAGGATGGATTAATAAAGTGATCATAAGAACTAAAGATTCAATATGAAATGTTAGCATAGATTCTAGATTGCATTCCCATGAAGATACCGGTTTAGGTATCAACCAAGTGGAATTTTTTTACACATCCAATTTAAAATTCCTCAGTTAAAACGTTCTAGGGATAAACCACTTTACCAAATGCAACTAGTTGTTGTAAGCATGCAATTTTTTGTAAACAAAAGAAATAAGAGATCATTCAAACCAATCAAAATAAAAAAGAAAATCAATCAAAACCATGCCTATATACAAGTAAGCAAAACTTACCTCAAGAAAAATACTTCTTGAGGAGCTTAATGTTCGTTGGATAAGTCTGAGAAGGACCCTCCAATGTCTATAAATCAGATAGTACCAGGGCCAAGATTTTCTGTAATAATGAATGGCCTTAACCACAGACGTTGAAACTTGGTATAGTCTCTTTTGTCTTTGTGGGTTTGTCCCACTTCAGCACCAAATCCCCAATCATCAATCACAACTGGTGGAGGATTTATCATAAAACCATATTTTTACGAGTTGTTGGTGATATAACATATTCCTAGATTTCTCCCTCTCCTCTTCGAATTTAAGAAGAGTGTCAATCTGATCCTATAGAGGGGAGGATTCGTCATCATGTGAACAAGATTGTGCAATTTGTAACGATGGAAGAAGAAGATTTTGATAGTAAAACGAAATCTTTGCCATAGACCACGAAGTAGGGATAATTTTCGATAGAAATCTTAGGAGTGATTCAATCTGCCCATAAGGCATTGAAAAGCTTTATATGCCAGTCTTTGTGGTTGGTGGCCACAGTTTACTTTAAAATATTGATCAGATTCTTGTTTGAAGATTCTTCCAAACCATTACCTTATGGGTAATAATTAATAGAGTATTCACTTTAATCCATTTTTCAAGGGCATATTGAGTGAGACCAATCGAATTAAAATACGAGGTATTATCAAAAACCAAAGATTCAGAAACCCCAAACCTGGTAACAATGTTACTCTCTAGAAAGGATATAACCAAGTTGGTATTGGTAACTTTAAGGGGAATTGCTTCTACCCACCTAGTAAAATAGTATGTTGTAGTTAGGATGTACTTATGTTGCAACCTAGAGGACGGAGTAATGGACCAACAAAATCCCTTCCCCATTATTGAAATGGAAACTGGATAGTGACAGGTTGAAGAGGAAAGGCTGGCTTCTTCAACTTACCAGCACATATTTGGCATGCCTCACACTTTTTGACAAAGTTATGTGCATCCTTGAATAATTTGGGCTAATAGTATCCCGCTCTCAACACTTTATGGGTGGTAGTTTCTCTTGAGAAGTGTCCACCCGCAAGTCCTGCATGCATTTCAATTAAAAGTTTGCAAGCTTCTGGTTTTTCAAGGAACCTGAAAAAGACACCATCATAATTTCTTCAGAACAACACATTATCAATGAATTGATAAGGTAGCCTGCACGGGTGTGGCTCATTGGCGGTTCCGTTGTAATGAAGTTGTTGTAAATTGGAGGTCACGAGATCAATCCCACCCGGGTTTAACCGTGTCCCATGTGTTGCGGCGTGTGTGGGGCACCTAGATTTATAGTGGTAGTGGGAATGGATCCCTGGACCCCGTGTCACGCGAGTACCAGACCGGCCCCAGTTGCTGATTCCACTAGTCAAAAAAAAATCAATGAATTGATAAGGTGTTTCTTTCAATATCAATGTCCTATGCTTCTTAAAGTTAAGGTTTGGAGGGGAGTTCCCATGAGTAAGATAAAATTTAATATCATGATACCATTCTGATGATGGAGCAGAAATAACATCAATAGTGTCAACATAGATGTCTTCCTATTGAATCGATTGTTATTCCTACTCTTGGTTATTTGATTGGGCTGCCAATAAACATAAGCCCTTCCCTTTGAACATCTTGGCAGGATCAATCTCCAAATCATACTCATGCAGCGCAGTCATCCAGTGAACTCTTTTTTCTCCTAACTCCTTTTGGACCAACACATTTCTTATGGCTGCATATGGGATGATCACCTGTGTTTTGGACTTCAACAAATAAGGCCTGAAATGCTTCACATGTTTATAACTAGTGTAAGCCTGCTTGTCAACCTGTGTATAATTAAACTC
Source organism: Pseudotsuga menziesii (assembly GCA_001517045.1). Lineage (NCBI taxonomy): Eukaryota > Viridiplantae > Streptophyta > Pinopsida > Pinales > Pinaceae > Pseudotsuga > Pseudotsuga menziesii. The sequence continues at coordinate 164,651 of LPNX010225784.1, forward strand.
GGCCCCTTTGAATGTATAACTCATGAATTAAACCGGGATCTCGATGTCCTCTACATATTTCTGAGTGAGCATAGCAGCATAAGAAACATTAGTAGCGAAAGTTTATAAAATAAAATCTTTTGAAAAATCGGGAGGCATCAATGCATGAGAATCCATTATAGCCTTCTTAATATTAACGAATGCATCATTTTGGATGTCAGACCATATAAACAAAGCATATTTCTTAATCATGTCCTGAAGTGGTCTAACAATTTGTGCAAAATTGGAAACAAACCTCCTAACAAAATTAATCTTCCCAAGGAAAGATTGCATAACTTTCTTTGAGCTTGGGAGACCAATTTTTGCAGTTGCTTCAAATCTCTCTAGGTCAATTATTATTCCATCCTTTGTAACAATGAAGCTCAGAAGTTTTCCTTTTGTAACTGAAAAAAATGATTTCTTAGGGTTCAAAGAAATGCCATACTTCCTACATCTTTCAAAAACTTGCCTTAATGCAAACAAATGATCATGCCGTTTAAAAAAAAAATAGTTATATCATATAAGTAAACAACAACATAATTCTGCATCAAACCTATGAAAGTTATATCCATAGCTCTCTGGAAAGTTGCACGGGCATTAATTAACCCAAAAGGCATTCTCTTGTAGGTAAAGGTGCCCTAGGGTGTTCTGAAGGAAGTTTTAAGCTGATCGGAGGTCATGACCAGAACCTAATTGTAACCTGAAAAGCCATCAAGAAAACAAAACATTTATGAACCTGATACTCTTTGCAAAATCTGTTCCATTGAAGGAACATGGTAGTTGTCATTTTCAGATGATCTATTTAGGTTGCGGAATTCTACAGATAGTTTTACCTCTACACTCTTTTTGTGGATAGGGACCAGTTTAGAAATCCACTATGTGTGTCTAACATGGAATGTAATTCTGGCTTTTAGGAGTTTCTCAAGCTCTTTCTTGATGGATGGCTCGAGACTAGGATGCATCTTCCTCAACTCTTTTTGGTAGTGTCTTATGTCGAGCTTTAAATAATTTTAGTAAAGCTCTCTCCTCTTCAGGAGAACACATAAGCCCTATATTAATGAGTTGAGGGTTTTTCTCATTACTAAGATTAACAGTCTTATAATTGAGAGTAGAACTATGAGTTTTGTAATTAGGATTTCCTTTAAACTTATCTTGCAAGTCATAGTATTTCTCTAAATTAATGACTAATTTAGGGATCAAGTTGGAGGGAAAATTATTATCAGACAGAGTATTTTCATGTTCAACTTCGTCTATAGCAAAGTATTTAAAAGTGTCCTAAGCTGTCAGGAAGTCTAAGATCTGGACATAATCATCAAATATTTTCCAACTAGTTACATTATCTAGTATGGAAGGTGTGTACATGAGTCCAATAGATAAGGTATCAGGGGACATGCGTTCTAGTGGAATGCGCCTAGATGTAGTGTTTGCTAAAATATATGCATTGAAATTTTGTGACCTAGAGACATACCTAATATTAAAAGCCTTAAATGAATGTGTCATGTCCCTAACTAAATTTTGATAATTCAACAAATGTGGAGACAAACAATGTATCTTATTTCTCACATGCTTAACTATGATTTCTAAGTCTCCATAACATTCAATGATTTGTGCTCCCAAGTCTATTGCCTTCCTAAGCCCCTATACCAGAGCCTCATATTCAACAATGTTATTGGCACACTCAAATTCTAGTATGTAGGCGATCATCCATTTGGCGCCCTTAGGATCCATAAGTGACACAACCTACACTGGCACCATCTTTGGATTTAGATCCATCGAAGAAAAGTGTCCAAGAAGACAAATCTAATCTAAAATTCATATTGACATTATATACATTATGCACAATTTCTCCAGTAAATGGGACAATCTTATAATTATCAATTTCTGACAATCTATCGACATTCTCATTAGGGGAAGAATCAACAAAAAAATTGCCAAAGTAAGAGTCGAGGGTGTAGTGTTCAATGGTTATATTCATAAAGACTGTAGGCTCACTTGGATCATTTAGATCCATGACTATTTATTTCATGAGAAGCTCCTTATTAATCTTAATTTGATTTGACCTTCCATTATATGGAAGCCACAAATGGGACCAATCAGTAGCAAAGTACCCCTTCAGCTTCTTCGCCCAGTCTCTGCTTAGCCACATACCATATGTCTTAGGAACATCAGCTACTACAATATCCATTGTCTGATGTATTCTAGGGTCCACACTGAAAATGTTAAAATCATATTCTTGAGTTCCCCTAGGACCTTTGCTCTATATCTGTCTAACTGAACTATTTGAGTAGGACAAGAATCCCAAGTTGCATTCAAATTTCTAAAAATAGACATAGAAATAACATTTAACGATTCCCCTGAATTGATCATGCAATTGTGGACGTTTCTGTTAATAATTTCAAAAGTGAGCAAAAAAGAGGGGGCCCTTTTGTACCAGACTTTTGAGCATCAGGCTTTGTGAAAACTTCCAAATTATTATTCTAAGATTCTCTAGGTTTATTTAACACCACATTTTTAGGTAAATTTTCACTAATGGATGGTATTTTGAGAAGTTCAAAAAGAGAAATATTTGTTTTAGCCCTTTTTAAATCGTCTACCAAATTATACTCGACTTCGGGGATTGCATTTTGTTTAGCGGTGTTACTTTACCTGTATTCTGAGTATATGTTGAAGGTGGATTGTCCTGTGATGTGAGACCTTTACGTCTGGTATTATAGGAATGTTCTAGATCAAATACAACTTCAGTATCATCTTCTTCCTCTGCCGTTGGCAACCCTGAAAAACAATTAACAGTGTTTACATGTGGATCGTGTTCTTCAGAATGGGGCATTGCCTCTGTAGCATCATGTCTAGTATCATTGTTGATAGTTTTGGGTGTAGAAATCAAGGCCTTGAAGATAGAATAGATCTCATCAGAGGTTAGTGTTTCCTCAGGGTTTGGAGGAGGTTGATTTTGTGGAGGATGGTAAGGTCTCCTATGCGGTGGCCTTGTCAAACCTCTATTATTCACCTAGTTATCACTACTAGCTCTTTTAAGATCTACCATGTCATTCAAAAATTTTGCAATAGTTTTTTCATTTTATCCATGTCATAAGGGTCTTTACTCTGATTTGTGAGTTTGGAAACGTTCTCTTTCCTTCTCCTAGATGTAGAAGGTTGGTCCAGATATTGATCAGGATTATCTTTAAGACCAACATATCTTTCTCTACCAAGACAACCTCCACAAAGGCCCCATGTAGAGTAGGTTGACGAGCACGCTTAACCCACATAGAAATCGACGTAGGTAAACCCTTAATGTAATAGGCTATCAATATTTCTTCAGCAGGAAGGACCGTGGTAGGGATCATGTTCTTCAAACAAGAGAAACTTTGATTAAAATATTTGACTCCTTCTTTAGGTTTTATCCTCAAAGAGGATAATTCTATGACAAGGTCCTATGGGGTACTATCATCTCCAAACTTTTGGAGAAATAATCCCTCAAACTATTCCCAAGAATTAATAGAACTGGATTTTAAGGAAATGTACCAAGTGGAAGATTGTCCTTCAAAAGAATAAGGAAACAATCTGCACTCCATGTCCTCATGTATCACATTCCTCAATCTAATGGATTGCATGAAGTTCTTCACATGATCCTCATTAGGGATCCTATCATCCGGATTAAACCTGTGAAGCTATTTCTCAAGGTTTTTGGGAAATTTAAGTAATTCTCCGAGGATCAGGACTACGTCTAGGTCAAGCCAAGCTATGTTGAGTTGATCAACCATTGGTCTCTCTGGTGGAAAAACATATTATGATGAAGTCTCACTATATGAGGACTCTTATGATGATAACGGGGATGAATGGGGTGGTGTGGGTGGTGGTAATCCACCAGACCGGTCGTTAAAATGTGGATCTTCTGGGGATTGATCGACAGTTTCCAATAGTGGAGTTTCTTGGGATTCGAGAGTCTCTCCCTATTGAGTAATAACAAGTGATATGAGAGTTAAAAGAGAAGAATACAAGATGTTTCTGAGACTCCGAACAATCTTAGTCCCTGGTTCCACCTTTGCAGTAATATCATTGGTGTTTTTTTCTCCACTATTCAAAAGTGAGGATTCCACTAGTGGGTGGTGTAAAAAGGGTTTCAGGTCTCCCAGTGGATATTTCTAAAACATGAGTGGTACGGATTTATGACTGGCCTTCTACAGGATTTGTTGCAGACATAGAAGCTTGAATGTGGCTCCTAGTAATGATAGGTGATATAGGGTGAGGAGGTTTTCTAGTTTTATATCGTGACATGTTTCAAAATGGCCCTCCTTCTAGCTCCTTTTGTTGATGGCCCTGGCTTGTAGGTTGCTGGAATATATACAAGGCAGTCAACACAAGCAAATAGTCCAACCAAAAAGGTTTGAAATAATCGATCCCTGCAGAGAAGATTCTATTCCCAAGTTTTTTGGGATGAATAGATCCTATGGATACAAGGCCTCCACTGGCACAAGAGTTTTGGATCTGAGTGGTTTGCTCTTCCCTCAAGGAAGATCTGATAAGGTTTGAAGTGAATCGTCTAAACTAACTGTTCAAGAAAACTTAAACATTGATTATAACATATTTAGGAAAGGAGGTTGTAAAATATAATTGGTGACAAGAAACTGATTACTCAATGTACATAAATGTAAATCAAGCTCACTTTCCTAAACCAACTTCAAATAAAACCAAACAATAAAAATTGCAAAGCTTTATCCAAAGTATTATAAATGTACAAGATGCCCTATCAGGTAATACCAATCGACAAATCAATATCAAGAATTAATAACCAGTCATCAGTTGTAAAACAAAGCATGTGAATTAAATAAAGACATTGATTCAATGCACATTTAATGTTTCAAGATTGTAAGGAAAAATGAATACATAAACTAACAAATCAGTAGATAAGAAACCAATAATCAGTATGCCAGATAGATGGAAGAAAGACTTAAATTCATGAAAGACATATGATGAATAACCATAGAACATAGCATAAATAACAGTGTAATTTTATTCACTTGCAAAACATTACAAAGTAAAAAATTACAACCTTTCCTGGTATGTTCTTGGTAGTCTCCTCTTATGTGGAGTTCTCCTAGGCTTAATCCCGCTAGTTACACCTTTACTTGGGAAATGCCCTCCCTTTAAATAATTTTACAAAATTTATAGAAAAGGAAGTTTCCCAAGATGTGGGATTACAAGATATTTTGGTTTCATAGTTTTCCAAGGGCGAAACTTCACTTGGCATAAGCATCCACTAAATCTTGGATGTCCATAAACTGAGCATTTTCCAAATGCAATTGAGCTTTGCATATTAAGGATGTGATATATTTTTTCTTGATCCCCACTCATTCTTTGAGGAAGAGATCAATCCTAATTAATGAAGTAAGAGGTGTCTCAATCCCGCGCTTGATCTCCTCCATGATAAGCCGAGTCATCTCCATGATTTGCTCCTTTTATTTGGTAGAATCTCTCTCAATATACTCCAGTTTCAGTTTCAGAGGCATAGCCTCATCGATAGGATCTAAGAGGGGAAGATCCAGATACCCGAGCAACGTTTATAAGGAAAATCGCCTCCTTTTGTAGGCAGCCTGTCCATATTTGATGATGGATTTGATGTGATCACAAATTCCTTCCCATGTTTCAATGATCACCTCAATTTTCCTAATCTTAAGCTTATCTAGTGTTGGCAGACCTTATGGTCTTTCTTTGATGTATTTCTTCCAGTTTATAATGGAATCATAAGATTTAGTGGCTTCCTGTCTTCTTTTTTGACGGTCCTTGAGGACATTCGATTGATGCTCAAATGAGTTATACATATCTTGCATCTAATTGAATCCTTTATAGAAATTAACCATGCCTTGATAAAACTGATCATGTACTTTGCATGCTAATTGTTTAAACTCCTCTTCTATAAATTTAGAGAAAGAAGAGGTAAAGGATGCAAGATGCAGGTCCTTGCTTTGTTGTCCAAACATGGAAATTGTGTTTTCCTGTTGGTCAGCTAAGAGATCATCCTTCTCAAGCTGCTGCTTCAGATAATCATTCTTCTTTTGGAGATGATTTAACTTCTCTTCATATTCCTCTTTGAGAAGTTGCATTTCCTTCCCATGGTGTTCCTCAGCTTGCGCTAGGTCTTCTTTGTCCCTTTGTAGATCTTGTTCCTTCTCCTAAAATTCCTTATTCAGCTGGGATACTGAATCAAAATTCGCCCCAACAAAGGCTCCTATGGCAGTTGTTGTATCCAACACTTCCTGTTTGGTGTCAGAGGAGTCCCTTTTCCAAATAATCTGGGTAAGGGCTTCCACCTTCTTGAATGTTGCCACCTTCTTGAATGTTCCTTCTCTTTTCCTCTTGGCTCCCTTCTTAACCACATCTTTCTCTTTTCTGCTACAAAACTACTTTCCAAGAGAAACCACTGCATCTTAGACAAAATCCGACATCTCCTCTGTAGTTGAGATGGTTCCTTCTTGAACAGTGACCAGAGGCTCAAGTTGGGATTGAGAAACATGGACTTCCACACTAATGGGTGAAATAATAATAAGGGGTGTAGGAATAATAGGAGCAAGGGATGAAGGGATAGAAGTGGGGATAAGTGTAACAATTTCAAGGGAAGATACTGCAGAGATGGAAGGGATGTCTAGGTGGGGAAAATCAGAATGTGGGGATGTTGGGGTAGTGTGAGGTGGTGAGGAGGTCAAAAAAATAGGTGAAGTAAGGGGTGAGATAGAGCTATATACATAATTTAGTACCAAATTATTGTTGGCGGTAGCCAAGAGAATTCGAGATAAATTGATCTCGGAAAAAGAAAGTTGGCGAAATGATGAATCAATAAAACTCCCAGATGGCTAGTTGATGGGAATGCAAGATATCACAGAAGTATAAAAATTAATAGGGCAAGTGGAAGGAGTATTTTCCTCCTCCAATTCACTGTGTATTTCTTGAATCTAAATATTAGCTTGAGGTAGAGGTTCTACCAGCTGAATTGGAGGAACCTGCATGGGTAATTGTTCCTGTGGAGAAAGATGCATTGATGGCGCTGGTTGTTATTCCCTATGCATCTCTTGAGGAATTGGTTGTGGATAAACCACTGGTGCTTGTCGCACCTGTACCTTTTCAGGAACTAGTTGAGTCCTTTTCTTCTTTGGGTGAGGCTCAACCACTTATGTTTGTGCATGTAACTATGAGCTAATATTTGCAAGACTCTTCTTAAACTCTGCCCCTTTGTGTAGGGTATCATCAGAGAAGGTTGGGTTCTTGTGGGACTTTCAAGAACAGCCTTACCCTTATCTTTTGATTCAGTAGCAAGAGCAGAAGAAGAGCTAGCTGCTTTCTCTTTGGCCTCCTTTTCTAGGTTATTCCTTTGAAGGTTCTCCTCCACTATTAGTTTTTCATGTTTGAAATGGAGCACATAAATATTCAGATCATTTTGGTATTTAAAAATATGAGCTTTGACATTGGGATCTGCAATACTAATCAATACCTCATGGAAATCAATAGTTGATCTATAAATTCAATCGTCAGGTTCATCCTAATGAGCATATTGTATCCTAGAATTCTCCTACACAAAGTGACTAGCCAGGTGTGACTTAGGGTCATGCATCCTCTTTGGTGCTTCCCCTAGGTTCATATCAGCAATTTCTCTACCCAAGATAGATGCATGAGTGGAATTGTGCAGAACAAGAAATACCAAGATTAAAGAAAACTTAGGCCAAGAATTCCTTTTGGATGATGCAAGTTTCGGAAAATCCCCATCGATAATAGTCTGGTAGGCTATCTCCCTTAAAACCATTTAGTCTGGGATTATTCTAGGTAGCAGGTGGACTGTATTTCTTCCCCAAATCCAAATGTAGGAGAAATATTCTCCCACATACCAATCACCATGTAGCGTGATCAAGGTTCTAGCTCTTTCAGAGAAAGCTGGAGCGTCTTCCTTGAAACTAATTTGGTACATTTACCCTAATCATAGGTCACAAATTTCATAAATTCGGGGAACTAAATTGTCCTCCCACATATCTAAGTAGTAGATATGTACTAGTGGTGAAGTTTTGTTCCACTCCCAGCCTATGGCTGGAAAAGAAGAAGTGGTGCAAAATACATCCATAACATAAGCCGACATGTAGAAAGTCGGCTTCCTTGAGGCTGAATTCTTCTGATATTTCTCGATTTCCTTTTTCAAATTCACACATAAAATCTGTACCCTATTAAAAGACTCACCTATAAGAAATATATGATGGGCTACAAGAAACCACTTGACTTTGAACACCGAGCAATTTGGTAATCCATATAACTGACAAAACATGGTCTCAAGCAAAAAAAGTGTTCCCTAAACTAGGAAATAGGGTAAGAATTGGTTTCCTTAGGGATGTATTCAGCTGGGATTTCCATCTAGGATTTGACCACTTCCTCAAAGTTAATTTTGGACATAGCCGCATCAAGGAATTTGGCATTCAAAAGTTGTTGAGGAGGTCCAAGGGCGTAAGCTCTGGCGAAAACATCAGGATGGAAAGACACCAATTGGTTAGGAGTATGGTCTATGAAGGAATGCCCCTTAAGGTTTGTGCGGTCCAATTCCCGCTTGACAGGGTTAATAAAGGGCATGAACAGAGGTCTAGTTGCAATGAAATGAAGCTAAGAACTTCTAATTTTGGCATATGTAGGCCAGTCATGGGGTATTGCAGAGAAATAATCATTTTCGAATATTGAGTAAATTCTCGACCAATCTAGGTTAAGGGTTTCTGCAACACTCCCACTGGTGTCAGTGAAAATTCTGGCATTAGGGTCCTTACTCTTCTACTCTTGGAGAGCAGTATTAGACCTAGTTTTCAAGGACATGTTGGAGTTAATTTCTAGTAGAAATTTGGAAACCATGGTTAAAAGCTACCCTAGTTAAAAAAATAACAAAAAAAACGACTGTGAAGGGTGATCCATACTAACAATATATGTGATCCATACTCTCTCCTTTTGGATTTTACTTAGATTGGATCAATTGGATTATGCACCTCACCTCATATGCCTTTTATTCTATCATAGTTAATGTATTCCACTCAACTCCCTTTTATCCCTCAGAGGGAATCATCCAAGGAGATCTTATCTACCCTTTCCTCTTTGTTATCATGGTTAAGGGGCTCAATAGATACATTAAGGCAACCATTGAGGATGGTCTCTCAATTTGTTCTCTCCACATAGCCTTCAAACCCCTCTATCTCAAAACCAATTTGTTGATGACACCTTGCTTATGGGAAACCCTACGATCATATAATCTTGATGCTTTCTTGGTATTGTCAAGGTATTCAGTGAAGCCTCTGGCTCCTCCATCAACCTGGATAAGTATCATTTCTTATTTTTTAACACCTCATGGTCTGTCTAATCCTACATTTCTTGGATCCTTGGTTTCACTCAGAGCTCCCTTCCTTCCAAATACTTGTCCATTCAGCTCATTGATAATTCTCTTTGTAATAGATCATGGGAAGGGTTGAATGAATCCTTAAACTCTCGCATTTATTTCTGAACTTTTCGCACTCTCAATCTTGTCGGTCATTTAGTTGTTGTAAAATTTATTGTGTACCATACCAATATACCTCTTTTCTTCCCCAACAACTCCCAATTCTATTCTATTAAACAAAATTACAAACATCCAAAGAATATTTTTGTGTCAAGGAAACAATTAAGTTAAAAAATGGGCCCTCATCAATTGGGAAAAATGATTCCAACCAAAGGTAGCGGGTGGTCTTGGTCTATGATATCCACTAATGTTGAACCAAGTGTTGGGGGTGAAAATATGGTGTATATGGTTAACAAACCCAAGTGATGTTTGGGCCAGGTTACGGAGAAGTATATATACCCCCAAGACCAGTGTGGAGTCCCTTATTACATGGAATGGGAAACAAAATGGTTCCCTTATTTGGAACGCTACTTGGCATAACTTATCTTTAGTTCAGGATCATTCCATCCAGGAGCTCAAAGATGGAAGGAGTCCTCGCTTTTGGACCGACTCATGGAAACAAAGGCCTCTTCTCTACCAACAATAGGATCTTAGTACTATCTAGAACAATTTCTGTAATAGAGAAAAGGCCATGGTCGCCATTTTTTGGAAAGTCCTAAAACCATCCCCTCTATGGAAAACTTGGAAAAGCACCAAGAAGGAATTAAACTTAGCAGAGGATATTAATCTCGGTCCTTGGCATGAGGAGATGACATCTCAAAAAATCAGTCCAAACATATTTCGCTAAGGGCATACACCAATAGGAATGTTCAATATTAAAGAGGTTATAGTCTAAATACCTCCTTTTACCTCCTTCCCCTAAAATAATTATGGAGGAACATTTGGAAAGTCGATCTTTGGACAAAGTTAGCATTTTTCTCTAGCAAGTTATGCACCAAAGCATCTTAAACTGGGATACTCTTTGTAAAATCAAATTTGTTGGGCTCTATAAATGTGTCATATGAATGCAACAAGAGGAAACTATGGAGAACTCATTAAATATATGTCCCTTTATCTCCCATATTTGGGTGAATCCGCGGACCTGGGTAACACTTTTTGGCAAGCGCATTTCGGCAAAAACAGATAAACGCACCTCGGTCGAGGGCTTGTTAAGCCCTCTACCGAGGTCTTAATATCTCGACCGAGGTTTTATCAAGCCCTCGACCGAGGTATTTAGGGCTTTACAAACCCTCGGTCGAGTTCTTATTAATACCTCGACCGAGGTATTTAAATACCTCGGTCGAGGGCTTAAAAAAACAGACTTAGCCCTCATTCAAACAAATGAAAAATTTCCTGTGCCTTGCAGAGGT
>LPNX010225784.1:175731-192445 GCA_001517045.1 Pseudotsuga menziesii
AGAAGCAGCTCAAAGAAAAATCTGCAGAGTTAAAAATACACAGCCAAAAAATTCTTAAAAATGCACACATCACATATCGACGTGTCCTCTTCAAAAGGGTATCTTTGGTTTTTCAATTTTTTAAAAAATAGAAAAAATTCCTTTACGTGCACAAATATGTGTTTAAAACGATGCTGAAATCGAATGTGGTCACTTTCGAAAAATAATAAATAATTGTATAATGCGAAAATAATTAACAAAAACATATGCACATCACACTGCATTTTATGTAGATCATGCTCATATATATATATATATTTTTTAATTATTAATGCAAGATTGAATTACTCTACGTGGACACGAGCCACTTATTAGCTTCTTCAAATTTTTAAGGTCACACAGTTCATTAAATGCAAAAATTCACACATTAAATGACATCGGAATATTTTTTAAAAAATATCACTATGAAGCCAACATAATATTCTACAATTTGTTTTTTTACTGCAAGTCAAAATTCACATGGCATATATGCATTTTGAGGGCTTCTATCTAGCACATGAGTAAAAAATCAGGTTTTCATCGCCAAATTTGGCCAAAAAGTGTTACCCATCTTCATGGAATCACCCATTTGGGATCAAATCGTGCAAATCATGAGAACCATATACATAAATCGAAGCAACATTCTAGACACCATTGCGGAATGGCACCCCACAACCTTTCACATTCCCATATTGAACAAGATATGGCATATTTTTCTTGGTCTCTCCCTATGGCTCATTTGTAAGGAAAGAAACTAAAGAATCTTTCGAAATTATCCACATCCATGGGAAGATATCTGGAGCAAAATCAAGTGCATGATCAAAGAAACAATCAGGTTGACTAATAGAGAAATGATGACACAACATGCAAACCAGAAGAACATTCCAATCTTTCTAATTGGGACCTTTAACTCCCTTCTAGTTAGGCTCCTCCTCTTCCATCAAAGTATATCACTCAGGGAGTTACCAAATGGCAGTGACCCCCTCATGGATTCATAAAAGTGAATTTTGATGGAGCCTCCAAAGGAAACCCAGGCCCCACGGGGTTTGGCGTAGTTTTCAAGATGAAACAGGTGTGATCCTCCAAAATTTGGCCGGTATTATAGGGCATGAAACCAATACTATTGGTGCATGTACTATTGCATAGTTATGGGCCTTTGTCAAAGGAATCTAAACTGCCATCCAAAATAATAGACTCCAACTAATAGTGGAAGGGTACTCTCAGATCATTCTCAACTTCTTCACCAAGTTAATTCATGGATCTCAACCAATCAAAATATCCCCAAGCTTGAGGCTGTTAACTCGCATGGAATTCTTATAGGTAATTCTCCCCCCACATTTGGCCCTAATCCTATCACATGTTCTCAAAGAGGCTAATAAAATAGTTGTCAAGCTGGACAACATGGGAGTGGACACTTTAGGCCCAGATTTGGATTGTGAAGCCTCTCATAATCCTAATATTCCTATTCTTTTGGAAGATTTTCCCTCGCTTAACAAACAGGTCTTCCCCTGGATGGGGTTTCACGTTGACATTTATTTTTGGAATGGTGGCACTGGGAAGTAGGGGTTAAATTTGACAGGCACCCTTACCCGTCAGTGTAAAATTTTTTTATGGTTTTGTTAAAAAAATTGCCTTGCATATAACGTTTAATAAAAAAATTTACCCTTCTATTAAATTTTACCTTTAACATGAAAATTTGAAACAAATGGCATAGCAAATTGATAGAGATGTAATTTGTTTAATCAAATCTCTACATACAATGATAAGCAAGAACACCATTGTGCCAATTAGCTATATTCTAGTGTGTTTCAACTATAGATTACCTTAATCATTTTTTGCATTAGAGTTGTGCAATGCAAGCATGGTATTAGTCGGGTTGTATCAAACCTGATGATGGTTGGCTTGTTATGGGCGGGCAGGAACCTATTCATGATTTGTGTAGAGAAAAACAATAGTGAAATCCATAAAACAAAGGGGTATAGGTAGATGGTGCAAGTGATAGATCATTCCAGTCTCTCCTATGATTGTTGTTACATAGACAAGGTCTAGATTGAATGGCCTTAGACTAAATGTCAACTAATGAAGAGGTCGTTTGACACCTCATTGGATGAAATCGACAGATCACAAGTCCTATGATTGTGTATAATTTTTAGGATCTCAAGGTAAAGCACTTCATTTAGGCCCTTAGAGTATCCTTATAAGTGGCAAGATGGGTTTTTGGCACATTTGATCTAAAACTTGAAGGTTATCTCTTAAGGGTTCTATACATATAAATAAAAGTTCATTATAATCAAATTTAGTATCGTAGTAGGGATCACTCCATGAACCACAAGGATGAAAATGAAACCCATGAATGTATTAGCTATTAAAACTCATCTTTTAAGCCAAATCAGTGATAGTGGTGTCGTTATGCCAGTCATTGAATTACTCACCATGACATAAGGCTTAATATTTGTAATATTCTTGTTTATTATGGGCTCGAAGCCTTTAAAGTTTACACATCAGTAATAAAATAGAAAAAACCTCCAACTCTTAATCTATATGCCACCTGATTGCAACTACTCTATGAATAAAATACTTGTTCATCAACCATCATGAAGATTAACGTTGAAAACCACTATACTGAAACCCCAAGTGGGAATAACTTAATTTTTATAAATTCATCCATTTATAGTCGTTAAAGTTAAATTTATTATTTTTCATGTTAAATTTAGGTTGCAATTCCTCATGTAACCTTACTTGTAAGGGACACTAGTGACCAAACACAACTTAGTAGTGATCACTTTTGTTTCATTGTGGAGTGTGTGCATATTTGTGTTGGGCTATAGCCTATAGGTGCTAACCTACGTTATGGCTAATTTTAAACAAGCTTCATCGTGCATGTTTTCTTTTTTTTTCCTTTTCTTTTTTCTGCATTTCTTTAGCATGGATACATACACCAATGGTTACACATTATTTATGAACTATATTGGGTACATTTAAGGCAATGCCCTCTTGAATGGATTTTGTATTTCATGAAGGAACCTTGGTGGGAAGATTTGAAGTCTTCGGATCACCATAGTCATAATGATACCTTGGGTTCATTATAGTCACTATTTGTTATATTGTGATGTGTTCATAATCCTAATTTCAATTAACTATGGTCACTATTTGTTGTGTTATGATGTGCTTATAATTATACCTTTGGTTCAATGTCATTATTTGTTCTATCAAAGCTTTGCTTAAATCAACATAGATCAAATGAGGAACTAAATTGATGGTAAACTTAGCCTTGGTATCATCAATAAAACAAACATAATCTTCCAATATATCACCAATAGATTCAAGGGACTTAACAACACCATAGACAAAGATTCAACAAGCAAAGTGAAACCAAGTTGCCAAGATTTTATGAATAGATTTGTCAATATGTAGGACCTTTACAAAATACATGTCCTCAAGGAAGCACTTATCCTTAAATCAAAATGAGACATAAACCAAAACCCAAAGGATCAATAACAATAGGCAGAAGATGAAGAGGAATGAAGTGCAAAAATCTAGTAAACATGGATTTAGAGAAGGATACTGATGGATGCCTATAAATGAAGGTGGAGGAAATAACACTCATTGCAATGAATAGAGAAGAGGAGAATAAAACCTTGATGATAGTTGTTACAAATGAAGTCTCGTGAAGGGGAATGCAGAGAATTCATGAATCTTACAACATTGAGTTAAATAAAAGAAACTATTGGCTAAAAGAAGACAAAAATACCTTGAGGGTAGTAGTTGCAAATGAAACTCATAAGGGGGAATGAAGAGAACACATGAATATGCCTACTCTCAATTTGATAAGAAGTTGGTATACTAATAGAATTCTATACATCCAATTTCTCATGTGCACCCACACTATTCAATTTCTACATTATTGTTAGTCATTGTGGAACCTTCACCATGATGGTGGTTAATTTTAAATAAATATGAATAGAAGGAAACCGACCCTATCTATAATGTAGATAGCCTCTCATTTCCCCACCCCATGAATTGATAAGCAATATATGATAAATATTGATAAATAGAATGCAGGGAAAGGAACTAAATCAACTAAGAGGTTTTGTTGCTCAATGGCTTCTATGATATTCTATTATAGATTATGGATTTAAAATCTTAAAATTTCAAAAAGATTAATAGAAAAGTTTAAAAAATTGAATTTATCCCCATTCCCTTGAATTAACAGCTTTCATTAGATTTGTCCTCATTAAAATTTTTAATAAGTTAAATTTGAGTCTTTATGGATCAAATTTATCTGTAGTAGTGGTTTTACTAGAATCTAATGAAGCTTTGTTCTTAGAATTATACCTTGAACAATTTTAAGCCTAAATCATTGATATAAAAGAATTTTCCCCTAAATCTGTGAACATAACTAAAAAACAATTAACCCTAAATCCATAGTCATGTTTTTACTGGAATATAATAGAGCTTTGTTCATATAATTATAGGTTGAACAAATTTATGCCTAAATCTTTGATTAAAAAAAATTAGCGCAAAATCTATAAGCATAACTTTGATTTTATGAATTTCCAAAGGGCAGGTTGCAAAATGATTCTATGAATTTCCAAATCTTTGATATAAAAAAATTAGCCCAAAATCTATAAACATAACTTTGATTCTATGAATTTCCAAAGGGGCAGGTTGCAAAATGATTCTATGAATTTCCAAAGTCAGGGTGCAAAATGTACCTTTGCAACTTGTTGAAGATTGAAGGGTTCAACAGTCGGTAGGCAAAAACACCTTGCAAGCCTCCAAGAAATTGTTGGTTCCCCTGAATGCGTTCTCAAGTGGTGGGGCCCTTTCAACCGGATGCAGGAGGTTTAAGTCCATATATGAACAACTTGCCACAAGTTTTGAACAAATTTCCAAGTTGCTACAAACACCAGAGACTTCCAAGTTGCCACAAACACCACAGTCCACGAATCACTACTTTTCTAGCAAAAATTTCACTGAATCACCACAGATTTGTATAACCCATTTGTCTGCAGGTCGTGCAATTATTCTAAGTATTTTTTCTTCAATATTACTCCTCGTGCAATTATTTTGAGTATTTTTTCTTCAATATTACTCTCTCTGGTCAATTTATGTATATCCTTTCATTGCCTTGAATTGTGTCCGTCTATTTAATTGCAGCCTGCATCTGTCAAGTGTACACCTCCATTAAAAATTCCCAATGTTGAATGTTGTGAAATCTTCTTGACTGTGGGTTTTGGGGTTAGGGAATAAAAGTTACAGCTGTTATCGAGTCTGGTATCGACTATAGTGGCTCAGTTTTGACAGACTCCAACCTTCCAAGTTCCGGGCTCTTGCGCCAACCTACTTCTGAAATCTCGACTCTGAGGAAAATACCTAGCCTCCAAGGTTTCCAACCCTACTCAAATCGTAAAACAGTCAAGTTCGATGAAGTTGCAACTTGCTCAATACAGAACCACGAACGAAAATTCTGGAGGATCGACTCCCGACTCTTCCTATAAAAGAGAAACTCATATTGACACTGAAAACAAACCACTTTAATGACGAGCTTTGCCGGTTTCTTGCGATGGAAGATTTGATTTACCCTCGAGTTTTGAAATAAATTAGGTATTTTTTTTCCACTTTTAAGACCTATCTTGTATGTCGGTGACTTGAGTCTCGACTAACCGACCAATTTCGAGGAAACTGGGAGGGTCGACTGAAATTTCCAGCTGAACAGATTGAATTGCACGAAACTTGCTTTGAGTGAACAATTACCAAAATATCCAACAAAAATATGCAAAAATATGCAAATGCAATGATAGAGGAACCAAAAATTATCAAAATTAGTGCCATATGGAGGAATTCAAGCTATTGATTGGAACTTTCTGTTGTAAATCTACATCACATCCAGAGTAGAAGATCGGTGACTTAAACAGATACCTCACATCTTTTGACGACGTGAAGTAAAGGCTTCCTACCAACCAGACGATGACATTCAAAATTATGTTGCGTCATTTTGTTGCAAGGGAAAGCTAAAATGACACAACTCGTCCGAAATCCACATCTTATCTCATGTTTATCCATTTATTCAATAACAACTGGGAGTCCTGAGTGACTACCCTACTATGGAACTTCAATGCTCCATTAATTGGAAGCCTCTGACCAGGTACTCCGGAGTCCAACCAGCCCCAGCTCGCAGCCAGTAGGTATTAAAAAAAAATTGATACATGCAAGTTTTTGCTTTGCCCGTCAATTTGACGGTTGGAAATATTAAGTCAATTTCGTAGCTGACGTGGTAATATCACATCTAGCTGTATTTTACGGGAAAAACCCAAAAAACGTCCATACGGGCATCAATTTTAACCCAAAAAATGTTCATACGGGCATCAATTT
Source organism: Pseudotsuga menziesii (assembly GCA_001517045.1). Classification (NCBI taxonomy): domain Eukaryota; kingdom Viridiplantae; phylum Streptophyta; class Pinopsida; order Pinales; family Pinaceae; genus Pseudotsuga; species Pseudotsuga menziesii. Next base: position 182,125 of record LPNX010225784.1, read on the forward strand.
TAACCCCTATGGGGAAGGATGGCTAAATGGAAATACTTCCCACATGCTTGCTTAAGTAGTAATCATCCTCAACTCCTTTACAATCTTTCTATGATCTATCACGGCGAGCAATACTCTGCATGCAGCAGAGTATTTAATGCGATGGCGGTCGCACTGTTCGCCGTTGGATCGCTTTTTAAAACGGATCCGACGACGGACAATGTGACCGCCGTCGCATTAAATACTCTGCTGCATGCAGAGTATTGTTATCACACGGTCCTTCACATCATCTTGTGACAGAAACAACTAATGTTGTACCCTATGGAAATGACAGACTTTAATGCAATTTGCATCTCCTTACGAGTAATATCTAGCGAGTTCTCTTCGAAAATGATTGCTCATTTAATGCTCAGGAAAATTGATTTTCATCGTTATTAGGAAAGATTTCCAGTTCTTTGTCTAAATATCTTTCGGGAATTCTGTGTGCACCCAACTACTTGTGATGTTAGAATAAATCACACCTTATATTGGGTTCATGCTATGCCTTAGTTGTAGCTAATAAGGCTCTCTCGGCAGGATCATGGTGGTCGCTTCCGATCTTTTCACCCTTCTAGATCCTCCACCACCTAGCTCTTTGGGCTTTGGTGAAAATATGGTGCCCCCCTCCAACCCATGAAAGCAAGATTCATTTTAATGGTAATAACATTGTGAATCCTGCTCACAAAGAAAGCTCCCCAACGTCTCCACATTGCTTCTCTCCAAGCCTCTCTCTGACTGGCTTGTCTCAAAATCATACTATGGTCCTAGTGTTATGTGATATGGTCTTGCAGTGGCAATATCCCCTAGGTGGATGATAGTTGGATTTATTGTTAGCTTTGTGTCTTATCTTACGAGTTTATGTTATCGGTCTTTACATGTTTAGTTAAGTTTTGGACATTCAATCTCTTTTGTGTCAATTTCAATGGAAAGCCCTTATGATAATATTGGCATGTTTAAACTTTCCTTTTCAGGAATGGCCATAGGCCTCTACTACAACCATGTATATTTTCTACTTTTAAAGTAATATAATGTTCATTTGCCTTTACAAAAAAAATTAAAGAAATAAAATTTTATAAACATTAATTTTAATTTTAATGTTTAAATAATAAAACCTTAAACATAATTATGTTTTATTATTTTTAATATTTATTAAATTTTAATATTTTATTTTTTAAAATATTTTATAATTTTTTATTCTATTTTATATTTCATTAATTTTATTAAGTAAATTTTAAAAATCTTATTATGTCTTCTACTAGAGATATATATGATTTGCTTAGGTGAATTAATTTAGGAGGTAGGTTCAAAATTTTCACATTTTGAAATGTTTTTTTTCTATAGTTTGTATTAAATATTTTTGGTGGATTATTTAAATTTTGATTTATATTGTTTCTTATTGGTCTACTGAAACACAAACTTTGTGTCCCACTACCAAGTCCCACGAAAAGCTGACGTAAGCAGAAAATGATGATTTTGTACCAGACATCGTATCATGTATAGACAAAAATAAGGTGGACAGACTGTTCTTACAGAGTACGAGTAAGTAATTGTTAACTTAGATTCTTAAAAAAACTAAACTCGAGATAAATTAGGTTAGGTTTCTTCCAATGAAAGGACTTCTCCATATCGACAAAGACACCATTAAAAAGAGTGATGACAGACTGTTCTTACAGAGTACGAGTAAGTAATTGTTAGCTTGGATTCTTTAAAAAACGAAACTCGAGATAAACTAGGTTTAGGTTTCTTCCCCATGAAGACACTTCACTTATATGAAACACATATTCTCCATTTCCGGCCACTGGAAAAAGGCCTTTACCGTCCGGCGACGCCCTTGCCTCCCGCCGACGCCGACGGTGGCCTCCTTCCCGGCCCTCCCCGTCCCCGCTTCCTCAGTTCCGTTTCTTTACCTGGCCCACGTCCAGTCAGGTCCAGTCCCGACTCCCGCCGCCCGTCTTCGCAGTCCTCTGCCACCCTCCGACTTCGTAGCTGACGTGGTAATATCACATCTAGCTGACGTGATTTGATTCCGTACAGAGAGCTTATCAGTCTTGCAATTATCATAATCTGGTTGTAACTTCTTTCCCTTCGTTTGGATAAACATGGCTAGATGGAACTGCTTTCTAGAAACCTTCTAGAAGCATTTTTATATTTCCCGTCTATGAAAGAACAGATTCTATCAAAATGGCATTTTTATACATTTCCCCTTAAGATAAAAAATATGTTAAAATAGGTTGATGTAGAATTGAAGCTCATCACCAATAATAAAGTAGTAACATTTCTGCCAGCCATTAGAAGATCGTTAAATAATTACTTTTGAAGTAAAAATAAAGTTCATCCCCTGTAATAAACTAGTGAAATCTCTGCTATTCCAGAATCGTTAATATTGCGTTCGAAGTAGAAATGAAGTTCTTCCCTAATTAAAACTGCTGCCTACGTGTTTACTCTTCTGTAAATGTTTACATGTTTGACTTGAAAAAAATGTTGAATTGATGGTTTTGGATATCCGTAACTTCTAAAATTTATTAAATATATTTTTAAAACTTTATTACTATTTCATTACTTTTATAGTTATCAAACAGAAGTTTAAATTTTAAATTTTAATATTTTCATACTTTATAGAAATTGAAAAATATTTAAGATATAAATACAAGAAATACTTTTATAGTTATCAAATAGAAGTTTAAATTTTAATTTTTAATTTTTATATTCTATAATATAAAAATTGAAAAATATTTAAAATATAAATACAGAAATGTTATTAATATTAATTAAGTTTAATCTAAGTGATTATAAAACTTAAAGATTTGAGAAAAAATATAAATATATTATAAATTTAGTTAAATATATATATATATGACCCAAATTGATTAATATTGTATTTGGATCTCTACTTAGTTGAAGGCTCATTCTCTAATAGAAATGAACAATAACATTTTTCTTATTAATTTTATTATATTAAAAACCATTTTCTATAAGCATTAGAGTTATTCATCATTTTAAAAAACAAATATAAATATACATAATCATAAGTATAGAATTTAAGGGCTTGGACGTTGTTGAAAGTAATGTGAGGTTGCTAATAGCTTTTGCTTATTGTTCCCTTTGTCTGTAGATAACTTTTATTGGCTCACTTTTTGTGTGGAGTGAAGAGGAAGTATCATTAAATCTTAAATCTTTCAAACTTTGCATTGAGAGTTTTAAAATGGGAAGAAAATGATGCTAGGAATTGATGACATGGATATATTTGAAGGTGTTGGCTTGAAGTAATTGAAAATGTAACCATGTTGGGGTAAAATGGTATTGGTGAAGATTGCAAAGAAGTGAAAGCAAGGATGTTGAGGAAATATAATGGATGACATGGATATATCTAAGGGTGTTGGTTTAAAGGGATTGCCAATTAAGAATTATTCAAGTAACATATTAAATGTACGGGTATATTGGTATTGGTGAAGATTGCAAAGAGCTAAGGAAAAAATGTTTAGGAAATATAGAATAAGACACATTCAATTACTAAGTGGTCTCATAGTCATGGTTATGAGAATATTTTAATATGAAAAGTAAGATATAATAGTTAAAATTATGATGAACAAATATGGCGCTACGTGTCAATGTCAACAACAATGCAAATTGCAGTAGGAGGAAAATCCATTGGCTTTATAGACCGTGAGGGTTCAAATCACTCTATCCCCACCCAGGTTCAGTCCAGAACGACTGATCTAATTTCTCCAATTCAGTTAGTTCGAATCCATTCTCACTTTTGGATTCTTTTACCCCAATATTTTCTTTATTCATTAAGAGAATAAATTAAGACATGAATCTGTCTGTAGCTACTTCATTCTCCTCTTCTAGCCCATAATCTCATAGTCTAAAAACACAAATGGACTACCTTTGAATGGTGCCTTTATAAAAATGAATCTTGCAAGAACACCAACACCAAGTGACCTTGAGATACATGACGACACAAAATTCGTAAGTCCAGGCTGCCCTGACTGCCAAGGTCTCTTTTCCCTTCAAACTCTGGTTGTAAAAGAATGGCAGGAAATGGATATCTATATATTTATTGATGTTCACAAGCTACGATTCTAGGGATTTCTTGTCAGGGTTCTCTGACTCTGTCCAACGACACCATCTCAGTGACCTGCTCCACCAGCGTTAGTATGCTAAAAAACATTGGATGCCATCAGCCTTCTCCAACATCTTCGTCATCCTCTGCATCTTTACTATTCCAATATGTCCATCTCTAGCTAGTAACTTCATTGAGTACTATTGATTGATGACATTGATAAAAAAAGTCGGTCTCAAGAAGTGGCCCGAGCATTTCAAATTTCCAGTCTCAAGAAGTGGCCTGGGCATTTCGAATTTCAAAACGTGGCATTGTTGTTACAACTGGCGGAGCATGGATGATGTTGGAGTATCGGGTACCTCCACATGGTATAACCGCCGCACCTCTGGGAATATAAAACAAGTGGTTTAACTGCCACTCCTGGTGATTGGGCTTGTGCTGGGTTTCAAATGTTCACCAACATCTGCAGGTTTTGGTGTAACGACAAACCTTACATGGTATCAGCGCTGAGGTCTCATGTTCAATTCCCCCGAGCTAAGCCGGAGGCGGGGTGTTGGAGTATCGGGTACCTCCACATGGTATAACCGCCGCACCTCTTGGGAATATAAAACAAGTGGTTTAACCACCACTCATGGTGAAAGGGCTTTGTGCTGGGTTTCAATGTTCACCAAAATCTGCAGGTTTTGATGTAACGGCAAACCTTACAGATGAGACCTCCAATGCTTCGAGGACTATAAATTCCATGCATGTGGCATGGATGAGATCGTTGCCGAAAATAGTTTACTGGAAAGAACACATAGTTTCGAGGGCCATACAAATCGGATACGATGGGGAGCCATCAGCATCTGACAATTTAAGGCAATGTCTTACGCTCCTCCACAAAGTAACAGTTTTCGTATAATATTATAGACATCTCTAATGTTCTGTTTAAAAAACGACAACAATTTAAGGGACAAAGTAACAGTTTTCGTCTAAAATTGTAGACATCTTTAATGTTCTGCTTAAAGATTTATGATTTAATGCCATAATGTAAACATCCAATATTCTGCTCACTGATTTGTAATTTACTGTCCTACTTAGTAAATCGGTATAATTATTGAAGCGTTGAAATCGTGTTCAAGCATATTTGACACTATTCATAACTATGAACCTAAAGTGTTTGCAAAATTTGAGATTAATATTTTTATTCCAAATACTTGAACCGTTGTTAAAAACTTATATAAGTATATATTACAATGCCTTTCATGAAAGTTTAGAGTTAAATTTTATATTTCTTTTTAATAAAGAGATTTCAATTTTGAATGGTTAAAAATATGTTAAAATTCTTATTATGAAACTTAAAATGTTTGTTAGTTAACTAATGTATTTGTATGAAATACTTGTAACAATGATTTTTTTTATTTTATGTATAACTAATAGCTAATGAATGCATCAGAAGAATGTATTTAATTAGAAAAATGTGAGACATTAAAACTAGGGCATGAAGAACATCTCATAAATATTAGTTAGATTTTGTGTATATTTAAAAGAGGTTAAGAGATGGAAAAAATATAATTAAAGAAGCAAAGAGGCAAACAGAAAAATTCGAAATCAATTGACAGGGGTATAAGATAATTAAATCCAGAAAATATCTTGTTTCCTCTTCTATATGCTTGCATTGTAAATATGTTTTCATCTCTGGGTGGAGTAATTGGAATGGATCTAGAGTCTCAGAGTAAAACTATCATCCTCTACATATAGATATATATTACTTTATAAATAGTTAAAAGTAATCTTTTAAATATTTTAATATTTCTTAAAATAATTTTAATTTATATTTATTTTAAAATTGTATTAATTTATATTTATTTTTAAAATTATATGTTTTATAGATTTAATTTTCTACTCAAAGATAATAAAGAAACTAAATAGATAACTTTCTAAGAGTTTAGGTAAAGAACACAATGCTTAAACTATCTTAATTGGAAAATTCTAATATTATCACAATTAATATGAAACAACCCCATACCAAAAAGCCAAAGGTGTCTTGTTCATTCATAAAATTCACATTATTCTTGTGCTCCTTGGATTTTGCCCTTACAACTACTGTAATTATTCATATTCCAAAGACAATACTTCGTAATCCAAGGTTTTGACAAAAAATCACCAAGGATAAACAATATTTCACCTCATTACAAATAGTTATAGTAAAAATGATTCAACAGTGAGTTTATTAAAACAATTACGCCATTATTCTATTTACTCTTTTGCAACCAAATATTCCTATAGAAAGAGACTATATGAAAACTTATATTCTACAATTGACCATCAAAACAAGCTACTAAAAGCAATAAAATGTGTAAGATAGTTTTTTTCACTATGAATTCTCCTGCATCAAACACCCATGTTTATATATATATATATATATATATATATATATATATATATATAAAAGCATCATATTCATCACAACACAATATATCTTTCTCTATGTTTTTTTGGTTCTTCTTCCTTCTCTTCAAAAAGCACTAATTTCTATCATCGTCTTCATCAGATCATCATGTCATTAATACCATGATTGCCAAAAGATCTTATTCTTTCCAAATACTCATGTCCCCTAAGACATGTTATTTCCATTTGCTCATTTCAAATAAGGTGTAAAACCTAGTGCAAATGCACACTTTGAAGAAGACCAGGAAGAAGCGGTATGGATAGGCGCTATATTGTATGAATTATGCGTAATGGAACTTGAACCTCACCGTGGTATTGTTGAACTTGTAAAAGCCCAAAGGATGGGATTTGAGACCATAATTCTGATGGATTTTGGAATTATTCAAACATTATTTGGTTATGCATTAATGTTTGTCTCATAAATATATTAAACTACTGATAATCTTGAACATTGCATAATTACAATTGCTCGTAAGAGAATTTTTTTGTAGATGACCTACTAGACAAACTCATAAAGGTAACATCCAAACATAGCATAAAATCAACAAAGAAGTAGAGATGATAGCATGCTTTTGATGAATAAGGTTCGAATGCAACTTTATTTGGAAGGAAAACAATATCCACAACCCCTCTGGACACATAAAATTGCACTTGTAAGGGGATCTTAAGGGTGGATGTTTCAAACTTGTGCTAAATAGTGAGAAAATTTTCTTGTTGCTTGTTCCTTAAAATAAAGCATCTCCTCCCCAAATATATCTCTGTGATGCCTATTTCCTACCTAATGTTTGCCAGTTTGGTTCTATGCTTTACTATAGAGAATATGGTTGAACGAATAAACAAACTACAAACATGATTTTTATATCCTGGTGTGCATGTTATAAATGGCCCTTAGTCGATTGGCCCTGTTGGGGAGGCTTAGCTATTTTTCCTATCGATAAAAATAACAGATTGTTTTGCACCCTTTCCCCCTTTTTTGAATTTCTATTACAAAAATTGCTTTATATTAACATAAATTATACAGGTAATACATTATTCAAGCGATCATGATTGTCAATTGGGTATTATTATATAAAGAGAAATTATATAAGAAAACATTTAATTGACTTTGTGTATGGTTTCCCTGGTCAGTCATTACGTCTACTTCTTTCTGAATTGATTCATGAAAAAGGCCATATTTATGTGCATGAAAGTTTAGATATGCTTGCATTTCAATACTCTTTGAATATTCTAAAATAGTAAGCAGTATTCCAAGTATATCCAATGGAAGTTGGTCCTTTACAAATTGGTTTAGTAATGCCTTATCTATGCTTTATGTTTTTTTATTATCTAGTGATATACTAGTTGCTTTATGGTTTCTTTTATCCAGCGATATGGTTTCTTAGTAGTAGCTTAGAAACTACCCCTAATTATTTTTTTGAAGTTTGTAGAATTTGGATCGAAATAGACCCACAAATGTTCGAAGTATATAACATTTTTAATGAAATTGAATTATATTTTTAATAACACAATCTTTACAATGTCTCTATTCTAATGATAAGAGGCAGTGTTTTTTTCTATTTAATAATATGTTGTTGTTGATTACTATCATGGATAACAAATGATTTGCTTTTGCAATTCTACAGTGTTATGTTTTTTGCAAATAGTGTCATATTGCCACAGTTGATGCATGTTTCCCAATGTTCAATAACATAATTTCCCCCCCTTGCTTTCACGGTTTTATGTTATTATGTTATGACACATAGTAATTTTAAGATGTTTAGAAGTGTTGCATAGCAAAAATGCTCTTGGAGTGTGTCTTCTTACTCTTCCCAAACCATTTTTCTTTTGGAAAAACCACGTGGCAATGTCGGGGACATTTCCACCACGTGGCTCTTGTTATATAAATGAACATAGAGTAAAAAAAAATTAACAAAATCTCATAATTTAAATCAAAACACTTTTTTTATTAAAAACATACTATTATGTAAAGAGAGTCTGATACTTTATCCAAGTAACAAAATTATTTTAGCGTAATTATACAAAAATCTAATATGGACCAAATTTATGTATAGTGTGTGCTGCCTATGTAAATACATCATCTCAATCGAGGCCTCGGTCTCCATGAAAATGAAACTACTTCAACAATGCCATAACAATGTGTTGTACATTGTAAGTTTTCAACAACCTTGCTTTTAATCGAACTAGTGGACACATTTGATTGTTCAACTATAGATTGAGAACTACACAAAAACCTTAAAATAATATTCTAATGCATTTTAGAATCATTTGATAGCTTGTCATATTTCATGTCTTCCTCATTTAGTTTAGCTTCCAATTCTTTATGTGCAATTTCTTGTTTTCCCATGTAAATACTAAGGTATTCAATGACTTGCTATGATTCTTTCCATCATTCTTCATAAATTATTTTAATTTATTTTCTCTCATTACCTCCATACTAGCTTGAACCAGAGGGGTTATCCATACAACTTAACCAAGAAAGGCATGTTGTTATCAATCTCAAGAGTTATTCCAAAAGAAAAGGGAAAGCTTAGAGGGCCAAGGCCTATCAAAAAGCATTCTTAGCAGATTTTTTTAATCCTTGGTGGATATAAAGCAATAACCATGACCCAAAAACCCATAGCAACCAACATATATCCTTCTAAAGATAAGGAAATAATCCAAGTTGAAGAAAACAAGAAGCATAGGAGAATAGGCCATGTAGAGTAGAAAGACTTACCCTTGTCAAATGTGATCTCAGCCCCAGAGAAATGTCCATATATGTTAGGAACCAATTGTCATTGCAAATACTAATAAAATACATCACACCAACTTATCACCCTTCAAAATTATCCCACATTTGTAAGAAAGTGCATGTAAATGCTCCATAAAATTCGGCATACAAAAGAAGGTAAGTAAGGAATTAAGGGAATAGAAGGCATAAGAGAGCGTTATTTCTCCCTTCTACTTGATGAATTGACATTATGGTCTTGGAGGAATAATATTCTTCACAGAAAAGCATATATCTCAATTTGAATATTCGTCACTATTCCTAATCCCCATGAACAGTGCATTTCTATTTTTCAAGTATTGGCATTATTGTCTTGGAGGAGTAATATTCTTAAGAGGACCCCCTCCTCTCACACTTGGTCACCCTTGATAATGATAATGATTATGAACCGTGCATTTCTATTTTTCAAGTATTGGCATTATTGTCTTGGAGGAGTAATATTCTTAAGAGGACCCCCTCCTCCCACACTTGGTCACCCTTGATAATGATAATGATTATTATTATTAACATGTATACTTGGTCACCGTTGATAATGATAATGATTATTATTATTAACATGTATTGAGATCAATTTTGATTTATATAACTTTGAGAAATGTAATGAAATAGTTAATTTTCTTTATAATTTCATTTCTATGCTTCAAAAGCTTTAAGAAAAACATTCATAAACTTAATATTTTTTTAAATAAATTTGTTAATCATTAATTTTTACTCAAAAAAACTACACAAACACACACAGACATATATATATCATGGAATACTATACTTAGGTATACTATTTAAGTCCTTAAAAAATACTTTGTTTTTAAATCGTCATAGTTTTTAAATCATCATTCCGTTTTTTCAGGTATTTCTTGTTTTTGGGGTAGCGGGGTCCGTCAAAAGTATGCCGAGTGGGTACTTGTTGGATGTGGAATTTAATTCTGCATCCAACGAGCTCTCTCGATCGAAATTTGAGTAAAAAAACAGGGAGATATGTCAAAAATACAAACAAAAAAAGTAGTTTTTTTATGATACCTATCCCCAAATTTATATTAAAAAAG
>LPNX010225784.1:192637-224574 GCA_001517045.1 Pseudotsuga menziesii
GCCCCATAACATTTGGTGATCATGATGAGGGGCAACATGAGGGAGAGCGATTCTCATTAATACTGATGGAAATCAAGAACACGAGCATTCATGGGGATTAGGTGATGAAACTAACAATGTTGCAAAAGCTCTGGCTCTCTGGCAAGGCCTCCTTCAAGATGGAAACCAAGGAATATAATATCTAATGGTAATTGAGGAATCACGACTCATTATCCAAGCTTTGGTTACCAACTCCTTTCCGTCCCAACTCAATATTCATCAATTGCTTAGAAGGAATCAAAATCTTACTCACTCATTTCGGAAAAATTGACTATTATCACATGCTAAGAGGATTAAATGACCAAGCTGGCCTCACTGCCAACAAAGCAACCTCTTTGAGTAAAGGGATGTTGGCCCTGAATGGGGCCAGCTCCCACTTCCTCATTCCATATGACCATGGGAAAAGGTTTTAAAGGTTGGAGTCAACACTATCCATGTTGCTCCCACTTGTCCTGGCTCCCATCATGCAGGAGCGTGGTGAGTGCATGGAGTCGGTGCCGACACATAGTTTGGAATGCGGCTATTAATTTGAAGGATCCTATGTCCCGTCCACTGCAGAATAACTCTCGCTTGTAAAGAAGCCTTGATTTTCTATGTGTTTTGGATCAGAATGAAGGACCGTCACCGTTCCATCCATGGCGTATGAGGAGTGTGATGGATTCACTTAATATTGTGGAATTATGGTGTGCGTTGTTAAAACCATCAGGCCAGGAAACGCAGGAGATTGCATCAATATTTATTGCTCACTATGGAGGTTTGGATGCTCATTTTTTTTGGCAGTAGTAAGCATGGATTCTTCTCCAGAGTCATCTACTTCTTCTGCCCTAGCTCTCTCGGTCACATCAAAGTTGCAGGTACTCAGGCAGAACCTGGGAAGGTACAAAAGTTATCTCAACCAAATTGATCGCGAAGGAAGAAGGCACATGGAATTGGTTGATATGGATCTCTCCAGTCTTCGTGAGGAGTTTTCAGACAAAATTTCTCAATTGGATATGGCATTGATCGAGATGATAGGAGAATTAGAAGTGAAGTTTGAAAAATTAGAGTTGGAAGTAGCGAAATTGGAAGTTGGTGCAGGAGGAAAAGAAGCAGTAGACTTGGTGCAGTGCGGTGGCATCCAAGGAAATAGAATGTTCTCATGACATAACTCTTTTTTTCATTTTTCCCTCATATATGGTAATATTAGTCTCTATATAGGTACTCTGCTCAAAGAAAGTGACTCCATATATGTATTTAGCAGAGCTTTCACTCTTTTTGTTTTGTGGATTCTTCCTGTAATGGACATCCTTTGAAGTATGAACATACTTTGATCTTTGTAGAAACTTTCTCAGTGGTTACACCACTATTTGATTAATAAAAACATAATCGTTCTTGTCAAATAAAAAACATTTGATGATCATGATGATGGTTCCAATAGTACTTTGTCCTATCGAACCTTAAAAAAACTAAGGAATTTTTTGGTTTGCTTTAAAAATCGCATTCATATGGTAAGAAAGCATGAAGTGAATCATTTTTAACTCATTATAGTTTTGATAGGTTAGAAGGTTAGAAAAGTATGTATTGGAACAATGATATTGAAATTGAGATATGATGTGGGTGTATGTAGGGCACCTTAAGAAAAATTGATTTTCGTCAAGTCAACGCTCTTAGTCTTATAGAGATAGCAAATCCTTTCAGTCAATGGTGTTTTAGGAATTCTCCAACAGCTTGTTTCACTATGGAGCTCATAGGAGTTTGTTCCTATCTTGGATATAATTCTTTCTTTATACTAGTTAAAAAAAGATATTTTTTATCTTCTAAATTAGGGTGAATGACCTCCTTATAATATCTTAATTTTATTTTAACCTCTAAATCTTTATCGCACCACATTTTTACTTAAACTTAGATGTAATAATACTTTTAATTATTGATATTTCTCAAAGTGACATTTTCATCATTTTCCCGAAAGTTTAACTAATCTAGAGCATCTTTAAACCAACCTTGCTTTAGCCATAACTGGTTTTTCTTGGATTTTAAAGCAATTTTAGGAATCTTTTAGTCTCCCATGTTATTTATCTTGTGCTTATACATCATGTACCTAGTCATAGCCATGCTCTCAATGGAGGAAAACTCACATCTATGTGGAGAATAGGATAGGGTGAATTGTTTTTAACTTTAAGGTTATAAGTTAGAAAACACTTATGTAGCTACTCAATTTTTCTCCAAGATTCTCTATAGATTTTTCAACCCCAAACTTTACAATCATACAAGATAATGGGAGTGATGAGAGTTTCAAAGAGGAACTTATTTTATCTTGCATCACAAGGTTTGTTGATTTACAATTGTTTTTGGTATCAAAATAAGCTTTATTCCCTCCATTAGTCATTTTCTCAATGTTATAGTTCTAGTTGACCTTCTAATGGATATCAATTTTAAGATATTTGTATGAAATCACTTCCTCCAACTTGCTATTATCAAACACAAAATTGGCATAAGTGACATTCTTGGATTTGATAATCATAACTTTTATTTTGTCAGTGTAAACAATCATAAATTTTATCATGTTGATCCCAATGTCCACATGATTCCATCATGAACATAGAATATCCAATTTATTAACCAAAATACCTTTGTTACTCCATTTTGTTCCCATAATTTTTATTAAATATTTACAATGGAAATAAATGCACAATGACTACTCATAATTTATATATATGCATATATTGAGTTATTGGAGGCAAATTCTATATGAATGCACTCACATTTATATGCATGTTGAGAACTAGTCAAGTGGCATGATGGGTTATAATATATATCCAAGTTGCATCCAAAGGTTTGGACATGTTTTTCTCCTCTAATCCCAAGCTTAGGATAAAAAACTCATGATTAGTGTTAATGAAATTTTATAAAAGGGGTTAATAAAACATAGGATCAAAGGAGTAAATAAATGTAGTGACTTAAATGATAAGTCGCTAGGGTCTTCTCTCTTCTAACCCACTCTCATTCTCCCTCTTGTGGAATGATAGTCCCCCATCTCTTCTTCGTTCTTTTGTCTGAAGTAGTCATGGATTTTACATTAAAGGGTGAAAATGTACAAATTTTAGATAGTTTGGTCATTTGTACCATTCATATACGACTTGTATTCATTTCATCAATATTTACATTTTTTACATATAGGGGTAAAAAATGGGGTGTTGCACATATAAGAGCATAAATCTGTGAGAATTCTTAATTTCTTATCAAGTTCAAAATGACACCTTGACATAACAACAATATTATTAGCATAAGGAAGAAATATGATGATTATTCCTACCAATGTGATGCCAACCCAAATGAGAGTACTAATTCAAATCACCAAATTGAACTAGTAAACTAATTCGAATCATCTTCCCCAGGAATAGTTAGGTTCTAAATTTAGCAGAACCTCTAAACTTAGTTGTTCAGCTAAGTCCTTCCGCAATACCTTTCCACAACTCCTTTTCCGCAACTTTCAGTATGTAGGATGCAGGCATACATTTTTCCAATTAAAATAGACCTCCCGCAATTACGTGCCTGCAACAGTCTCTCTGCATGCGGGATGCGAGATGTGAGATGCACCTTTTCATTTTCTGAATTACGATTCCCACAAATATTCTCCTGCAACTTTTGTTTGAATCGTTGGTCTTCTGCGGGGAGAATTTGGACCTTTGATCTGTTTTCATTTGCGGATCTAATCTCTAACCCTTATATCTTTGCAGATCCAATCTCCATCGTCGATATTTATTTTGATGCAAATCTTGTCCTTAATTGTTGATTTCTTTTGTGAAACGTTTTCTTCCTGTTGATCTTTGATAAAATGCGGGACTTCATTTAACTTTACGGATCTAATTTCTTTTATTGTGGAATTTGACTGCCACCTTCAGTCTTCATTAATTCTTTCATTGATCGATTTCACTCCATAACCTGTAACAAGGTTAACTCTGCACACACATTTCATTAATGAAATCCTCAAGGATTGTTTACCTAATTCTCCTTCGATTGACTAGAGAATCAATCGATCGATCTTTGTTTCTCCCACTTTCAGAAATCCTGAACTCATACATAGACTTGCCAAACTTTTACATAATTAAACAAGAATTTAACTCAAAATTTCACACATTCAGATAAAATGCAATTTACACACACAGAATTATGCCAAAATAGGATTTTTCATTCATCTAATGAAACTGTACATACAAACTAATCTTAGAACCTGTTTTCAGATCTCCTTAGGCCTGATACATCTTTAGCTGGACCTTCCTCAGTTTCCCACAGGCCTTACAGACCTCTTTATCTATGTATCCCTCTACCTACTCTCTTTTTCTTTTTGTCTATCTATGCTTCGTAGGCTTACATATATATATACAAAAAAATTTCTAAAACTAATTCTGGTTCAGATCCAATAAACACTCAACATTATCCTACGATTCATCAACTATTATCCATTTTAAGTAACTTTCAATCCTATCTCAATGACTCACTCCATTTCACATGGCTTACTTACATGACTCATCTAATGACACATCACTCACCTAGTGACTCATCTAAATGACTCACCATCATCTAGAATTACATATTTTACATTTATTTACAAAGTGATAGTTCGAAGACCATCAATTCAGAATTTAAGACCCCTTCTAGGCCTAATCAGACTTTGAACTTGAATTTGGATGGAGAGTAGGATGCTCCTGCATCATAATGTCATGCCAGTGTGTCTTTCTTGTTCTAAACAACCTTTTATCTTATCAATGTATATTCCAAAATTGGTAGGAGAGAGGGGGGAAGCTTGTTTAACTCCAATATTATAACTAATATCTTTCATCCAACCCTGAGTTTTCCTAAACTTGGCATGGCATTATCGTATAACTTTAATGTAGTAGCTCTGAACTAGAAAGGAACCTTTAGCTCTTCTAATCTAATCCATATGTTATTTCTTGGAACTATATCAAAATATTTTCTAAAGTACACAAAGCAACAAAGGACATTGGATTTATTATTACAATATTCCTTTGCAATTATCCTAAGTGTAATGAGGTGGTATGTGGTTGACCAATGCCTTCTAAAATTGTTGGAACCAAAGACTATGTAGGTTCATATAACCTTTAGACCTTCTGGAGAGATTCATTTGAAAGAAAATAGTTGACTAACATAGTAGTTGTCTAGAGGATCAACTGAATGGTTGTTGAGGCCTTGCTCAACTCAAATATAGTAATCAACTAATATATGGGATGTTGCAGATTTTGTTGATACGGTTAGAACCAATTACCCCTATTTGTGGACCAGATCATCCTCACTTCAAGGGAGTTTGTTAGACTTGGAGACTATAAAAGAACAAACTTATAGGTTGTATTGATATCAACTTATGAATATTGCAACTGATATTGAATAATGCATTGTGATGTTATGATCATAATGTGTTGTGATTAAGTGTTGTAACGGTTCCTTTAGAAACCACCCATATTCTTGGAATATTTTACTCATGTTAAATTAAATATTTTATGTCCTATTGTTCTTCTGGAAGAGGTTCCCCAATATGATATTAGAGTTGTTGGTTTTGACCTAGCCTATTGTCTATGAATTGTGCTACTTCGGATATAGGTTGAATATTTTTCGATTGATACCTTTTCCTTTGAATTTAGATCGAATTTGTTTTGAGATCACAAGGATGGATTACAAGATATAACATGTTATTCTAAATGGGAATAACTATGCAATCTATGCGCTAAATATGGAAACTTTGTTGAAGAGTAAGGGACCATGACAATATACTAAGTTCGTTATTCCAGATCTAGTTGATGACCAAGCTAATTTTGTCATCGATAGAAACAAGGATGAGGCTATTGGGGTCATTACAACCTACATTTCAAGGGAGATTCACTTTCATACAAGTGGGATCAACTACCTCATGTTGTTTGGAGTAAGTTGAATTCATTGTTCAACAAGGTTAATGCAATTCAAGTGATGTATATAGATAAAGAGTTGATCTCTCTAGAACTCCATTCCTTTGAAAGGATTGATGAATACTTGGCTTGCATCAAGGAGCAACAATTTAAAGTGGGTGAATGTGGTCTGATTTTTCAAATAAGGACAGACAACTCATTGAATTGGTCTTGATGAAGTCGAGGACACCTTAGGATGTATTCTACTCTTCATTTTACACCAATTGGATATCACACAAACAAATATGGTAAGAATTTCAACTTTGATATATTTTGTGATTTACTGATCAAGGATCAATAAAAATTGTTTGATGAAGGGAATCTTGGTAGCAAACACCAAGATCACTTGATCAAAGGCAAGGTCAAGAAGAATTATAAATAACATGATCAATTGGATCATTGACCGGAATGTATCGACCAACCTACTAAGGGAAATATCAATGATTCAACTTTGACCAATCAGAATTGAAAGAAGAAAACCTATCACTACTGTGGAAAGTGTACATGTAAAGAAAACCTGCTGGAAGAAGAGAAATTAATGACTTTGAAGAAAAGGTAGAGAATCTTGAAGAAGGCATGTCGACTGGTCATTCGATCAATCAACCTACTTAAAACTTCAACTTTTCCATTAGCACTTCCCATGCATTACATTCCTGCACCACTCAGATTGAATGGGTAGTCGATTTTGGTTGGACTCATCACATAGCTAAGGATGCTTCTTTGTTCTCTTACTTGAGTTGAGCAACATAACAAAATATTTGTGTAGTTAATGATTATGCTCTAACAATTTCTAAAAGTGCTGATGTTGAATGTAGGCATGGTTAAATATCTAATGTCTATCATGTACCTATCTTGAGCACAAATTTGTTGTTGGTTGCACAACTTACATAGACCAATAAGTCTGTTGAGTTTGGGTTAGATCACTTTATTGTAAAGTATTCGAGGATTGGGAGGAAAAATATTGCTTTAGGATATTTAGATCCAAAATACAGACTTCACAAGTTATGTGATTCTCCAAGTAAGATAATCTGGACCGACTACACTTATTTCTCAAACCAACGACAAAATTCGAATGCGACATGAATGACTTGGACATTTGAACTTTCAAAATTTCAAGATGTTGGTAACAAATAACATGGTTACTAGTCTCCCAAAGATTGTTCCACTTGATGAAGCATGTAGAGGATGTGTGCTTGGAAAGCATCATCATGAATCCTTTGATTTTGGAAAAGCATGGTGTGCAACGAACCGACCGGAACATGTTCACAGTGGTTTGTGTTACATGAACAAACCCTCATTAGTAGGTGTGAAATACATTTTAACCTCCATTGATGATTTCTCTAGATTTGCTTGGGTTAATTTATTGAAGAATAAGAGTAATGTATTTGAAATATTAAAGGAATTTAGGGCATTGGATGAGAAGTAATGTGGTCATCCTATCAAATGCTTGATACTAGACAATGGTGGAGAATATGTGGGTTAACCGTTTGAAGAATATCTCTTGCAAAATGGCATTTCTTGGAAGATATTTGTCCCTCACACATTCCCTTATCAAAATGGAGTCACTGAGAGGAAGAATCAAACTTTGGTATAAATGGCTCAGTTCCTACTGCAAACGAAATACCTTCCAACTAAATTTTGGGTAGAAGTTTCTTATTGTTCAAACTATCTCTTGAACCTTGTTCTGACTAGAGTTTTCAGTGGCTTGACTCCAATTGAGAAGTGGAAATGAAGAAAACCCTTTTTTAGACACCTCAAAACCTTGGAATGTGTTTCTTAGGTGCATATTAGTGATAACCGCAAGAAGAAATTGGATGCAAATAGTCATGCTTGCACCATGATGGGTTATTTTGATGAATCAAAATCCTATAAATTGTTTGAATTACTCAAAAATTAAATCATTTTGAGCATAAATGTGATCTTTAATGAGAAGATTTCAGGTACTAAGTTATTGAACCCCTCCTTTGGTATTCTAGAGTGACCCTTTTGATATTACTGAAGAGTCAAGATCGATTGTACCCTTCTATGAATCTTCAACCAGACAATCAAACTCTACTCCTGAGTTGACTGGAAGCCAATCTACTTTGAATAAGAATGTTGACACATATGCTCATTCAACTAACGATCACCAACCCGAATCATTATTGACTTGTCTATCTCTGTGGGATGCTAAAAAAATTGAAGCTACTGGACTTGATGTTGGACATGCTAATATTGATCGACAGACCTGCAGGAAGAAACAACATGGAAGTGTTTTATTGATGGCATGTGTTCTCAAAACCTATGATCCTAACACTTATGTTGATGCCCAATAATTTATTGAATGGAAAAATGTTATGGTTGTTGAAATTGATACTTTACATAAGAATCATACTTGGGAACTAGTTTCTCGACTGCACGGAAAAAATATTATGAAATATTGATGGGTCTACAAGACCAATTTTACTTTTGACAGTGTTATTGAATATCATAAGGCTCGACCGATAGCCAAGGGATTCTCTCAGGAAGAAGGAATTGACTACATTGAAACCTTTTCTCCCATTGAAAATATGAACTCTATTCGAATGATTCTTTTCCTTGCTGCTCATTTTGGATGAGAACTCCATCAATAGATTTTACAAGTGCATTTATTCATGGAGATTTGTATGAAGAATTTTATATGAAACGATCTCTTGGATTTGTGACAGATTTTGATCTTGTCCATCAAATAAAGAATTCATTGTATGGTTTGAAACAAGCACCTCGTGATTGATATCAGAGGATTGATTATTTATTTATCAATCTTAGCTTCAAACTTTGTGAATATGATGACGATATTTGTGTATTACTTGTTCACAGTGATACTTTGATTGTGATATTGTATACTCATGATTTAGTCATAATAGGAAATAATGTCAATTTGATTTTGGATTTGAAGAAACAACTTGCAGATACCTTTGAAATGATTGATCTTGGTCTATTGCATCTCCTTTTGGGAATTCAAATTTTAAAAATGAATGATGGTATCATTCTTTCTCTGCCAAAATATTTTTTGGATCTTTTGAAATGATTTAAAATGGATGAATGTAATTCTTGTGTTGCACCTTATTAGTCGAGCCGTATATTGTCTAAGGACCATGATTCTTTCAATGTTGATTCCTCTCTTTATCGACAGTTGGTTAGTAGCTTGAATTCCTTAAATCATTGTCTACCTAAAATATCCTTTTTTGTTAATGTGGTTTCTCGATTCATTCAAGATCCTCGAAAAAGACACTGGAAAGTTGCAAAGAGAATTGTTCGCTATATTAAAGAAATTTATTAGTATGGTATTAAATACCATCATAGTAAAAATATGGTGGTCGAGTTTACTTATTTCGATTGGGGAGGTGATATTGACGACTGAAATTCCACTTATGGCTATGTGTTTTGACATAGTTATGGAGCTTTGTTATCTTTAGTCATGTAAGAAATTGAAGGTAGTCTCTTTTTCAACTACAAAAGTTGAATATCATGGAACTATCAATGCAAGAACATAAGAAGTTTGGATCTATCAAATTTTAGTAGAGCTTGGTTATCCTATTCACTCTTTGACTATTATTCATTATGCCAATTATAGTACAATATATTTTTCTAATAATTATGTTGCTCACAACAAAATGTAGCATTTTGAAATTCATGTTCACTATTTGAGACAGTTGGTACTAGAGAATGTTGTATCTCTTGTTTATTGCAGAAAAGATGATCAAATTGTTGATATCTTTACAAAGCCTCTACCTGAAGCTAAGTTTGTGAATCTTCGAGGTATGCTTGGGATTTAGAAAGCTACAATTATGGGGCATGTTCAGATAACATATTTCCACCTCCTGAATCTCCAGAGTGTTGTGTTCATGGGGGGTGTTGGAACCTAAGGCTATGTAGGTTCATCATACTTGTGGATATTTTGGAGATAGTCAATCAAAAGAAAATAGCCGACTAGTAAAGTAGTTGATTGGAGGCTTGGCTAAGCATTCGATTGATCTATCGACTAAACGGTTGACGAGGTTGTGGTTGGATTAATAGAGAAACTGACTAATTGATGGGACGTTGCATATTTCATGGAAAAATAGAACTAATGACCCCTATTTGTGGACCAGATCATCCTCACTTCAAGGGGTTTTTTTATATACAGAGACTATAAAAGAATGAACCTATGATTTATATTGATATCGACTTATGAAGATTGCAATTGATATTGAATAATGCATTGTGATGTTCTAATCGTAAGGTGTCATGCTTAAGTGATGTAACAATGTATTTAGATACTACCCCTCTTGGAATGTTTTACTCCTTCTATTATTCTTTCTTTTGCGTCATATTGTTCATATGGTCCATGGTTGAGCGATGCCTTCTAAAACCCACCTGACATTTAGACCATTTACCTTCACTTTCTAGCCATATGTTGATCTTATTTTCCAAGATAATATTGTATAACTTGGTTAAGAGAGGGCTAATCGCAATGGTATGACTATTATAAAGGTTATTTTATCGCTATTAAAAATAGAAACAATGAGGCTCTGATTCTAATATTTTGGTAAACCTTATTTGAATGCTAGATTCAAGAGCTTATGGATGTGAGGGATGAGGACACAACCTTCAATTTTTATTTTTTTTGCTTAGTATCCTTGAATGTCCTTAGCTTTTCCATTTGCTAGGTGCTTAACTCCAAAATATATGTCTTCTAAAGAGAATAATTCTTTTGTTGTAACGAAGGTTTGAATCTTATCCATGACATCCGAGGATTCATAAAACTTCTTAAGATAGAAATTTCAGTCCTTCAAAACAATTATATTATTTTCTTTAGTTTTGTGAGATATAATTTTCCTTAATAATTTCTTAGGATCCCTCTTAGAGAGGTGTAAAAGCTTCTCTTTCCTTTTATTTATATAGTACCCTTTTTTCCTTTTAATTAGGGATTTTTACCTATTTATCTTGTCAACATTTAGGGACTTGTCAATAGCTTCCTTAATTTCTCTTCTTGTGTTTTTACACTCTTGATCATACCAGGGGTTAATTCTTCTATTTCCCTTTTTACCCGCTACTTCGATAGAGAACTCGTTGATGGAAGATGAGAGGGTTGTGAGGTCTTATTTACTTTCCTTACTTGATAAAAGAAACAATTCATTTTTAAATCATTTAGAAAAATATCATTGTTATTTCTATCGAAGATAAAGTGATTTTGGCTATGAGAACTTTCTTCTATGAGATATCTATGCATGAAAAAAATTAAGAGTTACAATTAAAGGTCTATGATCCAGGTCAAGTCCATGGTCATTTAAGATGTCAATACTCATTATTTTGTTGTATAAAGGGATATCATATATTACATAATCTGCCACACTACCGTCAAACTCTTGAATACAAGACATCTAGCTATAATTTGGCCACTTCATTATATTTTTTGCAAATTATGAGATCTTGAACACTACAGAGCTTAACTAGCTCAGACCCAGTTATTTTTCACTTGGATGTTGAAAATTTCTTTTGTACTTGCTAGCTAGATCAAGGTATTCCTTTAACCAAAGAGAATTCAAATTTAGGGTTGGAATAATGGCTTAAAAGGATAGCTTGGTTACTTCTAGTTTGAGCATTAAAGTCCCCATTAAGAGGATATTTATTCCTTAGATTAGAAATATCAAGCCCTAAACCATTGTAAGGACAATTTTTATCTACATTATTTTTCTTATAAAAGTTAGAACTAATAGGGAAAATTTAACATATTGCTATGTAGGTTTTTTTAGTATTAATGTCTTGTTCCATATCGACCATAGGACAAATATTTCTATGTTAGGGACCTTAGTCGATTTTTCATGCTCCCATGTTTCAACAAGCAATATAATATCAATTACACTTAGGCTTGAGCTTAACTTGGGACCTTTGTTCCATGGAAATCCCTGACAATCCCAAGAGAAGATTCAAAGCATGCCAAATTCCTATTTATTATTATCTTTTTTTGTCTCTATCCCCAATAACATCTTTTATATTTTTAATTAATGCTCATTTTCCTTCCTTCCTAGCTTGTTTTACTTTTTGAACCTCCTCCTTTCTTAATTCGACTTTGTCTTTTGGAATGAGATCTATATTCTTGATCCTTTTAGACTCGAGATATTAATAAGTATATCATATTTATGGCCAATAAAACTAACCTTAACCCAGATTAACTTATTTCTTATTTTCAATTAGTTTTCCAACCTCTTTGCTTATGTAAAAATGAAAATTTCAATGTATAACTTATTGAGTAGTTTACCTTGAATACAATTGTCGTATCCTCTTAAAAAAATAATTGATGAATACTATAAAAAAAAATTAACAACTAATAATAACATGAAATCTTCACACAATTTGGATACCTAAATATAAAATTTTATGTTAATATAAGAATGTGGAAATGTCTTATTATACCTGCCGATAGGCAATGTATCTTGTATTAGATTCATGGTCAATTGCATATTAGTTTAATCTTTTTATAATTTTAACCAAAGTTTTCGAATCAATGATTTCATATCTCCCAACAATCCTAAGTTTTCAAATATGGAGCTTTCGTGCTATTGGATGAAAAATTGGAGGTTTGATTGCAGAGGTGGCAGTGGAATGCTCGTTTCCTACACCCAACATTGAATGGTTATTGAATTATCATAATTTTATGCAATGATATTGTCCTAAGTTTGCAAACACTTTGCTTGCACTCCATGTGCAAATATTTAGGGCCCACAGTGGAATGCTCCATAAAAATGCTCGACATTTAATGTGAATCTGATGAGAATTGAATGACCTCTCTCTATCTTCCTACACCTCCTCATAACATATCTCCCTCCACTACACCACCCCTCCAATCTTCATGCAATGCCTCATAGCATATGTCCCTACACCGCTCTTCTCGAAGCTTCATGCACTGCTTCCATTGCATAGCTTCACGCACCCCATCCATCACATTGAGTAATTGAGTAAATATGCAAGGCAAAATGCTTACTGAAGCATGGTTGTTCACATATTTAGTGTGTATTTCTTTCATGTGATAGATTTATGGCCTAAAGGACATGAGTTGGTCTCCAACAACAACACCATGAGAGTTGGTCTCTAGTAGCAGCAAATAGCAAATACTTCTGCCTGTGATCAATTCTCGTTAAGAACAGATCTTGTCGGCTTATACAAGTGACGGTGAGTTGAGATCTCCATACTCATGTTTTCAATCAAAAGGTTTGCAGTTAAATTCTAGATGCACAACTATAGCAACAAGAGATGATACTTTAATTACTATTGCACACATAGATTCGTTGCAAAAATTAAATGAAGGAGTTGTACCTACTACTTTCGGTGTGGTTGTACTCCTCAAGATTTGAAATGGTGAACCTTCACTGTTGCTACCTCCTTTCTCACCTTCACAGAACTGCCACATTCACTGCTTCCACCACCTTTCCCACAACCTTCATTGCTGCCACAACCTTTCCCACCTGCTGTCGCAACCTTTCCCACCGCTTTCACCACTGTTTCCACCACCTTCATGCCTAGATAGATAACATCGATCCTTTAGTCTATAGATAAGTACGTTCTTATAACATGTGCTTTCACTCTGTTGTATTTACAGAATTCAAATTCAACCCAAATTGTAGGGTTGGCGCGTCAGACTCCTTTACAACAATGTCCAATGAGGAACTTGCATTAACATCCATCGCGAGGCTGTTATCCAAGAGTTACTTCTTCAATAAAGAGCTAAACTCGTTCCATAGGTTAGCTATCTCTAACTAGTGAATTATACAACGATAATGAGGCATTTAATCGTAATGAACATATTAATATGATGCCACTTACATCATATCGACTAAGGTACATGGAAATGCTTGTTAAGGGATGGAACAATAATAGCTTTGGATACCAGGAATCCTGGGTAGAAGCATAAACGATGGATTAATGGAGCCCACGAATTTGTCTTGCAATGGGCTGTCACCATCATACCCAGCTGTGAATCATGGGTAAGAAAAACAAATTGTTTAAAGTTCGCATAAATTTAGTCATGAGTATATAGGAATTTCAAGAGAAAATTTATATATAGGTTGGTAGCTGAACTCAAGGCAAATGGCATTGCTCTGCAAATTTAAATAACTTCATTGATTAAGTGATTCACACAAAAATATCAGATGCATTATGTCCATGATAACTTTGTCAAACATGTATTTTACTCGATTTTACCTTCTTTTTTTTCTTATTTCTTTTATGTTGATTTCCTGTTTCGATTCTCTCGTTGAATTGTTTAAAATTTACAGACCAATTGGTAATCAAGGACAAAAAATAACATTGACAGATTGCAAGCCATAATATTTTAGCGGGGCGCTCTATTTGTCCTACTTTCACTGATCTAGGATTCTGCATAGTGGGTGGCCATCTTGTAGTACTTAGTAGTACAAGTGTGCTTATTGTTGTTGGTATAACAACTAATTGGTGAGACAAGCATTCTTGTAGCTGGCACAATAAGTAACATGTAACAAGCATATTTACAGGAGCTAGTAATTAACCACTTCTTATAAGCAATGGTAATCAACCATTTTTTTACAGGTGCTAGTGGAAGTAGACGGGGGTCCTAGCGTAGTATTCGCCCTCGGAGCGAGGATAAGGTTAGACTACCAAGTTAATGATTATGGAAACTGAAATGCCTTTCTATAGCCAAACTTTTCATGTGATGTATTTTGGAGAATAAGGCTCTTAACTGGGAGCATCTTGCCCCCAAAAAAAGAAAAAATAAAAGACAAGACATTTCACAGCACCACGCAAGTGGGACATCTTACCCCCAAAAAAAGAAAAGAAGACATTTCAAAGGACCAGGCAAGTCTTCCCTTTGTAACAATGATTCTGAAAATGTGCTTTATCATATCTTCAGCGAACATAACCAGCAAGCTGAC
Organism: Pseudotsuga menziesii; assembly: GCA_001517045.1. NCBI lineage: Eukaryota > Viridiplantae > Streptophyta > Pinopsida > Pinales > Pinaceae > Pseudotsuga > Pseudotsuga menziesii. Next base: position 207,522 of record LPNX010225784.1, read on the forward strand.
ATTCTCTCCAAGCAAGTCCTTATGTTGCCACCTAGACATGGGACATTTTTTGAATCTTTGGATGGTAAGATCATTAATCAAGGGGATCTTCAGTTATTCTAGCTTGTGATGGACTTTGCCCTTTCACTTCTTTTCTAGAAGCACGTACATTTTCTTTATTTGATGGGTTATTTGGCTGACATGGACAAGTCTATCAGCCTTCTTGTTATGTTCCTGATTCATATGTTTTTTCGGTCAACCTCGATTTATGACAGCTAGAATTCTGACCTGTATCTACAGAAATGATGAGAAAAGTCCGATCTTATCAGACTTTATGTATTTATGCTCCCTTGTTCTTGGATGATTGGAATCCTCCCTATCAGCTATCAGAGAGGCCCCCAAATGTATACTCATTTGTAGATGTTTGATAAGTGCCACCTATTGGATGATTGTATATGATGTCCTTTGATTCTTTAATAGAATATCAAGGTTTGGTATTTTTTCCTCTAAAAAAAAGAATACCCCTTCAAAACAGGTTTATTTATATTTTTAGAAATCCTATTGGTTCAAACCTCTCATAGTTCCAATATGTATTTCGACATATATTTACCGTATGTAATTTTGTTTTCTCATAATTAAAATTAGGATTTTTTCTCGCGGGCAAAAGACTACAAGTGTACAAGTTAACTAATATAGTCAAACAAAAATTCAAAAAGCACGTTAAAATCAATATTACTGTATAGAAAATCAATATTATAATATACAAATTAAAATTTGAAGACTATTTATATAAAAAACAATTCAACTTTCAAAATGGTCATTTCAAACATTAATTATTGTAAAATGACTACGTGAAAGCTAGCAAAAACAAGTTATATCCGATCAATAATTGTAAGTATACATGTCTTTAAACTAAAGTCCTTTTTGGCCTTTATGGAATAAATATACTTGGATTTTAGTTAAAGTGTTTTTTTATTTCATCTACAAGGTTGGAAATTTAGTTAAAGTGCTTTTTATCTCATCGAGAAGGTTAGGAAACGTGACCTAATAGTTGTCATAAAGCTTTCATCCAATAGGAAATTTGATTAGTTTTTTTCATATGGAAATATGTATGGAACCTAACAATACTTTCCCACATTAGTGGATGGTAGAAGTGGTAAATCGTCGGCCATCCTCGGAAAAGGCCTAACCCCAAAAAACTCAAGGCTCGAACCCATGACCTCTCCCCAAACTAAAAGAGTGTGCACACGTCTTATCAATTGAGCTAACCCTTGGGACTTAAAAAACTTGATTAGTTATAAAAGTAACATTTCCTTGAATATCCCAAACTATGGCTTATCATTGCTATTTATTTATTTAATTATTATAACAATTTTATATAATTTAAATTAATCTGAAAATGTTTTTATTTGTATTAATAATTTACTTTTAAAATTAAAAAAAAAAAATATTATTTTTTTATTTTTTATATTGAGATATCATAATTATGGGATTTTTATTATTGAGTGATTCTCTTCACAATGTCTTCATCTCAATGGAAGAATTATTAGGGAAACTTGATTATAAAATGTTTGAAGAAATTTTATGTAAATTTAATATGGTAAATTGTTGTTGTTAAGTTTAGGAATTATTAAGATTAATTAATTGTAATATAGAGTTAAGTAAGGTTTTTTTTTTATCTTCTACTTTTTTTTTCTATATATATATTGATATGCTAGAGTGTTGTTTAGAGGATACGACCGATTGTGTTGACATAATTTTGGTTGGTATAGTTATCACCATTCTTCTTTACATTGATGATATTGTTCTTATGGCAAGGAGTCCCTATGATCTTGAAAAGAAACAAAAAAATCTCAAGAAGATTTGTTCTAGTATAGTTATGCTTGTTAACAATGACAAAACAAAGGCTATGGTATCAAATCCCAAAAGATCACTTATGCTAATTTCATGTATGACAACAAAAACTTGAAGGAATTGACTTCATACAAATATCTCATTGGCTCTTCATCGCAAGCTTAACTAGAACTATAGTATTGAGAAAAGGATTAATAAAGGGTGTCACAATTTATTATAGACTTGAAATTAGTTGTAAATCAATACACCTGTGGCTTTGGGATAAGAAGGAACTCCTATTTGAGACTCTTGTCACTTATGCTATCTTATATGGATGTGAAGGTTAGGATTGCAACATATTTAGAGAACCATGGAGAATTATAGAGCAAATCCAAAAGTTCTTTAAACATATATTCTCAAAATCAAGGAAAATACACCATATCCTATCCTTCTCGTAAAAATTTGTTTCTCCCCATTAAGAACATGGCTAGGTACCTAATGTACAAGAACAAGATAAACACGGGAGACATGAGGCTTCCTAAAAATGCTTCATGGTTTAGTCAAAAGAACCTCCAACTTAAGCGAGGTTGGTATAAAGATGCGATGTCTTGGATAAATCATTAGGGAATTGAGGAAGGTGTCACTTTGTAGAATAGTGATAATATAAAAAGTATTATTTCATCTAAATTTAAGGAGAATTTTCTTAGATATAAAGAATTAGAGGACAATAGAAAATTAAGATGTTATAAGGAGGTGTTAGAATATGTAATGATAACTTATGTGATATATTGGTAAATATCATTTAAAGGTATAAAATAACTCTAATATTATAAACTAGAGCTATCCCACATGCATCATTTTAATTATATCTCTTCTAACCATTCTCTATATAAAGAGGTGGAATTTTAATTTATCCTACTTGTGTTATGGGATGTACTGTAATTCAAAACTCTTGGTATATAAGAGAGGTGAAGGAGACCCAAAGGAGACCCTTTTGGGCATGTGTTGATTGTAGTTCATCACACATCACCTGTTTTGTATGTTATTTGTACATACATTATTGTGACATGATTGGTTTATGGAGCTTGATGTGATGTGAGGATGCCATGTAATCTTGGAGACATTTTTCTATAATAATAGAATATGCAACTCTTCCCATGGACATAGCCCATATTGGGTTAATTGAGTATATCAGTTTTCTTTTGTTGTTCTCTTTCATCCAATTTTATTTCATGTTTTATGTTGCTTGGTAGATAGAAGGATATAGTATTAATGTTTTCCATAGTTTATATTGTATTATGATATTATTTAATATGTTCACAATATTCTAACAAGGTGATAGACCATAATCTAGAAAATAAAAGTTGTCTCTATTTAATTTTAATTAGCATAAAGAAGAAAATCAACATTGTTAAAATAATAAGAAAATCCTATGAGCTCCAACCATATTGAAATATGGTGTTGGAAAAATTCTAAAACATTGTTGGGATGAAACAATCTATCATCTTTGTTATACTAAGAAGGAAGACAAAAATCACTTTATCATAAAATATTTTGCGTAAACCCACATTAAAGCACAATTTCAAAATATCTATTATAACACTAACTTTTTTAACCTTTTAACTCATCACAACTATGGTGCTCAAGGAAAGCTTCTCTTAAAGCTTTTAGAGAGAAAAAAATAAAATTTTAAAGAAAAATAAGTGATTCCTTTCTTTTCTAAAGATTTGATAAACCAAAATTGATGTCAATGAGCATCCATAACCATCATTATTATCATTTAAACATTTGATAATATGATTAATACTAGCTAATTCATAATATGTGTGTATGTGTGTGTTGCTAGGAAAAATGCACCTCTTGCGGACAAGAGTTGTTCCTCTAGTCTGAATGGTTCATATCTAGAACAAATGAGTTACGACAGAGATGGAAGACTTCCCCTAGAAGTTGTGGAGATCTGGAATGAGTCCCTTTGATGGAGTGGTGTAGCCATTTCCTATGGTGATGGTTCTTCATGGTCGCACCTACACAATCACACGAAACAAGCAAACAAGATAAAAAAGAACCAAAATATAATCCACAATTATATGTCAGTGACTAAGGAATCCAACAATAAAATACATGATTATAACATAATATATTTTATGGGAAAGAAACCAACTTTGCATTAAAGATGAAGAAGAAGTTGACAACCTTCGCCTTAGTGTTGATATGCCCCTTCATGTGTCAATGAATTGTCCCCAAAAGCTCCAACTTTCTCCTTCTATGCTCACCCTACTAATTTGGCCAGAATGTCAATGCAACAACATAACTTTCCCCTCCCTCAACCATGGGGTATGAGCCTGATTTTATAGGCCTTGGGAGGATAGGGATTGTTGAGTAAATGGTGGGTGAGGTGGATAGGAGATCCCAACAGGATGGATCTCGAGTCCAAGTGGTCCTCATGTGTAGGGATAAGAGTTCCACGAAGTCTTCCTTGAGAAGCTTCGTGGAAACCTCTCTTTTTCACTTTTTATCAAGGGCACCGCTTATCCTCCACTATGAGAGAGCAGTGAAAGGGCAGAACCATGCCTTGAACAAGAGGTAAAGGCGATGGCACTGCCTATTGTCAATAACTGTAGGCGTTACTAAAGAAGGCAACACCCCTTTACTTAAGGGAAGAAGCAATGATGGATTTTCATATGCAAGATTGAAGTCTGGGCGAGTATTTTCACTTCACAACTTGGGATTTAGGGAAAATACTGATGTTTTGGACCTCATCATATGATTATGAAAAGATTTATGTGTAACAGAATGCCCCCCAAATCATGAGGCCAGAGGGATACGATAGGCAAGAGATTTGAAAGATAAAGTTATCACTTCGAGGCAAGAATTAGCTTGATCGGAGATCATCATCAACTAGGCATCTGCAAAACATCAAGACTTTTGACTCATGATCAAATGTCTCTTCATCATGGTTGCAAACCAATACAAGGTAGATCCATGAGAGAGATTAACAAACATGTCTACTAAAATACAACATAGATCCACGAGATAGAGGACTCAAACTTGGGACATAACTACTAGCCATACACCGTAGATCTATGTCAAATGAACACAAATTCGAGCACAACCACGACAATCCAAATGTGGATCAATGTTGGGACTCATCCAATATACTCCATCGCAACCTGGGGGAAAGATATGAGTTCTTTTAATAGATACCTAGGGTCTTCATCTCGTATTCCACAAAGTACAATTCTATCCATGTGATTACATTGATTTGAATTCGAACATGGTTTGATTACCGATCGATGATGTGAACCGTTAACAAGTGTGAGGGAAATCACCATTCATGTAAATGATTCCCAAGGTACCCCAGTACAATATACTGAGTGTGAATAGATGATTTGATGTCGAACACTCAGTCAAGTCTATCGATCAAAGGTCAATGATGTGAACATATGTTGAGAGTGAGAGAATATTTCATTAAGGCATACAGATCTCAAGGTACTAAACTTGTTTCTAAGACTAATCCCTGTATGATGAGCTGATGTCGACATGAATAGTCTTGTCGAAGGAGGGACATGATGAATCCCACATCGACGACACGAAACTCGGAACAAAGTTATGGAATGTTTTAGATGATGTAACCATAGGACTGACTCAAAAGGTATTGACACAAAAGACTTCTTTGATTACAGGGGTAAACTTCCAATATCCCTTTGAACATCGGCTGGCATGACAAAAGACTTGGCAACATTGACTAGATGAGGCGGAGCACAATGTGATGATGGACAATGAATTCTTTGAAATACTCAAAGGAGTGACATGACTCATGAAAGTGGATCGACTCAAAGACAAGCTGAATACCCAATTGACTAAATGAAATGCATACAAGTTCCATGTTCAAAGTTGACGACAAACTGCCATTTTATTTACAAAATGAATTGATTCCCTTCCCTTAATTCCCCCATCATGATTGATGAGTGCCTCTTTTCATTTTTACAAGTTCAAAAGAGGGTAACAAAAACTCGTTGTAGCTCATCCAAAGACAATTCTATTCTCATATATTTCACGAACATGAGAAAGGAGGGGTTCATTCCTAAAAGAGGTTCTCTCAGTGTTTAGTTTAACAAGTCCATTGAAAGTTAACTCTGTATCGTTCATGTTTAGAGAATCTAAACGAAGACAGAAGAAGACTCCAAAGGGTCCTTTTTCCTAATTAGTCAATCTGAACCGAAAAAGAGATAAACTATCGTCAGAAAGAGGACTCTTCAAGTACTTTTACGAGCGTGAAGAAGACAAGTTTGATCAACGATATTTTCATATTTAGGGAGTCCGAAAAGTGTTTAAAGAAGACTCCATTAGGTTTCTTTTCATGATCAATGGTTTTTTACGAGCCTAGAAATAATTGAAAAAATACTTTGAACTTTGATACTAGGTTTAGGGAGCATGACCAAAGTGTCGAAATGAACGCTCAAGGACCTTTTCTATTTTTTAGATGTATGAAAAAGTAAAAAGATGAACTTCCCCATAGACAATACTGTTCATTTTTATCCCTAGAAAACTTTTAAAAATGGCATTAGTCTCCCAAAAACATTTAAAATTGACCTTTATAAACTATATAAAGGAATTTTTTAATAAAAATGATTTAAGAAAAATTAAAAATAATATAAAACCCTAAAAATCCTTTATAAAAACCAATTCATTTACCATTTACTAAGTCTTGGAGAGAATTTTGGGAGAATTGGTGTGCATATTTCAGTCAGAGATTGTGGATTTGTCACCCATCTGTTTTCTGGGCCGTCAGATGTTGGTAAGAGCTAGAAGCCTCTTCTTCCTTTCTATGGTTTCCATTTTTCATTTTTGTTGAGTTGTGGGGCTTTAGGGCGAAGCCTAAAAAATGTATGTCGAGTATCGCTTCTAGCCTTCACAGGAAGAGCGGTGCCCGATAAGAACCGCGCTTTTTCAGGCTTACTCAGGTGGTGGCACCGCTCTGTCTTAAGGGGATAGGTGCGGTGCTGGGCGTGGTGCCCAAAAAATAGATTCCATAGCCAAAATAAATAGTTTCAAGCATTTTTAAAATTTGGATATGCTTCTAAATGCCTCATTAATTGTTTTTGATAGGTCATTTGCTCAAGAATAGTGACTTGGAAAGAGAGGTAACACAATGATGAAGATTCCCATGTTGCAAGAGATGGGGCTTCCATAGCTTCTCTATGAGGATGTGGCCTATGAAAATTCTCCCACATTCCTAGAATGCTTTCACACGTATGATTACTGGAGTACATCCTACGGATGTGGAATCTACAACAACAATATTTTGATGTGGGACCCCATATTGTTACTGTGGAGGTGGAGGACATTTATTTTCTAACTAGGCTATCTAGACGAGGAGAAACTATCTCTCTGACTGGCTCCCGATGTGGGGACATAACCACCCAATAACTTATTGTTTTCCATTGCTATCCAGGAACAAATATGTTAGGTAAGAATATCCCAATCAAGGATGTGAGGGATCTACCGCTTCAGATCGTCTTATTTACTATGCAAAGGGTGGTTGGGAACTAAAGGCCCCACCAAGCTTCCAAGGCACATATGCTGTATTCCTTGGAGGACACGGTACCCATGGTGTTCAACTGGGTCGAGGCAGTATTACCTGTGTTCAAAGATCAGTTAACAAAGTGTTGGCAAGGAGAGATGAAACAATTTACATATGGGTCCATCCTAGCATGCTTCTTCTTTGAGAGGGTACCTCTCTTGAGGCCCTAGGTAGTATTCACATATCTTAGAGCTAGAGACCCCTGCATGCTGCGGTGGGTGGAGATCATGGCCTGCATAGGAGGAGGTGGGGCCAAGTTCAAATTCAAGGCTACCTTCTTCCGTTGGTTGGATGATCAGATCCTCATGATTGAGAACTATGCCTATGCAGGGAGCGACTTTCGAGGGGATCCTGATCTACCACTACCACCGGGTGCTCAGTGGGGTGACATCGGTAAGAAGCAATACCCAAGATGTTGATTATGTTTTTATATTTTTATGTTTTATGATTTTTATGGATGATAACAAGATCTAATGTTTGCATGCAGATGCTGGTGATGCACGGCCTGGGGGATCCTCCCAAATGGACAAGCAAGGGAGAGCTCTCTTTGTCCATAGAGGTGACGATGAGATCACCGAGATGGAGGAGAACCTAGATTGGTTGATTCTGGATATCCCAGATGCTACTATAGATGACCTCCCTAGGAGGTTTCAGAGATATACTCCGAGAGTGTCGGGACGCTTCAGTTGCTTGCTACGTAGGGTAGCAGGGATATTATGTGATACCATGAGCACCATTAGAGTGGTCTGCATGATGTATCTCTGAAAGCTTGCTATATTTAGGATTTTTGTATCATTTCGTATGCCTGAAAGCCAAAGTGCTTCAGATGAGGTCTCGTGACCATATTTTTGTAAAAACACTTTATATATACATATATATACAGACTCAGTTCCAATGTTTATATCTATTTCAAATGGACAAATTGTATTTACATGAGTTTTATGTGTCTTCTATAGTTTATTTTACTTTACAATGGACCATGTTTTATTTTTAAAAGTTATGAATGGGGAATATACTAGTCTAGAATGTAATTTTCTAATGAATCAACAATTGTGTTATCAGACCTAGGGATATTCCTGTAAGTGATGGAATTGAAAGACCTTTCTAAAAAATGCACTCTTCGAAAGAGGTAGAGAAGTGTAGGGTTCCTGATAGTGTAAACATGATTTAGGTGACAAACCACTAGCTGAGAGTCCATAAATACTACCAAATCATGAATGTCCCAAGATACAACTTCGGTGAGTAAACCTATCACTTCTTGATACTCAACGATGTTTTTGGTAGCCGGACCAATCCAAACCACTCCTGAAATGACTAAATGCTGACTTGGGGAATAAAATACCCAAGTAGCTAAAGTAAGGTTCAATGTATGACAACATGGACCATCAGTGAAACCATAGAACGCCATCCAATATGCATAACCAAAGCATGGTATAAACAGTATGGACATCAACTCAAAACCATATTGAAAATGACAAAACACACTGAAATTCAAATATACATATATACAAGGTACCATACATAAATGTCTTAATCATAGTACCTCTTTAGGTATAACCCATTATGAGGTCACCCGAATGGTATCTTGTCATAGTCTACGAGCTCGTAAGCCCCTTTCTATAAGACCTTACTAACGACAAAGGGACTGTACCACATGGATTCAAACTTTCCATTCCCTAGTTTATCATGTCTCTAATCATAAGTCAGGACTAGGTCACCGTTATTGAAGTCACAAGGTTGAATAGACTTGTCATACTGTGCCTTGACGTGTGTTTTGTGTGCCTCATTAGCCAAGGCAACATCTCTTCTACTTCCTCGCCGGAAGTGTTTGGGAGAAGTTCTACTTCAAGTTTAAGTGACAGAATTTGACACTCGATAGGGAGGACAACTTCAAGTCCATAGACCAATTGAAAGGGTGTGAAACCAGTTATTGTTTTTCTTGAAGTCCTATAAGCCCAAAGTGCGGAAAAGAGAGTCAAGTGCCAGTTGGATTTGTGATATCCAACCATCATACATATCATAGTTTTCAAAACTTTGTTAATGGCCTTGACCTGATCATTATCCTGCAGGTAATATGGAGCTGAGTTTTCATGGCGAAAACCCAGATTAGCACTCAGCTCAACCATCATCTGATTCCGGAAATGAGATTCCTGGTCAGTGACTATACCTTGCGGGACTCCAAACTTAGCTATCACATGGTTAAATAAAAAGAGGGCGGAATTATTACCATGCTCTACATATGTAGGAATTTCCTCAACCCATTTTGTGATGAAATCAACAGCTACGATGATGTAACCATGCCCCCAGCTGAGGTAGGATTACAATGCATAAAATAAATACCCCACTTGGAAAAAGGGCCAACTGCAATGACGGGGGTGTAAAGGAGCAGGGTGGGTGCGCTTTTTCGGATAAAAGCGTTGAAAGGGTGGGCATTTCTTAATCGCTTCATGACAATCTTTAAAGATCAAAGGCCAAAAATACCCAGTGTGAAGGATTTTATGGGTTGTAGCCATCCAAGAAAGATGAGTTCCACATGCTCCAAAGTGGCAGTCATTCAGAACTTGTTTAGCCTCTTCATGTGTAAGGCACTGTCGAAGGATGGAATCGATACCATGTCGGTACAATGTATCATTTAAAATTAGATCGTACTTTGTGTGGTGATGGATACAATGACGATCTTCACGGGATATGTGGGGCTGAAATATCTGAGTCTGGAGATAAATGATCAAATCTCTATACCATGGATCGGTTGTGCTTATCAAAAACAAAAATCCATCTGGGAATGTCGTTGGGCTCAAATTCCGTCAAAGCACAGGGAAGGTCACACATCAACTCCACAAAAACCAAGGATTTCTTCGAAGTAGAACTGGTGAACTCAATATCAAATTCATGTAAGATAACAATCCAACGAGAGTATTCTCCCCTAGTACCTGACAAGTCAGAATGTAGTACATAGGGTTTTGATCTACGAGTACAGTTTTGGTATGAAGTAGAATGTAATGATGAAACTTTTGTACAGTAATGACCGTATCCAGAGCTAACTTCTCCACACACTAGTAATGAGTTTTAGAGTCAATGAGACTCTTACTTAGGTAATATATCATGCGTTCTTGGCCATTGGGATTATCCTCTGCTAGAACCATTACAATGGTAGTAGGGGAGGCAACAACGTACAATAGAAAGTATTTTGAATAATCCGGGGGGTGTATTGCACGTGAATGGGTCAGAGCGTGCTTCAAATTATCAAAATCTCATTGGGCCTGGTCATCCCAGAAGAACGGAGTGTCCTTCGTCAGGAGACACATATAACCATGCGTTTTCTTTGCGAAGTTGCATACAAAACAATGAAGAAAGTTTTCCTTCCCTTGCAAAATTTGGAGCTCGGTAATGTTTGTTGGAGTGGGTAAGGCCAGGATAGAAGCAATTTTCAATGGATCAATCCGAATGCCATCTTTAGAAACCACAAAGCCAAGAAGACATCCAATCTCAATAAAAAAGACAAATTTGTGTGGATTAAGTCGAATATTGTAATGACGACACCTAATTAAAATGTCTCTAAGGTGCCTTGGATGGTCTTCCCATTGCTGTGAATGAGCAGGGAGATCATCAAGGTATGGCTCCATAATGTGCTTGATATCGTGAAAGGCATAGGACATGGCTCGCTGGAATGTAGCTCCGATGTTCTTTAGGCCAAAAGGTAACTTGTGATACGTGAAGGTTCCCCACAGGAAAATGAATGTCATTTTATGCTGATCGGCAGGAAGAATCTCTATCTAATTGTAGCTAGAAAATCCATCCATGAAAGAAAAGATGACGCCCCAGCACAGTTATTGATGATCTGATCAATGTGTGGAGTAAGGAAATTGTCCTTAGGACAAGGATTATTTAAATATCGAAAATTGATACAGAATCTAATAGTGCCCTTCTTCTTAACCACAGGGACACTGTTAGATACCCATTCCATCAGGGGTACGGGATAAATAAACCCTGCCTTTTGAATTTTTTCCACTTCGACTGTAATAGCTGCAGCCTTCCTAGGATGGACTTGACGTAATTTTTGTCGGACAGGTTTTTCCATGGGATAGGTTATAATCTCATGTACAACAATTGATGGATTGATCCCAGGCATCTCCTCATACTTCCAGGAAAAATATCATGGAATTCTTTGAAAAGAGCTCTATAACTTTCAGTTTCCTTCGTCGAACAGTTCTGGCCTACATGAACGTGCTCAATAGTTTTGGGCTTGGACGATATGTCAATCGAGGTTGTCTTAGTGATTTTGAAAAGATTTCCTTTAGAATCTATGTCTTGCAACAATACAATAATTTGCGGATTGGTGAAAATATCAGTACCGATAAGAGATACGAGGTCAAAATCTACCGAAATGGCATTATAAAGAAAAGAATATATGTGATGGCGATGTTCCCATATGGGTTCGTCTGTGCTCATAATCTCCATGATGGACTCATCTGAAAGAAAATTTTGGGAGAGATAGTCTAGAGTAGGGAGGGATGGTTCTAACCAGTAGGGCAGGTGGTAAGGATCTGAAGCCACTAGATGAAGATCATCATAATGGACATCAGAAGCAGATTGAACAACATGATAAAGTGCTTCATAAGGACCAAGAGAGGATGACTCAACAACTTCCTTTCTTTAAGGACTATGGCTAGTCATAGAAATCATGTTCATGGTCGCTACTTCCATACTAGGAGGGGCTAAAGGAAACACTCCCATGGGGGTTGAATCCTTCAACATACCTACCCCAATCGAATGATAAGAAGGAGGGGAATGACCTAGCATAGGGATGTTATTCACGGTGGGAGTAGTAACATCAGGTGAAAAAAAGTCAAGTTGAATGATAGTTGCAATATTCCCCAAATGAGAAAATTGGAGAGTTCGAAAGATTGTCGAAGCAATGATAGTCATAGCATAGAACCAATTTCTCCCCAATAGAAGATTGTAATCCAGTGGGGAATCAACTACTTCCACCTAAATGGAAACACTCTTGCCCCCAATCTCGACTGAAAGGGATGGTAATAGACCATAAGGATGGAAACCTCATCCATAGAAAGATTTTAAGGTCATAGGTGACTTTGTAAGTTCATGAGAACCAATGGCCCTCCAGCAAGATACAAACAAAACTGAGGTTGAAGCTCCTTCATCCAGAACGGTCCGATGGACCTTTCTCCCAACTACTCTAGTTGCAATTGAAAAGCAATTTTGTGGGGTTATATGGATTTATAGTTCTCCACATTAAAATGGATTAAGTTGGTATTATCTGGGTCTAATGCCCCCGAATCTATTAACATGTTTTTACGTTGCATTGGACAGATTTGGAGTACCTCAAGGGTAGACATCGCACAAGGTGCCTGAGCCAAGTCTTCAACCACATTGTAGAATTATGCGGCTCGGGAATTGGGATTAAAAACAACCTTCCTGAGGGTAGTCTTAGGCAGTTGTAAAATCAAATCAAGATTAGGTTTCTCGATGACGAGAGGGATATTAGACGAAGATGGAGGGGATCTAGTAGAAGTAACTTTCTCGAAAGAAGGATTTTCGTCCTTCTTCTCTATTGGCTTGTCGTATGAATGAATATGAGTATTCAAATTGATAGTATCTAAGGAAATCATTTTGATTTATTCCATAGAACTAGAGGTCCCTTGATTAGACATATGATATATCAATTGTTGTTGAGATGGGAAGGGATCGGTTAGAACCACTAGAGTGGGGTTACTCTTCAGAAATTTACTAATCTCTTCATGGCAAGGGAGCTTCTTCATGAAGTGATCACCACCACATAATAAGAAAGGGTACTTGGCCTTTATATTTCCTTTATTATCATTATATGTGGCCATAGCCTTGGGATTATCCTGTTGGTTTCCATGTTTTTTTATTTTTTCCTTTACCTTTCTCCTTGTTACTGGGTCTTTGCATTCTTTGGATGAAATTTACCTCCGTGGAAACCGTAGGAGCAGAAGGAGAAGTAGAAGAAGGAATTTGTTTCTTGGTAGGCTTGGCTACTGTTGGCCACTTTTTCCCACTTGTGCGACCTAGGTTCTGCGCATCCCACCGATCCAAGAACTACCCGAGATACCGGCCCGATAGAGAAAGCCCCATCGGCAACACCTGCGAAGCAGGCACAGTCTCACCCAAGATATCTCATAGATGGGTAACCGCTGGAACCATGTCTCCGTGATTGTCAGGGAAGTATAGTCCCTTGGTTCACAACCAAGGAGATCAACGAAGGCAACAGGACACCTGGATGGAGGAGTCAGTTCTGTGTGAATGAGCACAACTATATGTCATCGTGCACGGCCTGAATTTCCTTTCTCCCTCGTAGCTGGTGCAACTAGTGCAACACAGCTAACTCATGTCAATCGGCATTGTGACTTAAGTCGGGATTCATAACAAGAATTATATAGAATGATATATATTTATACAACATCCATTCATCAAGATATTCTGTTCATCCATCTAGTAATTGAAAGAAACTAACAAGAACTGAACCATAATTAACATTACATGGAAAGAAACTATTAATCAATCACATAAAATTTCACCACATAAATCATTCATTTGGACACATGAAATAACGTGGAAACCCATCTGGGAAAAAACACCAAGGTGCTCTTCATCTGGCATGAGAAAGGATATAGCACCTTGCAGTCTACAGGATGCAGAATGATCTTGATATTTGTCTTTAAGTTTAGACTCATAGTTCTCATGCTCCCTGGATTGCTCATCTACTCTCCTCCTGCTCCTAGCGTTCTGCTTCCACTGTAGCCAGATATGCGGCTCAACATCCCCTCTAATGCTACCATACTCTTCATGAGTCTACTCCTCTTCTAATCTCTATGAAATTATAACATGGTCAACATCCCCCTCCATGGATTACCACTGAATAACAATCTACTGAAAACTGAATAAATATTAGTGAAACCCTTACAGACTAACGGACTAACCGTGCTCTGTGACATCAACCAAATAGACTCAGAAGTAGGAAAATAAGACTGACCAACCTTCTAACCATTGTATCCTTCCTATTTATACTAATTTACATGGCCACGTAGGGCCAACTGCATCCCGACAGTCTGTTAGCCGTCACCATCATCCACCCCTCTGGTTATAGCTGTTGTGATCATGACTTGACACAAGGCACTATCGGCCTGATTTACAAATATCTTCTCATACGTGCATAACTGCAAGATTACTCCGTATTATATGGCAATGATATAGATTCCATATCTGTTGCTTTTCGGCCATTTTCCCCTTGCACACGCCTGTGCTTGCCTTTCCTTTGCCGCGCACTCCTCTGTTATGCCTTTGCGGGCCCTTTCCATCCTTTGCGCTCTTCCCTTGCTTCTATCACGCACGCGTGCATCTTCCTTGGCTACGCATGTGAAGTTCCTTCTTATGCCCCTTTCCTAGGCCAATAGGCCCCCAACACTCACTTGTGGCTGATCTCGAGCCACTAAGCAAGGGACATATGAGTGGCCCGATCTGCGCGGTATTTTTTGGGAAGAAAAATAGAGATAGTTTTTTTTTTTTCACGACAACTTTGTGACAGGTTCTTTTGTTTCTCACGTCCTACTGTCTTTAAACTGGACCCTCTTCACATTTGGAATCACTTGAAATAAATTTTCAAAGTCAATCATAGAAGGTTTAATACTACCAGAGCTTGCGTCAAGGCCCTTGCATTTCACTGACCCGCAGGACCTTTTACCTTTATCTTCAATCCTAGCATTATCCTTATTAGTGCGACCCCGACATTTCTATCCAAACTCTTCGAGTCTGTCTGTAAATAGCTATCTTTTACTGTAGCTGAGAGAAGGACACTAACATGGCTGGTTTCATGGACCATTTTAGAGGATGGGGAATGGAGGATTTGATTGCAGAGTTTGCTTGAGCTAGCACTGTAAGCTTATGTGCTTCTTGTTGAGACCACGATCCCTATGAAGAGGAATGTTGTCTTTGCTCTAGGACGCTCTCATCATCTTATCACATTCTGCATCCAATTTCACCAAGGGTGCTTAGTGTCCCATTCCGACACAGCAATCCATGTGGCCTTGGTCCTTCCACCATTCTCATTCTCTGGGGAGTTGATGCACCGTTGCTGGGAGTCGCTGTGGCTTGTTCTCTTGCTATGTTTCCTCGAGTTTCTCTCTTCTACAGCGCTGTGTTCACCACCATATTTGCCATATATATGAACTTTGAATACTTTTCCATATTGAAAACTCGACAAGTCTTGCTATCCTAGGTGGTGGAGGTGAGGGAGTTTCCAAACTTTGACAAATTTCACCTGAGCAGCAGAGAGTTCAATCCGAATCTTTCCCATTGGACCCCATGCAGCTTTCCAAGGGCCAGAGATCCCGCCTGAAGAGGTCGATGTCGTGGCCATCTTCCAAGCCTGCAGAATTTTTGAAAGACTACAGAGACTGTGGACCGGTTCCCATAGAGCTTGTCAAAATGGGCTAGGTCTCTGGTTCCTACAGGAGCCTGCTCTGGTGCCACCGATAGGGTCTCTACTCTACTGGTCTACTAATAGCCAAGGATGACTTCGTCGAAGGCTTGTCAATGGGTTGAAGCCATGGGGTGACTATCACCATCTTTCTTCTTGCTATCTCAGGACACACCCAACAGACTGAAAGCTGCAGCAACGGCTTTAGCCCTCAAGGTTGCTCGGCAGGAGACTCTCCAATTCATTTGTAACTGTAACTGGTGGGAGAGTAGCATAACACAGTGATGTCTCTTTAGTGCAAGCTGACCCTGATCTTATAGGGAGAGTATTGGGTCTTCTTTCGTGTAGGTTTATCCAGTGGAATTATGAGGACAAGACACTCACCGTGTGTATCATATTTCCTTCTTAGATATGCTATGATTATTGGTGTCACCACTTTTGGGTAATGACAGTCGTGCGCATGTGTGGATGGGTTGGCTGGTCTCGGTGACCAAGTTCTCCATGCTTGATTCTGCTGTAGTGTTGTCATGGTCCAAGCACCAAATCTCTGAGGAATCTCGATGCATTTAATGGTCTACCAGCACATGCCAGCTGTCTCGGAGTTGCCATCACTTTGCTTGATAATCGATTTTGGCAGCGGGTGTAATGTGTCTCATCATCGCTGTACAACTTTTGCCTTAACATTAGAGGAAATTTGGGGTCTAAAATGGGCCTTATAAGAAAACGTGCCAAAATAAGTTTTTGTGAGTTGGAATTCAAGAACCAATAGAATTTCAATAAAATAAGTCAACCATAATGGTTGAATTGACATATTTGTCATTAAAAAAAACTATTTTTTTTGTTCGTATTTTTGACATATCTCATTGTGTTTTTACTCAAATTTCGATTGGGAGAGCTTGTTGGATGCGAAATTTGATTCCGCATCCAACGAGTACCCACACTGCATACTTTTGATGGACCCCGCTACCCCAAAAACAAGAAATACCTGAAAAATGTGATGATGATGTCATCATCACATTTTTTCAGGTATTTCTTGTTTTTGGGGTAGCGAGGTCCATCAAAAGTATGCAGTGTGGGTACTCGTTGGATGCAGAATTTGATTCCACATCCAACGATCTCTCCCAATCAAAATTTGAGTAAAAACACAGGGAGATATGTCGAAAATACGAACACAAAAAGTAGTTTTTTTCTTTCTTCCT
>LPNX010225784.1:233421-276495 GCA_001517045.1 Pseudotsuga menziesii
TTATCAAAAATGGGGGAAAACAGGTAGTTTGCAATACTTGTACGGATTTCCTTTGGAAGACCATTCAATGTTTCTTCTTGCTGCAAGTCCTCTGTTCTGAATTTCAGGCGCAAATGTGATAACATTTGGTCCTATAATTGCGGTGGAAGCCGATTCCTAAAAGAAAATCTTGAAGCTGCTTGAATTGTGTCCCTCTGCACTTAAAATGAATGTCATATCCTACAATTAGTTAGGAATTTTGCATTGAAAAGAGAAAACATAGCTTTCCTAAACACAAGTCTACTAGAAACATATTACTTACAAATCTCCTGGTCCGGCTTGTGCCATGTACAATTAAATTTGTCATGTTTCCTATCAAGTAGGCAGTCAGACCCAAATTCAACAACATGTAGAAGATATCAAATATCATTTCACTAGTATTTTGAGCATGCAGGTCTCCATAGCCAACAGTGGTAAGAGTGGTAATGGAAAAATAGATTACAGTAACATAGCGAATCCATAGGCTTTTTGTAACAAAATCTGGAATTACAGCACCAATCCATGTCCTGTTCGGATCATGATGTCTAGAAGCAAGTAGATAATAAAAACATCCAGCACAGTGAACCGCAAACAGTGTTACCTGCACATTAGAGCCAGCAGAGCTTCAAATTCATTATGGGTCAATATTATTTGCAACTATAGATTGCCTATGGCGTTCCAGTGAATTAGGCAAAATAGGATTCTTGGTGTTTAACGTACACATATTAGCTTTGCACAACGTGTATAGAAATAGTTGAATCGGATATCCTTCTCTAGTCTTGCGAACAGAGCACTGACTCGTCTTAAACGCCAGAGGCGCAACATACTAAGAGTGCTTAAAGGGAACCTTAACCCAAGTTTCGCTCTGAAGAATCGACTAGCTGCCTCAAAGGGAACGGTTGAACAGAAATCAAATAGGAACCATGTGCAGATATACCTGTGTCACCCAAGGAAGATGATGAGATAGTGTTTCTCAATAAGTGGAATTCCTATCAATTGTAGGTTTCAAGCTTATTCAATGAAGGAAAACCCTTTGAAAATTGGAAAATCAACTAACTTTTTAGCAATTCTCTTGTGTATGTCCACTAGCAAGTATGTTCTTCTGTCGAGGTAAGCTACGAAGAAAGTGGATTGAGGGTTGTGTAAGTCAAGGACTGTCTAAAATAGAACGGGATTCGATCTCGAGCCTTTCCTTTGCTAACTTTGCTTCCCCCAACTCCCTACGAAGCTCCTCCATTTCTCGACCTCTCTCCCCGGATTTTGCAAATTTGTTAATCCAGAAACACCCAAAATAATAAAAATAACATAAAACACAAATCCAATCCTCTGGTTTCCATCCATTTCGCCATTAATCCAATACAAAATTCAAACCAGATAACCCAAAAGTAAAACCCCAGATGCGATTTATTTCATTTTCTTCTTACACTGACACAACTCTTTTAGGGAATCGAACTTGGGCTGAACATAGTAACGAATATTGAATGGTTTTGAACATGTACTTACCATTTGAAGTCGAACCGGATAAGATCTACGTGCCTTTCATGGCTGAAATGGGGCGATGTTTAGTGGATTTGAAGATTTTAAGTGGGTTTCAAGTGGTTTAACGAGTACGACCGCCTCTGGTCAATGTTTTGCGATTGTTAGGAGAATTGAGCATTTCTGCTGCCATGACAATGCAGGTCACCGATCGTTGAGGAAATGGAGTGTTTGAGTGCCTGGAGGAATAAAAGACGTGCCTTCTTTCTGTTCAAAAGACGTGCCTTCTTTTTGTAAAAAGTCAACAAAAGACGGTGCCGTCGCTATAGCGATGGATAGGCGTGGATACAGCGACGTCCAAGGCTTTAGGCATGGATACAGCGATGGCTAAGTGTCCCGGCGTGCATACAGCGACGGCTAGGCATGGATACAGCGACGCCTCGTTCCTGTTACATCGGATTTTACACCAAAAAGTAAGAAACGTGGAAAACCTCCGTGGAAAAATCCGCGCTTTTGTACTAGTGACTCATCCTCAATTAAGGTATTGGTGTTTGCTGTTTTGTCTGCCTTTTGCTTCTTACGAGATGATTGGCCTTCTTTGGGCTATACACGGGTTTGTGTCTCCTCTTCAACATGCGGTTGTGTGGAAGGATGTTGGTATGAGTCCTCTGTATCATCATCTTCTTCCAAGTTTTCTTGCAATGGGTCCCCTTGGGTATCGTCACATTCTTGCTCTTCACCATGAACTTGGTGAATTGGTGGTTCTTCTACATTCTGCTCTTCAGGAAACAGTTCTGCAAGTGGGCCACACCATTCCTTCAGTGAGAGCTTGACAATTGCATCCACATCATCATCAGTTACTATGAATCTGGATTGATGTATTTGCTGGGGTGGACCTTTGACAGGCAACAGATTTATATGATGCATATCAGCTTCAAATTTGACAAAAGAAGAATACATGTGCACAATTGTGGTGTAGATCCTGTGGGTTTTCCAAACAACCTGTTGCAGTGCCTCTGCATGCAAGAAGAATACCACATTGCTATCCTGCTGGTGCTTGGTGTCGGCCTTGTCTTCCCGTAGATTCTGATATTTTTTCCCCAAATAGGATACTGGGACATTCATATGTACATAGTCCATGGGGTCAGCCTAGACAGTGAAGGAGATCAAATATAGCATCCAGGAATAGTAGAATTTATGACCTTCCTTTTGTTGCTCTAGCATCACATCTTCGAATAGGGCAGTGAGCAAGTACCACGACCAGTTGAATTTCTACCCCCACGCGCATAAATATGCAATTTCTATTACTCCTGCGGAACATTGCGTTGGTACCACTTTATGAAATATTTTACAGGATAATATTTTTGCAGGAACCCAGACACTTTTGTTCTGGATGGGCCTAATTGACTATCCCCCTCCTACGCACTGAAGGTTGTGCTTCCGCTTAATGTCTCGAGTATGATGCTTAGTGAGGTAAGGGAGAGGGTCTTTGCCTTCGCTTGGAAGCCCTGTAATTCTCACTATTAGTTCAACAGTAATTTGGTATGGCTGATCTAGCCATAGGTATCCTCTATGAACACAGACCAGTAACTACTTTACCTACGTATTGGCCTGTACACTATGGCCGGAATGGGGCATGAACAACATATTTGTGAGACCTGAAGTGGCTAGTCCTTCAGCCTACTTCTGTGGTTTGATTATCTTGACAACAGGGTCAGCAGTTTGTATTATATCCATGTAGTATGTTATTTGTAATCCCTCTTGCTGCTGAGTGTCGTAGCCCTAGAGTTTCAAAACAACTAACAAGGGGAGGATGTCCTTCAATAAAGGTATCCCGACAGGGATCCTTGGTGCGATCAAAGTGGTCACCAATTTCACCAGGAGATCTACATGCACTACACCAGGTCCTCTTGGTCGAATGTAAGCTAGAAAGTTTAGGTTGACCTGTTCTCTCTGTGGATCTGCCTAGGGTGGAATTGCTTCCTCTTCGTCCTCAGTTCCCTAGTCAGTAGTAGCCATCTTTCCACGCTCGCATGGGGTGTCTGAAAATTTACATTTATTTTTCCTCGACTGCGGTCGTGCAGATGACTCACCTCGGATAACTAGTATTTCTTGGACTGGGTTCAGCATAGGACACGAACCAAAGGTTGGAATTGTTTGTGGCTTCCTATTTCTTTCCATTGCATCGGTCTCTGGTGATTTCTGCAGTTGTGGGTTGGTGGCAGACTGTATTTCTACTTCCTCCTCAATTGGGCAACCAGAGATGATAGTGGCGTCTGAAGCCTCACTCTCGCTAGGAACGTTAATTACCATGGGATTGAAAGGGATGGAAAATAGGTGATAGGATGCAGGTCTACAATAGCTCGGCTCTGGTGATCTCAGTGCGTAATAGAAAATTGTCTTGATGGAGAACCGAATATTTAGATAGTGGACAATGTCTTTCAATAATTTATTTGACAGTAGTGTAAGGTCTAATCACGCTTGCAGGTTTCCTTTTCCAATGCTTTCTTCATTAATTTATGTAGCTAATCTTTTGGGTTGTACTTGTCAGACGAGTAATGGCAATTAGTGCTAAGATGATTGATGAGAGCTAACAGTACACCACCTTGCTCCTCGTGCTGGGATGATTTAATGCCATGCAAGTGACCCAGCCATATAGATATTTGGTATGGATCTGCTGGTTAATGCTAGCCAACCTGTATTTCCTGCTTTTGCCTTATTTTATGCCTAGCTATCATGTCGTTTGCACACTTGAGGTCACCCGCTTGGGTATATGTGATGATGTGACCGCTGGGCAGTTTATTGCTTGCGCTTTTTGTTGGTTCTGTCACAATCTACAACAGAATAGTTTACGTCTCTTTGGCCATTTTTTTTATTTTTTTAATTTATTTTTTTATACATGTTGGAGTAAGGTTTCAGGCAACTACCATTTACCAAAATCATGACGTGTGTACCATCGAATTTTCTGAAGTTGCATTGTGCCCATACCCATAGTTGGTGCAATGGTATATGGCCATAGCCAAGTTTCCTTTAGGTTGTGTGGGTGCACGAAGGCTATGATGTCATAGTGTAGGATAAGTCTCCCTTCTGTGGATGGATTTACCCTGATATATTGACAATTATGTGCCGGTAGATGTTGTTGAGTTGGTTTAGTATGCAATTGCAAAGGTATCTTCATCCTCTCTAAGTCTTTCACCATTCCTTTTTTTCCTGCACCGTTTAGAGGGAAGAGGGTTTGATATTCCTTCAGGAGATTTGTGATTTGTACAACTGCTTCATTATGTGGGTGCTTTTGTATTACTTTGTGATCTTTACTTCGTTCCACTATTTTTGGACCGCTGGAGTCAATCGGGCTATCTTCTGCATCCCTGGGAAGTTCGTCTTGTTGAGTAGCGGTGTTGTGTTGGTAAGCATCAGCGTCGTTGATTTTCTCAACTATACCCCCCCTGTCCTACTGGATTGTGCTATGAATTTTAGGGTGTTTGTCAGTCTTTAAAACTATATGCGTGACCTGCTGGGTTCTTTGTTGCAGCTGTTCAGAGTTATCGCAGGTCTTGGTCGCCGTATCCAAAGCGTAGATGAAACTCTCATAGGTGGGTAACTCTCTTGACTCAGTCTCTACCCATCGCATAGAAATTCTGACTCTTGCACACCTTCTCATGGAGACTTCATGTAGCCTATTTTGCCAATTCTCTAAAGCCTCCCCTGAATCAGATTTACATGAACTCGTGCACTTCCAGCGCAGGTTCCCATCTACCGTCGGACTGATATGATCTTCGTTCATAACTGTAACATTGTAGATTTGATCGAGATAGTTGAACTACCCCTCATTATGAACAAGTTCAATGTATATTTTCCCCTCAAATGGATCAATGGGAGATACCACTCTCATCTCTTCATCTTCAAAGGAGAGGATTCTTTTCTTGAAATTTATAATCGTTTGATTGTCTATAGCCCAATCTATTCCTAGTAGTGCAAGGTAAGGATTTATGTCATCTACAATGTTGATGACCTCAAAGTCTGCATATGTGCGCAATCCTTCAACATCGACGATGACATTGCTCAATCGTCCAATGGGTAGTACCTTTGCCTGATTGGCAAGATGTAGCTAGATAGGAGACCAGTCCAAGTGCGGATTACCCATGCTTTCCCAAGTTTGGCGTGTTAGGATTTAGACATCCGACCCCAGATCTAAAATTATATAGTCCATGTCATAATCATCTATCTACCCATTCATTCTCAATTAGCGGCCAGTATTGCATTTTCGTCGCACTTGGTTAACCTTCTTCTCAATGTGTGGTACTACAGGGATATCATCTATTATTGCCTATAACTCTGCAATAGAATCTTTATCTTGGATTAGCATCAAACAACTTGATAGAAGAGGCTTCAGCTTACTAACCTTGGTTGAAGCTTTCTTCTGTAATAGGTGTTGGAATCGTTTCGACATATTCTTGACCTCTGTTGAAGGTGATGGTACATCAAGGCTTATGAAGTCTGATTGTAGATCTGAAAATGCTTCCTTCTACTATGGGCTGGTTGGTGATTCCTTTTTTTGCATCACCTGCCTCACTTGCGGCTCTATTTGTTCTTGTGGGTTCTCTTGCCCTACTCTAGTCGTCACACCTTATCCTGTTATGGAAGCAATGTTTAGGTCTCGCGATTCAGCCATGATCATCTGAACATTCGCATTTGCATTTGGGTTTGGGTTTGGTGGGGGGTTGGGTGCAGAAATAGTTCTTTCTTGCCACTTTGCGATCAACTGTGGGAATTGTTCAACAATATGGTCCTGCCCTTTACAATATGAACATGTCCTTGCAGGATCCAAAAAATATCTGGAAAAGTGACCGACTTGTCCACAGTTATAGCATGTCACTGGACCTCTCCCCCTACCAAATCCTCCTTCACCACCTCGTACTCTAAATTTTCCACCACCCCTTCGTTAAGGGTGTAATTGCTGCTGTGGGTACTGGTTCTACTGGTAGTTTTGCTGATAGGGGTTTTGCTGCATGTATGGTTGCTGAAGTGCATACGCTTGTTGGTACTGATTAGCTGGGAACTGTGCAGGTTGGTATGAGGCTTGCACTTGTTCAGCCTAAGGTAACCCCTCATTTTTCATTAAGTATGTATCAATTGTTTTCTCTTTCAAGAGCTGGTATGCTCTACAGTATTTTTCATCATGTTTTACCGATCTACAAAATTTACAAAATAAGTTTGCAGGGGTACTTACAACCTTCTGCAAATACACACATTCCTCATTGCGGTGACCTCTTGACTGGCATATACGACACCAATGTAACCCTTTCCCATTTAATGGGTTAGGTGCACCAGATGCGACATAATTCATGAAGGTCGAACATTTATCCTTGGTGTGTCCGTCCGTTCTACATTTTGTTCACCACAAGTCCTCTTGTCCTCACTTACCCTTCTTGATATCCTGGAGTTCTAGTGTGAGGTTGGCTAGTTGTGATTGAATATGGACCATTCTGGTAGCACCATCAGCAATAGGCGAGGCCTCTAGCTTCATCGCCAGCTCCAATGCTTCTATCTGTGACTAAATCTTCTGTTGCATCAACAACCCTCAGATATGTGGTAGCAGAGTATCAATAAACCACTCCTTATGTTGTACATCGGACATTTGGAAACTTACTTTAGCCATCAACATCTTGAATCTTTGGCCAAAATCCCACAAAGTTTCTACTAGAGCTTGTTTAATCTCCTTAATCTTAGTTATACATTGCGACTCTGATTTGGGTTTTCTAAACTCTAAGATCATTGCAGCTGGGATTTCTTTGAGGATATTCTGTGGTGTTCTGGATGGAGTGGCACAAAATTTCATGAACCAATCTAGGGTGTGACCCCTTAAAGTCACAATCATCTGTCCTTTCTTTATATTGGCGTTATGTACTAAGCATACCATCTAGACAACTTCACAAAGAAACCAATGCTATTCTAGGTCCTCTGTTCCATCCCCACTAAATGTAGTTAATCGAACATTTGTCGTAGCCATTGGGTTGGAGTTTAGGTTCTCTAGGGAAGGGTTCAACTAAGTTGCACCTTCTGGCATACTAGTTTCAAGACTAGTGTTGTTCGAGTTAGAGGTCCTTCCACGGGATGAGACTCTATATCTCATCTCTGGAAATATAGCTGGTGTTATATAATTTTTCTCTGACTTTGAGGTCTTGTCAGAGCTATCCATATCTTCAGGTCCTTCCGGGATCAGGCTATAGTCCTCCTCTTCGTCGCAAGACCCTTCGTCTTCACACGATCAAATTTCTTGTTTGCTTCCTTCGAACAAACAAGGATTCCATCGGCCCCTTTCAGTTTTCCTTCTCTTTCCTGGTCTAAATATTCTCCCACTCCTTAGGACTCCAACCTTGAGTTCAGGTTCTGTTCTTCTTGGGAACATCTCCATGTACTCCTCCCCATGTTCTTACCTGCTTGTTAGTGACTTAGCCCCTTCCTAGACACACGACTCAACTATCTAGGTGTGAAATACCCTTCTCATAAGCAAGTAGCTTTATCCATGTACTTATGCTCAATAAGTATCTCCTTCGTGGTCCTTGGAAGAAATCTCGTTCAACATCACTATATGAAGTTATGGTATCTATTGCAAACTATGTAATATACCCTTACAATATACTATCAACCCAAAAATCAACAGCTCTTGAGACATCGTTACTTACACTGGTTACCACCTGACCCAATTGGTCACTCCACTCGGTAATCTCCCTTGTCTGGTAGTTGGTCCATCTAGATGCCAATACTACCAACCATTCATGCAGTAGAACAGGGAACTCAACAAAGAAGATCTCATGATTATCATAGTATATATAATCATCCAACCATCTTTCTGCGCTAAACCGTGTTCCTGCACTTTCTTCTTGTGCAAACACTAGTGTGTTAGCATCCAACCAATATTCTATCTCCTCCTTCATTGGGTGCCACACCATATCCCCGATTTAATCAAAGGTCTCGGCAATGGAACCATTTGTTGGCCACTTTTCCCCACTTGCACGACCCAGGTTCTGCGCAGCTCGCCGATCCAGCAACACCTGAGATACCGGACCAATAGAGCAAGCCCCATCGGCAACATATGTGAAGCAGGCGCAGCCTCACCTGAGATATCTCATAGATGGGTAACCACCGGAACCATGTTTCCACGATTTTCAGGGAAGTATAGTCCCTTGGTTCACAACCAAGGAGTTCAATGAAGGCAACAAGACAGATGGATGGAAGAGTCGGTTCTGTGTGAATGAGCACAACTATATGTCATCGCGCATGACCTGACTTTCCTTTCTCCCTTGTAGCTGGCGTAACTAGTGCGACGCAGCTAACTTGTGTCAATCGACTGTGTGACTTAAGTCAGGATCTATAATAGGAATTATATAGAATGATATATATTTATACAACATCCATTCAACAAGATATTATGTTCATCCATATATTAGTTGCAAGAAACTAACAGGAACTGAACCATAATGAACATTACACGGAAAATAACTATTAATCAATCACATAAACTTTCACCACATAAATCATTCATTTGGACACAAGAAATAACGTGGAAACCCATCTGGGAAAAACCACCAAGGTGCTCTTCATTTGGCATGAGAAAGGATATAGCACCTTACAATATGCATGATGCATACTGATCTTGAGATACATCTTTAAGTTCAGACTCATAGTTCTCATGCTCCCTAGTTTGCTCATCTACTCTACTCATACTCCTAGTGGTCTGCTTCCACTGTAGCCAGATCCGCGGCTCAGCAGCCCCTCTAATGCTACCATACTCTTCCTAAGTCTACTCCTCATCTAATCACTATGACATTACAACATGGTCGGCATCCCCCTCCTTGGATTACCGCTGAATAACAATCTACTGAAAACTGAATAAAGATTAGTGAAACCCTTACAGACTAATGGACTAACCGTGCTCTATGACATCAACCAAATAGACTTGAAAGCAGGAAAATAAGACTGACCAACCTTCTAACCATTGCATCCTTCCTATTTATACTAATTTACATGGCCACAAAGGGCCAACTGCAGCTTGGTAGTCTGTTAGTTGTCACCATCAGCCACCCCTCTGGTTACAGCTGTGGTGATCATGACTTTACATGAGGCATTATTGGCCTGAATTACAAATATCTTCTCGTATGTGCGTAGCTATAGGATTATGCTGTCTTATACGGCCATGATCTGGATTCCATATCTCTCGATGTTCAGGCATTTTCCCCTTCCGCACGTCTACGCTTGCCTTTCCTTTACCGCACACTCCTCCATTCTGCCTTCGCAAGCCCTTTCCATCCTTTGCACTCTTCCTTTGCTTCTATTGCACACGCGTGCATATTCCTTGGCTACACGCACAAAGTTCCTTCTTATGCCCCTTTCTCGGGCCAACAACTACTGACGAGGGCTATATTGAACCAACAACCCCATCAATAGGAGTCTCTGTGGGTGTCTTAGCAGGGTCCGTGCTGGGACGAGGAGCTTGAGGGATTAGGTCATACAGAGTTTCAGATTGGGAATATACTAAGTCCAAATACTGAGCGCAACTAATAGCCTGCTCTTCAGTAACAACACCACCCATAGCCACATCTCAGGCAATGGGATGCAACAAGGATTCCATGAACTAATTAGCTAACAGTTGGTCTAGGATGGGAGCTTTAATAAGTTGTCTATGCCTTCTCCACTCATGGATATGGCCCGATATGTGCTTGGAGGTATTTTGGCAGAGTGAGGTCAAAAGGTCTGTACCCATTTCATAAGGAATGGGTAACTGAAAATGTGTGAGAAAAACCATTGCCAATGAGCTAAAATCCACAAATGAATGTTGTGGAAGTTCAATATACCACTTCGCGATCGTACCGGTCAAAGTCCACTAAAAGATTCTCAAATGAATATAGTCATCCATTAAGGAGTTCAAAGAACACCATATATGAAAAGTCATGACATGATTTTTGGGATCATCTCCCTGCTTCCCATCAAACTTTGGAATGTCTAATGGTAACTTGATTGGAATAGCAGGCCATGAAGGGTTGTGCTAAATGGGGTCATTAATCAACTTGGACAAATTAGACAAGTACAAAGTTGCTAGGAATGGAAGTTGCTGATTAGGTTCAACATACTGATAGTATTGATAAGGAATATCCACACAAGTAGGACCATAAGTTGACTGATACACAGGTTGTTGGGATGGTATATGGGCAGATGATCCTCCCGAAGATCCTCCCAAAGTGGATGGACCTCCATGAGGATGACCACATGGAGGTGGTGGGCCTCCAGGTGTTGGGCCTCCGGCTGGTGGTGGACCTTCAGGTGGTGGTTCCCCACGTGTTGGTCCCCCAAAAGGTGGACCCCTAGGTGGTGGAACTCTAGAAGGTGTGCCTTTGAGTGGTGATACTCCCAAAGATGGGCCTCTAGGTGGTGGGCCTCTAGGTGGTATTCCTCCAGATGGCAGTCCTCCGTAAGGTGGGCCTTCCTCTGGTGGCCCTCCAGAACCTCTGACAGTATGAAAAGGCATTCCTTCCATTACTTGCATGTAGGACCAATTAGGTTTCCCCCATAACGTAAACATGTTTCCAGGGTAACGGATCCTAGGATGCATATTTCCTGTAGATGTAGGTGGACAGTTCGTATCCTATAGGTAGTTGATTCCCTGGGTAACCATAACCCCAAGAAGGTTGGTTGACTGCATGTTGTACCCCTAAGGGTTGGCCTGAACTTGAATGAGGGTTTACCATATTGGTGTTGGTGGGAGGAACAACCACTGTAGGTTTTCCTACAATAGAAGTCTATCTAGCACTAGTAGAAGCTCCACTAACAGATAATGTAACTTGTGCTGGGGGTTTCCCCCCGACGTTGGAATGTACTGATACCATTTGAGCTGAGGATTTACTCTAGCTACATAGGGTATATGAGTACTAGAAACAGGCCCAGGATTTGAAACTGTAGGGTTGGAGTTTTGACTCAGATTATGAGGAGTCACACCACGAGGTGGAAGATCATCATTAGGAGCCAAAGTCTCGGCAAGTGTTCGATATCCAGAGGCCAAGGATTTGAAAGACATGGTAAAAGAGTCAACATAGGTTCTTTGTGAGGTACAGTTGAGGGCATAATTATTTCCACTCTCTCTTGAAAATTGTGATCACGATCAAGAGATGCTTGTATCCTCCTATACTCATCCTCATTAGGTGGAGGGTTCTCAAAATAAGGTCTATTAACCCCAAGTTCGGAAAGGGATTGAACCATAGAAGTTATCCAAAGAGGAGCATTAGGGCCATATTCAGTTTCGATGGACTATCGATAAGAACTTCCATCGAAGAATGAAAGGAAGTGTTAGCCGTAGGAGGATGTTGGACCAAGGGAATAATGTAAGTAGTGAATTGTTCTTTGCTTTCCACAACTGGGCTTCCTTCCACATGGGAATTAGTTGTAGCTCCTTGATTTATGGCTTCTATTGGGATCTCCCCCGTGATAGGTGAAAAGTCGGGTGGTAAGCCCTAGTTTCCTATGGATCATCTCAACTAAAACTCAGCCAGATTGTATGGTCACTAAAACCTAACCTAGGGTTTCAAAACTAGAAACATTAGGCAAAAATTATCCTACACAAACTATAGGCCACAAGAAAAATTAAGTGATAAGAGGGGCTGAACAAGCTAGTTCCTCACTAGGATTTTCAAGTTTTTTCAACTCGCTATATACTGTAGGGTACAATAGTAAAGCCCGACGAGGAGGATCAACCATGCCTCACCTAAATACCCGACTACATGGATGACACATGCATAGTAATATCCTCGAGTGTTGTTCTCGGTGTATTGCGCTAACAAGATGACAAAAGGGATTTTCTTAGATGGTATCCGCAATCCTAGAAGGACCTCCCGATATACATGAGGTACGTGGGAGTTCAAATCCATAGTAGTGTTGTCTAATGCACAACTGTTCACAAGGGGCATTCCGATATACAATCGAGTACGTGAAGTACCTTTTGATATACCTCAAGGGTACGTGAAAGGTCGTTCTATATACCAATGATACGTGGAAGAACCGCGTAGGTCCTAAGTTGCAGTGCAGGGAATAAATGACAGCTCCTACATTTTACAATGTCGGAACATATCTCTAACCTATCACTCAAGTTACTAATATTTTAAACCTATAGCTACCGTTAATTTTAAGTTGAACGGTTCTAGGTGAATGCATGGAGTTATGACAGAAAATTAAAACCATGCAATTATTATATGCAAATTTTTTCACTTTACCATTCAAAGCATGCCTACTTACGGGAAGGAGAGAGTATTTTCTTTTTCAATTTCATTTCAAAAACAAAACTTTCCAAAACAGTCTAACTAAACAAATGTTTTTGAGAACACAAACAAGCAACACACTTCTAATCTTATATTTGAAAGCAAGCAAATGAGGTGAGCTCTCTTTTCCTAAAAAGAAAGACAAAAATACTCAAAGGCACACTAAGCACTTTTTCAATTTTTCTTCAAAAAATGGAAAGATATAACTTAAAACTATGATACATTTTTCTTTTGATGAGACAAGAATGTAAAAAGAAAGGAGAACATGTAGATATGAAAGCTTATGAGGCTAGTTGGAGATCCAATAGTTCATCTTCAAACAGAATTCTAATCAAATCTCAACAAAACATTTTCTTTTTCAAAAAGAAAAAAGAAGCATTTCATAAACTTAATGAAGAATGAAAGCAAAAACCAACAAGAAGTATTCCTTTTCAATCTTATCAAGCATCAAGAAGAGATCTAACTGAGCAAAAACCTCCAAGCACTCCTTTCAAAAATCAAAACCAAGCATATAAGCAATCAAAATGATGAGTGTAACCTAGCTTTTGAATTCAACAAAACAAGCATTTACCACATTAAGATTTTGAATCCAACTACTGATATCTTTGCAAATAAACCCAAACAAATACATAACAAAAAGAAAAAATCCCAAAGTTTTGAAATGACAAGAAAGTAGAAGACCTACCTGGCATTGCTTCTCGAGGGTTGGTGAGATAGCAGTTT
Organism: Pseudotsuga menziesii; assembly: GCA_001517045.1. Lineage (NCBI taxonomy): Eukaryota > Viridiplantae > Streptophyta > Pinopsida > Pinales > Pinaceae > Pseudotsuga > Pseudotsuga menziesii. The sequence goes on from LPNX010225784.1 coordinate 246,945, forward strand.
TGGCTCAACCCTATTTCTTGTCCACTGAAACAGTGTGGTGGCACCTCTTCCTGAATACTAATCACAGGCGGTGGCACCGCTTAATGTCCACTGTGCATGTGCGGTGTCTTGTATAAATAAAAAAACAAAACAACGACGAAAAACAAAAAGTTAGCTACTGTAATACTGGCATTAAAATCATGAATTGACAGGAATATAAAGTACAAAAGATAAGAATGACTCATATCTGAGCATATTTGACTATACCAAACCAATATCTCAATAGATCAACTAATATATCTAATCAACTGAAACAAGATCTCTCTGGATCAACTAGTATATTTGACCAATGAAATACCGAAGCTTATATTTTAGACAAGGGTTTGAAGACCAAGGAAGATAAGATGTGCTGAAAGCTATTCCCCAGTGGAGTCGCCAGATTTGTTTCTAGGAAAAATGCACCTCTTGTGGGCAAGAGTTTCTCCTCTAGTATGAATGGTTCAGATCTAGAACAAATGAGTTACAACAGAGATGGAAGACTTCCCATAGGAGTTGTGGAGATATGGAATGAGTCCCTTTGATGGAGTGGTGTAGTCGTTTCCTATGGCGATGGATATTCATGGTCACACCTGCACAATCACATGAAACAAGAAAACAAGATAAAAAAGCACCAAAATATAATCCACAATTCTATGTCAATGACTAAGGAATCCAACAATAAAATACATGATTATAACATAACATAATTTATGGGAAAGGAACCAACTTTGCATTAAAGATGAAGACGAAGTTTACAACCTTCACCTTAGTGTTGATATTCCCCTTCACATGCTAATGCCTTTTCCCCAAAAGATCCAAATTGCTCCTTCTATGCTCACCCTACTGATTTGGCCATAATGTCAATGCAACAACATAAATTTTCCCTCCCTCAACCATGGGGTATGAGCCTTCTATTATAGGCCTTGGGAGGATAGGGATGGTTGAGTAAATGGTGGGTGAGGTGGATAGCAGATCCCAAAAGGATGGATCTCGAGTATAAGTGGTCCTCGGGTGTAGGGATAAGGGTTCCACGAAGTCTTCCTTCGAGAAGCTTCATGGAAACCTCTCTTTTTCACTTTTTACCAAGGGCACTGCTTCTCCTCCACTATGACAGAGTGGTGATAGGGCAGAACTGTGCCTTGAACAAGAGGTAAAGGTGTTGGAACCACCTACTGTCAAGATATTGTAGGCATTACTAAAGAAGGTAACACCCCTTGACATAAGGGCAGAAGCAGTGCTAGATTTTCATATGCAATATTTAAGTCTGGGCCAGTATTTTCACTTCACAACTTTGGGATTTAGGGAAAATATTTATGTTTGGGACCTCATCACATGATGATGATGAGATTTATGTGTAATGGTGAGAGATAGAGAGACAAAGATAAAACAATTGCATTTAGAGGTCCAAACTGTGTATTATCTATAGAAGTGCAGAGAAGAATATAGATCATATTTTTGTAGATTGTAGTTTTGGTCAAGAGGTCTCGATGGAAGTGTTGGAAATACTTAATATTTCCATAGATGTAATCATCCCACGTTGGGAGAAAATATTTTGTACTGGAGAAACTGGTTTCCTTTACTCAAAAAACTGCCTCTTTTCCTGCAGTGGGAGATATGGAAAGCAAGAAATACACTGCTATTTGAAAACCTCTCTTAGTCTCCCATAGTGATCAATCTTAAATGACTAAGTTTTTTTTAGGATGTTTTTAATACTTTTGGAAAAAAATCCTTGTGTTCTACATGACCCTATTCTGGAAAAGGATACCCCCTAGGGGCATTTAGATGGTGTTGCAAATTTGAATCATTGTGGGTGCAAGATGGTTATATATTTGCTAGAAGACCATCTGTTCTTATTAAATATGGGGAATAGTATTGGAATGAACTTTCAACCATAATTGTTTTCCTTATGGGGTCTTCTCAAGTTTGCTTTAATGGAAAACATTCGGTTGATCCAGTTATTTGGTGATTCTAGAGTAATGACAGACTGAGAAAATAGTGTTTATTCCCTACATTTTATACTTTTGGATATTTGGTGTGATAAGCTCAGTTTCTCTTGAAAAATTCAATTATTTTACCATAATCCTTATTTATAGGCAGTTAAAGACAATGGCTGGAAGTTTGTCAAACGAGGCCGTTGGTTTAACAGAAGGCCTCCTCTTTTAAGAGGATTTTAAGGATTACTCCTTATAAAAATCTAGCACTTACCTTTTCTATTAGAGGTTTAAGAATTTTTTGTATTCGAGTTGCATTTTTTTGGAGAGTCTACTAGGCACAAATAAGCGTATTCCCGTAATATTGGTGGATGTCGATATGTCAGAGGGCTTGTTGGAAAATATTGAAGTGGGTTGGGATAAAGGATCATTTATCCAAACTCTGGACTACTAGAGAGTGCCCTTCCAGTGTTTCAAATTCCATTGTATAGGTCATTTAAGTTATGTGTGCGACCAATCCTTTAGGGGGGACTTTGATAACTCCACATCCCGAGAGGAGATGGATGATGAGGTGGAGAACATTTCATGTCCCATGCCTTTGGATGGAGACTCAGATTTGCAATTTATGAGTGATTTAAAAATTTTCTTCCATTTTACTTAAATATCTATCTGGTGACGAGATCTTGGGGGCTACGTCAGTATTGGGGGTGAGGGTAGATCATAGTGATGTTGGGGTTACACTGGTGGCCCAGAAGACCATTTTTCCTCCTTTGAAAGGCCCCAGTCCTGAATCTGATCTTATGGAGCCTAGCCTCCCTATCATCTTTGTTCACAACAAAGTCCTTCTCCTATGTTTTGACTCTGTCCCAACCGAGAGTTCACAGGGTTTCGATGTCGGGAACATGAGACCCCTTAATACTTGTCTTAAATTTTCACCCCTAGAAGATGTTTTTCCTTTACCTACAAAGGATACCCCATCCATAAACATGGGATCTAGGAAGGTTCCTCTCTTGACATATGTAGGGGTGCCGAAAGCTATGAAAACTGATGACCAAACTATCCTAATAGCATCCATTAGGTTCCAAAACGTAACTGCCCCGAAGAAGACTAAAAAGAAGTCAAGGTTTGATCAGATGGGTGAATCAAGATGGATCAACCCTAAAGTTTCTTCTATCGTGTCCGTGGAGTCAATTTTATCTTTTGACATTCCATCTTCTGAAAATATTGGGGCTTTTAGAGAAGATGATCTCTAGGAAGGGGTTAATCAATGATCAATTTGTCCTTCTATTAAAAAACAGGATCGCAAAGTAATAACAATAAACAAAATGAAAAAACTAAACATAAACACATTACAAGAGAGACGCCAATATAACATGGTTCACCCAAGATGGGCTATGTCCACACAGAAATTTTTAGTCCTTTATTATTATACCGTCCAACAAATTGAAGGGATAACACCTAAATCAAACCAGATGCACTTCCTTTTCACTCTCTCATAGTCTCTCTCACACAATCACAAAGATCGTTTTACAATGCTACAACACAATACACTCACATATTACAATGCTTTCCTATTATAGCAGAATTACCATGGGAAAATACCACGGGCCCGCAAACAGTTGGCCAACAAACATCCAAAAAATTATTTTGGGGGCTTCACCCCCAAACCCCCTTTCTCAGGGGCCGTACCCCTAAACTCATGCTAGGGGTAGCCCTCAGACCCCCTTATCGGGGGGGACAGTCCCCCTAGATGCCTACAGGGGAACAATTCCCCCCTCTACCCCACTGCTTGGACGAGTGTACAATAAAACTAGGGTGCAAACATGACTAAACAATAAAATCACTAAATTAGGAAGATCAGGCTCATGTCTGTGGTGTCAACTTTAACTTTTGACACTCCATCTTCTGAAAATATTGGGGCTTTTAGAGCAGATGGGCCCCAGGAAAGGGTTAATCGATGATCATTTTGTCCTTAAATATCATAGGGGTAGGAAATGGTCCTAAGTGAGATGCCTTTAATAGATTTTTAGAATGAATAGGTATATATATTACACTACTTCAGGAGACCATGTCCAGTGGAGTTGTAGCTTGTGATTTTTTTTCCGAAGATGAAGCCCAATTAAAAATTTTGTGGGGTGGATGCTTATGGGTTATCAGGGGATCTATTGATTGCTTAAGATCCTATGATTGCTGATTTTTCCCCATTTCACACTATTGCAGGGATCAGGATTGAGGGTCACGTATGGGGACTTGACCGACCTCTTAATATCCTAAGTATATATGGACCCTACAATGACAAGACACTTTCTTGGGATAAGGTTGCTAATGCTGGACTATCAAATGATCCTTCACTCATTATTTTTGGTGATCTCAACTTGACATTAACCATGGATGAATTTTGTGGTTTGAAGGTTGTTAATGATCCTTTGTCCACATACCTGAAAGACTTATTTGAGAGGGTGAGGTTGTTCGATGTTACCCCTTCTATTTTGCTTCCAACATGGTCAAATGGTTTCTCAAGGCAGATTGATATTTCTAAGTGCTTGGATAGGTTTTTTATGGTTGTTATGCCAAAATGTCGTCACCCTCATGTTATGAGATAGGTATCCCCTTGACTGCTTCAATCCCTCAGAGTTTCCCTAGAGAAATGAAGGAATAAATTAACCCCTTGCAATTTTTCACTCTTTTGAGCTAGTAATGCTCTTTCCCCATTGACAAAAAGCGTTACCCAAGAAGAAAAGAGCTAGCACCGCCCTTGATACATGAGAAAAGAGAGGTGCCATGGCTATTTCCCTTACTACCAAAAGTGGTACCCCCTTATCACCACCTGTTTGCTTCTTTGGAAAATTGGTGCTCAAGTTTTGAAGGCAAAAAGAGAAGCTTCGAGAAGATTCTTGAAGCTTGCCTATGTGGAGCCTCATCCCTATGGTATAGGACGAGCTGGAGCTAGAGATCCTCCCTTTTGGGATCTAATATCCACCTCACCTATGAGATCCTCAACCATGCCTATCCTCCCATGGCTTTAAACACTAGCTCATCCCCCATGGGACTGGAGGAGGAAGAATTGTGTTTCATACCCAAACTCTATCAAAATCATTCTTGAGTCTTTGGAGGCAAGGTGAAGTTAGAGGAAAGGGGCCATTGGAAGGAACTCTCAACACCAAGGCATGCAGGTTGTAGTCTCTCCAATCATTTATTAATAAAGAATGTATTTTATTTCCCATATTTACTATTTCATGTGTTTATATTCCTTGATTCCTTGGTCACAAGCATAGATCTAGTTGATTATATTGTATGCTATCATGTTTTCTTTGTTGTCTTCCATCTTTTACAGGTTCTTCTACGAGGATAGTGAGGAAAAAATTTGAGAGAAGCATCATGGCATTCCATTCAAGTGATTAACCAGATATAGGTAGAGTCTAGAATTCTGTGTTTGTGTTTTGTTCTAGATCTGAACCATTCAGACTAGGGAACTAGCTCTTGTCCACAAGAGGTGTGTGTTTCTAGCTAACAAAAGTGGCGACTTCGTTGGGTTGCTAATGTTGGACTATCAAATGATCCTTCACTCATTATTTTTGGTGATCTCAACTTGACATTAACCATGGATGAATTTTGGGGTTCGAAGGTTGTTAATGATCCTTTGTCCACATACCTGAAAGACTTATTTGAGAGGGAGAGGTTGTTCGATGTTACCCCTTCTATTTTGCTTCCAACATGGTCAAATGGTTTCTTGAGACAGACCAATATTTCTAAGTGCTTGGATAATTTTTTGATGGTAGAACAATTTGCACTGTGAATAGGGAGATACCAATCGTGGTCCACTCTGACTAGTATTTCTAACCACAAATCCATTGCACTACAGATTGTTTTTGAGGACAATGCTAATCATTATCCTTTCAAGTTTAATAAAACATGGTTAGAAGAACCAGATTTATCTTCCATGATTAATAAATGTGGATTTCATACTCGAACCATAACTCTCCTTCCTCTATGTAGAACTTGATCAAGAAATTGAAGCTACTTCAACCAGAGGTGGCGAAATAGGATAAGGACAAAAAAATGAAAATACTAAAGAGTTGTCCCTACTGGAATCCAAAATATAAAAGTTCAGAAACAAGGTGGATCACAACAGGGATGATTTTAAGGAGCCATACTTATTTAAAAGTGTATAAACATTGGCGAATATTACCAATTTTTAACATGCCAACTATAAAATGATTGGCAATATTTTTCAAAAAATATTTTAATTTCCAATGATTTTATATCGTTTATATAATAATTTGGCTATTTTTAGGGTGAAAAATTTTTACCCCATCAAAATTGGGCGAAACATGGCTTCAAAAAATGCAAAATGGTGAATCTTTTTTGGAAGAAAAACATGGAAAAATATCCCACTGGGCTAAAATTCGCCCCTAAAATTATCCCTGGATCACAAGTTTTTTGTTGATCATCGGGAATCTAGAGTGGTTGGTATGGATCAACAACGTGTTAAGATTATGAGGCATATAGAAGCCACTTGGAGGTTGAAAATATATGTTATTTGGATTAAAGAGGGGGACTCTAACTCAAACATTTTCCAACATTTTGCATCACATAGGAGGAACATCAAATCCATCTGGGAGCTGAAGAATAGTGAGGGAGTTCTCTTGTTAGATCAAGGTGCCTTAAAGGTGGAGGTTGTTTCAAGCATAGATCTAGTTGATTATATTGTATGCTATAATGTTTTCTTTGTTGTCTTCCATATTTTATAGGTTCTTCTGCGAGGATAGTCAGGAAAACCTTTGACAGAAGCATCATGGCATTCCATTCAAGTGATTAACCAGATATAAGGAGAGTCTAGCATTCTGTGTTTGTGTTTTGTTCTATATTTGAACCATTAAAACTAGGGAACCAGCTCTTGTCCGTAGGAGGTGTGTATTTCCAGCTAACAATACTAAAGAGTTGTCCCAACTAGAATCCAAAATAGAGGGGTTCGAAAACAAGGTGGATCACAAGTTTTTCATTGATCATCGAGAATCTAGAATGGTTGGTATGGATCAACAACGTGTTAAGATTATGAGGCATATAGAAGCCACTAGGAGGCTGAAAAGCTATGTTATTTGGCTTAAAGAGGGGGATTCTAACTCAAACATTTTCCAACATTTTGCATCACATATGAGGAACATCAAATCCATCTGGGAGTTGAAGAATAGTGAGGGATTTCTCCTGTCCATAGGGGTAGGAAATGGTCCTAAGAGAGATTCCTTTAATAGAGTTTTAGAATGAATAGGTATGGATATTACACTACTTCAAGAGACCATGTCCAATGGTGTTGTAGCTTGTGATTTTTTTCCAAAGATGAAGCCCAATTGAAAATTTTGTGGGGTGGATGCTTATGGGTTAACAGGGGATCTATTGATTGCTTAAAATCCTATGCTTGTTGATTTTTCCCCATTTCACACTATTGCAGGATTGAGGGTCATGTATGGGGACTTGACTGACCTCTTAATATCCTAAGTATTTATGGACCCTACAATGACAAGACACTTTTTTGGGATAAGGTTGCTAATGCTGGACTATGCTTGATTCATTGGTCACAAGCATAGATCTAGTTGATTATATTGTATACTATCATGTTTTATTTGTTGTCTTCCATCTTTTACAGGTTCTTCTGCAAGGATAGTGAGGAAAACCTTTGAGAGAAGCATCATGGCATTCCATTCAAGTGATTAACCAGATCTAGGGAGAGTCTAGCATTCCGTGTTTGTGTTTTGTTCTAGATCTGAACCATTCAGACTAGGGAACCAACTCTTGTCTGCAAGAGGTGTGTATTTCTGGCTAACAATACTAAAGAGTTGTCCCTACTCAAATCCAAAATAGAGGAGTTTGAAAACAATCTGGATCACGAGTTTTTCGTTGATCTTCGGGAATCTAGAATGGTTGGTATGGATCAACAACGTGTTAAGATTATGAGGCATATAGAAGCCACTTGGAGGCTAAAAAGCTATGTTATTTGGATTAAAGAGGGGGACTCTAACTCAAACATTTTCCAACATTTTGCATCACATAGGAGGAACATCAAATCCATCTGGGAGTTGAAGAATAGTGAGGGAGTTCTCCTGTCCGCAGGGGTAGGAAATGGTCCTAAGAGAGATGCCTTTAATAGAGTTTTAGAATGAATAGGTCTAGATATTACACTACTTCAGGAGACCATGTCTAGTGGTGTTGTAGCTTTTTATTTTTTTTGAATATGAAGCCCAATTGAAAATTTTGTGGGGTGGATGCTTATGGGTTATCAGGGGATCTATTGATTGCTTAAAATCTTGTGCTTGCTGATTTTTCCCCATTTCACAGTATTGTAGGGATCAGGATTGATGGTCACGTATGGGGACTTGACCGACCTCTTAATATCCTAAGTATATATGGACCCTACAATGACAAGACACTTTTTTGGGATAAGGTTGCTAATGCTGGACTATCAAATGATCCTTCACTCATTATTTTTGGTGATCTCAACTGGACTATGCTTGATTCCTAGGTCACAAGCATAGATCTAGTTGATTATATTGTATGCTATCATGTTTTCTTTGTTGTCTTCCATTTTTATCAACGGCCCTTCCCCTAAACTCCTGCTAGGGGTAGCCATAAGACCCTTCTGTTAGGGGTACAGTCCCCCCCGGTTGCCTGCAGGGGGACGATTTCCCCCTGCACCCCATTGCTCAGATGAGTGTACAATAAAACTAGGGTACAAACATGACTGAACAATAAAATCACTGAATCAGGAATATCAGGCTCATGTCTGTGGCGTCAACTTTAACTTTTGACACTCCATATTTTGAAAATATTGGGGCTTTTAGAGCAGATGGGCCCCAGGAAGGGGTTACTCGATGATCATTTTGTCCTTAAATATCACAGGGGTAGGAAATGGTCCTAAGAGAGATGCCTTTAATAAATTTTTAGAATGAATAGGTCTGGATATCACACTAATTTAGGAGACCATGTCCAGTGGAGTTGTAGCTTGTTAATTTTTTTCGAAGATGAAGCCCAATTGAAAATTTTGTGAGGTGGATGCTTATGGGTTATCAGGGGATCTATTGATTGCTTAAAATCCTGTGCTTGCTGATTTTTCCCAATTTGACAGTATTGCAGGGATCAAGATTGAGGGTCACATATGGGGACTTGACCGACCTCTTAATATCCTAAGTATATATGGACCCTACAATGACAAGACGCGTTTTTGGGATAAGGTTGCTAATGCTGGACTATCAAATGATCCTTCACTCATTATTTTTGGTGATCTCAACTTGACATTAACCATGGATGAATTTTGGGGTTTGAAGGTTGTTAATGATCCTTTGTCCACATATCTGAAAGACTTATTTGGGAGGGAGAGGTTATTCGGTGTTACCCCTTCTATTTTGCTTCCAACATGGTCAAATGGTTTCTCAAGACAGACCAATATTTCTAAGTGCTTGGATAGGTTTTTGATGGTAGAACAATTGGGACAGTCAATAGGGAGATACCAATCATGGTCCACTCTGACTAGTATTTTTTACCACAAAGCCATTGCACTATAGATTGATTTTGAGGACAATGCTAATCGTTATCCTTTCAAGTTTAATAAAACATGCTTAGAAGAACCAGATTTATCTTCCATGATTAATAAATGTTGGATTTCATACTCGGACCATAACTCTCCTTCCTCTATGTATAACTTGATCAAGAAATTGAATCTACTTCAACCAGAGGTGGTGAAATGGGATAAGGACCAAAAAATGAAAATACTAAAGAGTTGTCCCTACTGGAATCCAAAATAGAGGAGTTTGGAAACAAGGTGGATCACACGTTTTTCGTTGATCATCGGGAATCTAGAATGGTTGGTATGGATCAACAACGTGTTAAGATTATGAGGCATATAGAAGCCACTTGGAGGCTGAAAAGCTATGTTATTTGGCTTAAAGAGGGGGACTCTAAATCAAACATTTTCCAACATTTTTCATCACATAGGAGGAACATCAAATCCATTTGGGAGCTGAAGAATAGTGAGGGAGTTCTCCTGTTAGATCAAGGTGCCTTAAAGGTGGAGGTTGTTTCAAATTTTAGTAAGTTATACAAGCAAAGTCCCGTTAACAATTTAATTGAGAAGCTATAGGTTTTAAAATTGCATCCTAGGTTTTTTAGTTTTGAACATGGCAGAAAAATGGGCCCAGAAGATAGATATTGATGGAGTTAAAGAGGCGTTAAAAAAATTCATGAAAGATAAAAGTCTAGGCCCAAACAGTTGGACTGCCAATTTTTTTCTTTATTTCTTTGACATTGTTGGTCAATATATGCATAATTATATTGAGGAGTCTAGATAGAAGAAACAAATCATGTAAAATTTGAATTCAACATTCATTACTCTGATTCCCAAAAGGGATAGGATAGATTCATTTGATGACTTGTTGGCCTGATTTTCTGACCTAGGCCAACAAGGAGGTTTTGCCCACACAATCAGCTTAAAGCAGCGTCCGATGTGTTTGGATTAGCAAAACCTCGCAGGTTATGGTCCTGCTACCAACTAATTTTTCTCTTAAGGAGAAATTAAAATCAGCAAAATCTAACCTATCCTAATGTTATTTCTATTCAATTAAATCCTAAAACTATTTAAGTTGACTAAATGAATCCTATAATTAGTTTCAACTATCTAAACTGTCTTATGGTTGCTTTCTTAAGGAAAGACTCCAAGTTTTGAAAAGTTTTCTGAATATAAAGACTTGTCAAAAGTATGCTAAAATTATACTAATTGATTTAACAGCTGTTAACTAAAATATATTAAAATAAAACTTAATCTGAATTATTCTATCTGTCCTATATATTCTATCTCAGCTGAGAGTGGTTCTAAATACTAGATTAATTATTAATTAATAATAGATAAACAGAAAGAAAAAGTGCACAATTTAAATAGAAACATTTAAATTATACATAATAAGTCACTCTGTTATATAATAACTGGACAGAAAAACTCAAAACAAACAATTATTTTAGTTCTCTGAAATTAATTAATAATTAATGATCAATATAGCTATTTGAACCCAAAGATGATGTCTAATAAAATCACTGTAAAAATACAAATGATATTTTTAGCAGATAGAAATATATATCATTATAGCTTAAGTTTATAGTAAAAATACTAATAAACACAATCATAACGATATATTTGTTCAAAATGCGATATTGGATTGACAAAGTGAAAATTGTAATTAAACACAAATATAACAAAGCATACTGTGTTAATATTAAGATAGAAGATAAGATGCTGAAATATATAATATATCCAAAACAATAATACCAGTAATGATATCAGTCTGTAGATGTCCAGTTGTATCTCACATCCAAAGATTCAACTTCAGGAATGAAACAACACTAGCAGCAAAATATATTTCAAGTATGTTTTCTTCAAACACTCCATCCTCTAGTTCATCAAAATTCCTACCTTATATAATACTATGATTCAGTTTTCCCCGTTAATGTTACATGCAACATTATAGGGTTCCTATAACTATAAAGAGAATCGAATCTCTTATATCAAACACCTGTCACTATAAACAGAAAAACGACTAGCCTAAATTAAAGGTACTTGGAAAATTCGTGGCCATTGTTGAAACTCTAGCCTTCAACAAACAGCCACATCTCCCAGCCAATGCATAAACAACGTCCCGAAACTATGGAGAGGGGTGATGACAAACCCACCTGCGTTTAACAAACGAAGTATCTCATTAAAACTGTTTACAATAAATATCACAGAATAAACTAAGATTTAAATGTATGCCTGTAAAATCTGCGATTTTACAGGCATGCATTACAAAACATTTCATTACCTGTTTGAAAGTGATACAATCCATGCACTTTGAAAAGGAAAATGAGAATAACCATCATGTTTTACTTTGAAGAGCGATTACTCTTCATGCTTCAGCTAATTTGGCCTTTAACCTGATAATCTTTATGTTTTGTTTTTCAATTCGTTCAAGTAGGTGCTGATTCGTACCTATTATTGACCTCTTTGCTTTTTTATATCGATTCTTTTTAGCACTTATTTCTTTCCATCTGCTGATCCAATCTATCAACTCTTCTCTAAACGTTCTATTTTCTTCTTCCAACAATGTTGTACTAGATAGACAATGCTTAAGTTTATCCTTCAACTCTGTAATCTTGGCCTGGTATGCATTATCTAGTACATGTTGAAGAGTTTCTTCTTCATTAGCTACCTGAGGCGAATTAGGGCTATCAATGTTCTGACTAGATGACTGGGGACTGATAAAGGATGGTTCAGGGTCTGCAACGCAAGTGTCCATACATGGTTGAGTGATCTCAACCTTGCCCAATTTTGCACCATTACCTTTTACAAAAGTAGGATTATTTACATGAATAGTATTAGGGATCGATGATGGAATGTCATCTTCAATATGGACGACTGCAGGCTAAGTATCCTGTCGATTAGCCATAGGAATCAGAACTATAGGGATATGGTTCATACTTCTGGTAACCCTCCTGGAAAACACAAGATTATCTAACTCAAACCCTCCTTTATCGCAGCATATTTGAGCAAGATGATCTAGCTTACGCATAGATTCCCTGCAATGTTCATAAGGATTATTTCACTCGGATACATTTTTACAATGAATAGTGTTAACATATTTGTTTTCGATTAACCCTTTCTCTGTTTTTGCAGGAGCACTATGACCTCTATCAAATGAGGGCTGATCCAAGACTATTTTAGAACAACCTGGAATTGTATTATCAACATTTTCATTATTGATACCAGCGTTCACTGGTAGCTCGGCTTCTTCAAGCCTTTTACCTTCTAACCCACTCTCTTCTACCCCAGTCTCGGGAACATTATTGACCTCAGGATTAACAGCCTTTCGTTTCCTGCGAGTTCTTGGAGAGGGGTTCGGCCAATATTGGGTCGGCCCCAAACAACAGTCAGTTAAAAACCCATCCCATGACTTGCCATTTAAAGACAATTGATGTTGCACTATAATTTTGATTAATCCGTGGTGAAAAAGACTTATGTCAGGGTTATTAAAACTTCTAATAGCCTGTGACATCTTCTTCAAACTTTGCCATAGGTAAAAGGGTAAATTAAGCCTACAGCCCTGCAATGCTAATAGCAGTCTTAAATGGTAATAGTGTAAATGGGAGAAACGTCCATCGCAGGACACATACCTGACCAGAATTTTGTAATAAGCTTTCCATTCAGGCTTCAGAAATCTGATAGGGACACCTATCTTCAATTTAGTATTATCTGGCAATGGTAGCAACAGAGATAAACACTTTTTCTTATTAACCTTCCTACCCTTGAACCAGCGTTCCCCAACTTGCGGAAGCTGTGTCGCTTCTGCTATCTTGTCCTCGTTGATAATGAATTTAAAACCCCCTGTCTGCACAATGTCCTCTTTTAAATTCATGGCAAATATTTTAGTTACTTCTGCATGATGGCCATCGAAACTCTTAAAGCATTTCCCCCACCCAATTTTCTTGAATCGCAAGGCTACCTCCTCGTTTGCTTCTATGAGCTCAGAACCAGAGATTTCGAAACGGTTCAATGGAGCCATAGTTTCCTCCACGCTCTCCTGGCTTCGGACTGGAATGAACAGAAAGGTGAATAGAGAGGGAATAGGTACCCAAATGTATGACATGATGTGCAAACTTCACATGCTTTGGATCTGACAGACAGGAGATCTCTAGACTTAGCCATTTTAGCCGAACCCTGGCAATAATGAGTGCTGCAACCAACGTTATATTATGATTTATACATGTTTAACCATGACTTAGTCATGAATAGCAGTGATATTTAACCAAATCGACATATCGGTGATCATTTGATTGACATGCTATAAACCAAAATATTGATTACATAGAGTGATCATAATGAGCATGTACATCGTTATGGAATGGAATGACTATCAACATTAAAACCTGAGGATACGAATCATCAATATATTCACAGCTGTTAGTTAATTATTAGGTGTAAGCCACATCTCAATGCCAACGCAATAATCTGAACAGCAGGCCTTATTAATTCGACACATGGATCTCGTAACTCTGTCAATTAGTAGTCTTTTCCAGTTTTAACGTGGAAGGTGGTAGCATTCAAGGTGATATAGTACCGATATCATGTATCCTAATGTTTAGCATGGCAACTAGCTAATGACTTGATTATCATACTTATTTCATGTATATACATAAGATTTCATAGATCCAGTTTTAAGACTTTCAAAAACAATCCCATTGATTAATATCCGAAATTAAATTTGATAGGATATTGAATGATAAAACTACAATATATGAAAATTCTTATATGATAATCATTTATTTACTAACTACATATATACAATTTTTTACAAAGTGAGGGTAAGGCATTACATATGAAATATGAACATTAGGTTTAATAAAGTTTTAATTTAATAAGTCACCTAAATTCTAAGAGTTTGGGACTCATAATACCTTACCCACATCCAGCTCAGAATGTGTTTGATTGATTTCCCTTTGGCAGACTATCCTTTCAAGTTTCTTAGATCATATATAATCATATATAAAATTAACTTAATGATCGAATTGATTATATAGAATTTTATAAAACTGACTAACAGCTGCTAATTGCCAAGTTTATAAACATATTTTCATCAATATCTTAACGTGTCATTTTACTCTTCTTCGATTGAGAGCACCTTCAGAATCAAAGATTCTGAAGGTGCTCTTTTATAATTTCAAATTGGTAAATCATAAAAGAGCTGATCTCCCTTCATCTTAATGAGAAATGAAGGGGTTGTTGCTGGCTGCCAACATGACTGTAGGCCAATCTCATTATGCAATATGATCTACAAGGTCATAACCAAGATTATTTCCATCAAAATGAAACTGGTCTTAGAGAAGTTTATTTCTTCTAAGAAATTTGGTTACTTGGATAGTAGACAAATATTAGATGCAATGGGTATTGCACAAGAGTGTCTTCACTGGGTTAAATCCAAACATTTAAAAGCCTTTATCTTCAATATGGATTTAGTAAAAGGTTACAACTGAGTGGAATGGTCCTTTATACGATTTATGTTTATCGAGATCAGAATGCCAACTGAAGTTACTAACTAGATTACGTTGTGTATTAATTAGGCCTCTTTCGTTGTCCTTGTAAATGGATATCCATCATATTTCTTCCGAAGTAGTAGAGGACTAAGAGAAGGATGCCCATTATCTCCATTTCTATTTATACTAGTCATTGAAGGACTTAGTAGGCTCATTAACCAAGCCAAGGAGGAGCAAAACATTAAAGGTATCAATATCTCCTGATCTTTGCCAATTACACATTTACTTTTTGTTGATGATGTGATTTTGCTTGGGTTGGATAATGTGGAGGAATGACAACATTATTATGGGATTATTGATATTTTTGGCAAATCCACATGAGTGATGATTAGCACACAAAAATTGATGTTCTTGCATAACAATCCAGGAGTCAAGATATGTAAGCAGATCAGATATTTGTTCATGTTCACTATTGAGAGCTTAGACAATGGTTTTAAGTATCTTGGCTTCCATATGAAACCATATTTCTACAAAATAGAGGACTAGAACTCGCTAATATAAAGGGATGAAAGAGGGATTAAACATTGGACCTTTTGCTAGCTATCACTTGGGGGTATAATTGTGTTACTGAATTCATTTTTACATAGCTTACCAATTTACTGGATTTCTCTATTTTTGGTTCATGTGACAATGCTAAATAGAATTATACAAATGATCTTTCATTTCCTTTGGTTTGGAAGTTCCTATGAATCAAACATACATTTGGCATCGTGGGAAAGTTTAGCTCTTCCAAGGTATTGTGCTAGTTGGGGCATTAAAAGGTTAGAGTGTTTTAGCATGGATCTATGTACCGAGAGTCTCTGGAGGGGTTCAGAGGACTATAAAGGCGAAATATTTGTGTGGTTTTCCAGTTTTACATTGGATTAGAAGGCCTAGGTTAATAACAATGAATTCGTCAATTGTATGGAGGGGCTTCTTAAAGTGTTCCAAGTACTTGGTAATCATCTCAGCTGGTGTGTGGGAAAAGGGATACAAGTCTTCTTTGACGTTGACCCTATGATAGGGATTAATGAGGAATATAAATAATCTATCTTGTTGTTATCACAACTCCATAACAAAAATGTGTATGCATTGGTTCAAGTCATCAGAGAGGGAAGTGACAACGACTCTATAAATTATTGCTATAGAGCAAATGAAATTGGGTTGTTTAGGGATGTTGTAGATGAGTGGAACCATTATATTTTGGCATTAAAATAGGAAGGTGTTATATTAACTAAGAAAGGAGATGCACTTGCATGGGATTGGCAAGATGCAAATGGAAATCTCACTGCTAAGAAAGATCGAAGCCATTGTTGCTTAGGAAGGGATGTATGATGCAAACCAATGGTATGCAAAATGGAAGAGAAGGATTCTTATTAAGGCAATTTTTTTTGTCTTCGTATTGAGAATAAGATCCTTTCCTAGGACAATCTGCAAAAAAGGAGGTTTGTTGGACCGGGTGTCTATGTACTTTGATTTTCATAATCAAAGACTGTAGCCAATCTATTATGTCATTGTAACTTTTTTAAGGAAACATGGTTGGGTTTAAAATTGAAACTTATTAATGGGGATATGAGGGATAAGTTCAATTTTGTGAACTATATTTATAGTTGGTTGCACACAAAGGTGAAATTTAAGAATCTTCCATTGCTCATTAGTTGGGAAGTGTGGAAAATAGGCCAAAAATATATGAATATTTGACAACATCATGCCATCAGTCTCTTTTGCATGTAGTTTAGTTCTTCAATCTCTTATTACTAATGTTGATTATAAATTGGTCACTATACAAAGAATTATCACACACCCGACTTTCTTTGATGAAATTCCAATTGTATTTTTTATGTGGTTTACCACCAAGGTATGTGTGGGGTAGGGATGATCCTAAATATAAAAAAGGACCACCAGATTCTCCTTAGGATGCCCATTGGTGAGGGAAGCAATACTAAGGTGGAGTTTGTGGCATGTTGGGGCTTGTTGTGGTTTGCTCATAGGAGAAGGGTTTTTAGAGTCAATATATTTGGTGACTCAAAGATAACCATTGATTGGGCTTGTGGTCAAGTGGAAACACATACTTTGTATTTGAACCACTGGTTATGTAAGNAGGGGTTTTAGAGTCAATATATTTGGTGACTCAAAGATAACCATTGATTGGGCTTGTGGTCAAGTGGAAACACATACTTTGTATTTGAACCACTGGTTATGTAAGCTTTGACACTTGATTGAAGAGTTCAATGAGATTACCTTCAAGCACATTTATAGGGAATTAAATTCATAGACAAACGCTCTCTCTAAGGTGTCTATAGGAATTATGGATGGACATGTTTTATTTGAGGAGTAGTTATCCAACCAATTCGTGGATTCAAGATCTGTATTTGTCTTTCAGGGTCTCCTTTAGGATGCCTCATGTTGTTTTTCATTTTTGTTGTGTTCTACATGTTATGTTATCATAGTCGATGCCTTATACACAAGCTATATGAAAATAGTTTCTTATAGATAGATGGATGTAAGGTAGATAGCTCCTAAAAGTTCGATTTTGGTAACTATATGACTCTAAATGCATATGTTGACTCAAATCTATGTAAATTTAATTTATTAAGAAATAACCAATTATAACTAATTTTCATTTTGAAAAAAGGCTCAGTTGTAGGGAGGGTTTGTTAAAAGTTTATTTGTAAAGGATTCACGTGTCATGCTTTTTTCTTAGCTTAAAAAATATTAGATAATGATGAAAAAAACCAATTGTAATTTTGATTTCCTTAAACAACAAGGATTCATGCCAACGCATACCTGTCATGGTTGGATTCATAGTTAAAAGCGTGGGTTTGTTGAGCGAGTTGGCACGCTTGTATTGTTGAACGAGTTGGTAATCATGGATTTGGAGGTTGGACGTTGTTGATTTGGACTTTTTTAATTTGTTGAACGAGTTGGTACTCATGGATTTGGAGGTTGGACATTGCTGATTTGAACATTCTTGATTTGTTGAACGAGTTGCTACTCATGGATTTGGAGGTTGGACATTTTTTATTTGAACGAGTTGGATGGTTGTATTACATTTACATTGCTTTCTTACCCAAAAAACATTGACTTCTTCTCAATTTGACTTTGTTTTATATTATTTATTAGTTGTTGGCATTAGATATGTGCAATTTAGGAACTTAGGAAGGATAAAGTACAACCATTTTACATGGAAAGACTACACATATTCATCATACTGAAATATAAATGAAGTATTGGAGGATTATGCATTCATGCAATCAGCCATAAGCTATTCAACAGATATGTACACCAACTAAGTCTAACCCTTTGGACACAAAATTTAGCTACGTATATACGAAGGAAATTTTAAAACTACATGATTGCACATCAGATCATAATCAAGTATTGAATCGTGTGATTGTATAGGAAGATGTCTTGTTGTTGGTAGATCCAAAGATCACCGTAACATTCGATCTGGAAGTCTGAAGAATGGAAATGCATTACCTTATGTGTGCTACCCACGACATGTATATAACATTGCAAGACAATGGATCTTGTTCATTGGGATGTGTAGCATATTGTGCTAATACCGAGCACAACCACATATAGATGTCCCAGTGGTCTCTCAACTTTGACTATAATTTCGACGGTGTGTTAAGAAAATGGATTGGATTGTTAACTTTGCTTGAATACAAGGCATTGTTAATGATCTTGTCTATCTGTTGTTCTATGTTTAGATTTATGTTTTGATATCGTTTCAACCAAATACCATGTTTCTTAAAAACAATAATGGCATAATTAGCTCTGGTAATAAATTGGGCAATCGATCTTTCATTGAAAAAAATCGCTAGCTCTAGATTATGGAGATCGCAAATGAAATAAAATCCAATATAGGTCTAGAGATAATGCTGTAGATGAAACCACTGATTTCAAAATGTGAAACTTCGTTTCGAGTAATTTCATCTAATGTTGGCCTATTTTTAATGTTTTGTAAATGAGTTATTTTATTTTTTATATGTTCTCGATGCGACCATTATGAGTCGTCCCTAGTAATTACAAGGTTGGGATCCAATGAAAAACAACACATCGCTTCTTTGACAACTTTTTAAACCATGTGATAGGAATGTCATATGTCCCAAAGTTAGGGACAACATAAAATGCTTAGCGTCAAACAAGGGATATCACAATCATTCACGAATGTAATAAACAATGGATTATATTTTATGCCTTGTAAATGATAAGGAAGTCACCACCGACACATTTAATCATGCATGCTCTTCATTTAATAAAGGACCACATGCATAGAAGCAAGCTCAGGTGACTGAGCTCTAGATAAAAAACACCCTTGTAAATTGTAGATGATATAATTGCAACCGAAACCACCCAACCTTTGAAATTCACCATCAACATGTTTAAGCATGCATGCACCCTAGTTTTATGTGCTACAAACCAGAAAGATAGGGGATCCATATAAGCTTCGAACCAAATAGTATGAGGATGATGGATTTATTATTTAATTTGTTCAGCCATCCATGAGTCACCAAAAGTTTTTGCATGGAAACCATGTGGGCATATGAAACCATACAATGAGGATCATAGCCGAGAAGAGGATACAATTTTGGGAAAGCCCATTCCTTAACACTTTGATTCTCAGCCCGCAATGATTGATTCTTCCAACCTACATTTTACGCAACATGGAAACAATTATTATCATTTAGTTTAATGTCTACTCCTATCACCAGATTCATAGTGTTAGTCCCCATTTTGGGCAAGATTTCTGGCTTGCCGTCATTCATTCAACCAATGCTGGAGCAATAATGCAGCAAAGTAGAGGTGGTTTAAGTAACAATGTTAACAGTTCAAGTCCCAGTAAGGAGCTCACTAGGGCTATTGAGACTTTTTGGGGCATTGGTTTGGATTATAGATTGAAAGGTAAATATACAAAATGTTTTTCCCTGGTCCATAATGAGTTAGGGATTTCTGAAGTACAATCTTTCTCAGTTCATGCAGTGGTTACTCTTGATGCAAGTTTCCTTTAATCGCCTTTCTTGGAGCATTGGATATGCTTCTCCTTATCATATTCATTCGACTCTGATGGTTTTCTTCTAATTCTTTGAAGTCTATCGTTCTAGAGGCTAGAAATTCGAAGTCTTGGAACAAATATCTTGGGAAAAAAGGTTAGATCTTGCGGCTTATTTACAGCTGGGTTTGCTTAGATCTGTGAGGGTCTTCTAAAATTCGATATTTTAATTGCCTTTGGTGGATGCATCTAGGATGGACCAGGTATATTTTTGAATTTCCTTCCGAACGTACCAAATTTGGAGCGAAACAACTATCTTTAGCAATTTTCAACCTCAAAGAAGCTAAATCAGATAAGTACAATATTTCTTAGTCCATATAGTGGTTACCCTTGATGCAAGTTTCCTTCAATCGTCTTTCTTGGAGTGTTGAATATGCTTCTCCTTATAATTCATCCAATTGTGAGGGTTTTCTTTTAATTCTATGCAGTCGGTCATTCTTGAAGCTAGAAATTTAGAGTCTTGGAGCAAATATTTTGGGAAAAAATATTGGACCCCTCTACCTATTTATGGATGGCTTTGCTTAGATCTTTGAGGGTCTTCCGAAAGTGGATATTTTAATTTTATGACAAATATGTCAATTCAACCATTATGGTTGACTCATTTTATTGAAATTCTATTGATTTTTGAATTCCAACTCACAAAATTTATTGTTGGCGTGTTTTCTTATAAGGCCCATTTTAGATCCCAAATTTCCTCTAATGGTTGAACGTCAAAAAGCATATCAAGGAAGAAAATCTAACGAAATGACATCAAAAAAAGGAGAAGAACGAAAAAAAGAAAAGACAAATCAAATTGACAGCAGAAGAATGAGAAGAACAAAGAAAACAAAATGTTGATTGACAAAGAGAATATCGAGAGAGAAAGTTGAAGCAATTGGAAGAAGCAAGAAATCAATTTGTAGAACAACAAAAAAATGTAAATGTTGAATGACAAAGAAAAAATTCAACCAATATTCCAGTGGAACCAACTGTTGAAGATCTTAAATGTGTAAGGGTCAAATATCAACGTGTTGATGACATGGTCCAATTTCAAACAGTTCCAATTACTAATATGATCCTAAAGGAAGATCGAAAAAAATAATATCGAAAAAGAAAGTTGAACGAATTGATAATAGAAGAATGAGAAGAACAAAGAATACAAAACGTTGATCGACAAAGAGCATATCGATAGAGAAAGTTGAAGCAAATAGAAGAAATAAGGAATCAATTTGCATAAAAACGTGTTGATGACATGGCCCAATTTCAAGAAGTTTCAATTACTAATATGGTTCCAAATGCAGATCGACAAAAAGAACGAGAAGAACAAAGAAAATGAAACGTTGATCGACAAAGAGCATATTGAGAAAGAAAGTTGAAGCAATACCTCCTTGAGTGCAATACCCGAGAAGATGTTTGCACCTCGGGAGATTGGATCCCTCTCGGTGCTTGATAGAGCCTAGGATCTGGATCAAGGTGTAACATTACATAACGTTATGTAACATTATTGAATAAAAAGTAAAAAAATTTAATTATTCGCCAAAATAAATGTCGACCACAAAAACAACCTAATATGGGGGAGATTCAGTGTAATGTTCCTACCTTACAAAACAATAAAAAATAAAAAATTTAATTATCCTAAAAAAAATGTTGGTGAGAAAAACAACACAATATTGGGGAGATGTTGTAATGTTCCTACCTAACAAAATAATAAAAAATAAAACCATCTGCAAGGCCTCCTAAACAACCCATGGTTTTATTGTACATGGTTTATAAGGGCCTTGCAAATGGTTTTAAAACCATGTGCAATGCCTCCTAAACAACCCAAGGTTTTATTGTACATGGTTTAGGAGGGCCTTGCAAATGGTTTAAAGACCATGTGCAAGGCCTCCTAAACAACCCATGGTTTTAGGAGGGCCATGCACATGGTTTTAAAACCATGTATGGGGGAGATGTTGTAATGTTCGTTCCTAACAAAATAAAAAATAATACAAAATATTATATTTCGGCCACAAATAATATTAGATATTAATAATAAAAATATTATATGTCGACCTTAAATAAAATGATGTGTCTTTTGGTTTGAATCGAATAAATGGCTATATATAGGACACACAGTGCCAAACAAATAATTACTTGGATCTAAAATATAACTAAAAGTTAATTTGAACGCTGTGCATATACGATCTAGGGGAGCGATTTCCGTTGAACCGGCGATGGGTAGCTTGCTTAGAGTTTAATGGCTGTTTCTTAGCTGTTTATCAGTCTTTCTGGTTTCATCTTGGCCGTTAATTTTTCATTTCTCGATAGTACACTCTCCAGTGGATCTATTGCCCTGGTCGCGATTTGATATGTGCGCTGGTGTGGACTTAACTGCGCTTTTGTGTACTGTTTCAGAGCCATTAATCATTTGAGTCGTGGACTTGCCACGTTTTGATGGGTATCGATGTCAATCGTTTTGTTTCTTGATTGAACTCCCATTGTGTTATTCTGGTTTTCAGAGGTGACGGTTCTATTATTAGCTCTGGTGTGTGGGGTTTTTAGGGTTCCTTGCTGTGTTTTGGCGTGCAAGGCGCTTTAAGCCATCTTTCTGGAGTGTTTCTTGCTCGTGGAGGTTGGGATATGCTTAAGGAGGTAGGGTTTTGTTCTATTTTCTCCTTGCGGGTTTTGGTTTGTTGGAATGACATCCAAAGAATCGGAATTGGCAAGCTTGCAACGAGGTTTTACAGTGTATATTGGTTGTTTCTTGGTTTTTCTTGGACGTTGTGTTGGCATTTCTGAATGCAGAGGCTTGAATTCCCTTGATGCTTTTATTTGAGTTGGGGCGGAATGCGCTTTAGTGCATAGTCTAAAGCCATTTTATTGCTGTGGACCTGCCATGTTTTGTCGGGTAACGTGGTCTTGTGGTGATTGGGTTTTGCGATACCCTCTTTTTGTTACCCTGGTTATCCGTGGTGACAGTGCTGTTTCTTCGCTCTAGAGGGCGGTTTTTTAGGCCGAGTTTTGAAGTGCTTGGCGTTTATAGGGTTCTGTTATCATCGTTTCTGGATTTTTCTGCTTCTGGAGACTATTTTTCTTCCAGTCTGTTGGCATTGGTTGGTTTCTGGGGATTTTCCGGAGTATTTATCTGGATTCCTTGGCGTAACTTGGTCGATAGGTCTGTTGCTGGACTTTGAAGCTAGATCTTTTACTCGGGCTATTTGGGGTTTTCCCCTTGTCTGCTGGTGTTGGTGGATTTTGACGGTTTGTTGGCTGGCCTTTTGGAATTAAAGGTCGAGGGCCACAGGTGGTTGCTTTACAACTGGACAGAGCCGGTTGGATTTGATGGGTGATTGAAGATATTGTTCTGCAGAGTTTTTGGCGGATGAATTGCAAGCATAGGGATGATTCTGCATTGTGGTTTCATTAGCGTTTTTATTGATGTAATTCCGAACTGTTCTTACAGTTTTCGTTTGGTATTTTTGTTTCTGGTGCTCTCCGATTATCTGGATTGGTGTTGGTGTGTTTTCTTTTGTTCCTGTGAGTATTTCGTGAGTTTTTAGGTTTCTTTTTTGGGAATCTTGAGTTTTCCTTTCGAAGCCTGAAGGTTCTTGGTCTGGGTTGGGGGATCTGATCGGTTGTGTTAGCCATGTCGCTTCAGGCGATGAAATCTCTGGCTCGTACTCCGCCAGGATGCCTGCATTATATCAAGTAGGATTCTGGTGTGGAGAAGAGGGTTACAGCAACCTATGTGCCTCTTTTGTGTAATCTGGGAGACTTGGGGCCCGCTCCAGGTCTGGATTCTATTGATCCTATTTCGAACAGGGTAAAGCCTGCAGTGGATTGTTTGGATGATTTGTGTGGATGATCCAAGACTGATTTTAGTATGCATGTGTCGAGTCCTTTTTCTGCTTGTCCTTTTGTTTCTGCACCCATGGGACATCTGTCATGTTCCTGGAAGGGTTTAAGTGAGGATATTTGCTTATCTGCGGTTTATTCTCCTAAACAGGAGGATTGTTTGGATATTGGGTTTCAGGTGCCTTCTTGCTTGGATGGGGGATTAAAGAGAGGTGGATATGTTATTCCATCCTCTCAATCGCTTGATAAAATTGCTGTGGAGTTGGATTCTTTGGCTTCTGGTAATGTTGAGTCCTTGGTAGCAGGGCCTTGTGGTTTTGGGAAAGGACTTTCGGTTGTTAATTCAGTCCCGAAGGGGTTTATTTCGAAGGTTTTTGATGAGTTTGAAGTTGGTTCTGATCCATTGTTCCCTGTGAAAATCCATTCTACACCGGAATCCATTCCTTATCCTTTGGTTTCGCAGGTCATTAAGGCAGGACATTGTCCTGTGAGCCCTGGGAACAGTTTATTGGCTGGGAACATGCCTTCCTCTTTGAGAATGGGGTCCCATTCGGACTCTTTGGGTAATATGAATTGCGAATGCAAGGGTGCTAGTGATTTCTTTCCTGCAGGTTCATATTATCAGGTCGACAAGAGTAAATTCTCATCGGTCAGTCTCAAGGCAGTTGAAGGTTTAAATGCTGATTTGGGATTTATTCCTAATCCTGATGTAAATCATGTTTCTATCAGGTCGTTGGATGCTGATAATGAACATGTGCATGCTTCTCATTCTTCTTTTAGCAAGGGGAACTCTAAATCTAAAAAGAGGCAGCCTAAACCCATCAAGAAGATTAGTCTGGTTTTAATGACCCTAGGGGAAGAAGTCCTTTTAAATGATATCGTTCTCACCAATGCTTTGACTTTGGTTGGGAGGTTTGGAAGGCGTAATTATAATGCTGAATCTTTGTGTGGGTGGGATGTTAAGGCTTGGAATAATGGTATCAGTACTATTCCTGAGATTTATATGCTACTAAGGGGTTGGATAGCTTTTAAATTCTCTTCTGTGGCTGATGCCGATAAGATTCTAGCTGGAGTTTGGAGATGGGATAAAGATGGCCTTCTTCTTAAGCGTTGGTCTCCTTTATTTGATCCGAGGAAGGAAAGGTATGACCAAGTTCCTATTTGGGTCAAGCTCCCAAACTTACCCTTTGAATTCTGGTCTTCTGATTTCTTCAGACTTGTTGGTAATACCTTGGGATCCCATTTGGAAACTGATTTTACTTATCTGCATTCTGGGGTTTGCTGCATGGGCCGGGTTCTTGTTCTGTTAGACTTTCGCATGGGATTACCTGCTGAACTGGTCATTAAAAAGGGTAATAGTGACTTTTATCAGCCTCTGGATTACCTGGGAATTCCTTTTAGATGTTACAGATGTCATGGGTTTGGACACTTGGCAAATGAGTGTTCTCTCCCATTTAATAAACTTTCTTCTTCCAAAGTTTGGAGAGTAAAAAATGGAGGGAATCAGTCTACTGCAAAGGTTGGAACGTCTGTGATTGAAAATTTGGATTTGCATCCTGTCCCCTTTGAGTCTGATCCTTTAGCCAATCTTAATTCATTAAGCATTTCCAATTCTTTGGATGATTTTGGTAACTTCCTGAATCTTTCCTCTACTGCTTCTTTTTCATCTCTGAAGAGTCTGGGGTTTGTATCTCCTTGTAAGGCCTCTCCTGTTGTTAGCAAGGGTTATTATCTTCATTCATGCTCAAAATCAGTTCAGGATATTCCTCGACCTGTCAAGGATAAACCAGGGTTTCAGATAGTTGATAAGGTTCAGATTGGGGATGTTAAATATTTACATTCTGTGTCGAGCTGTGTTGGGGCGCTTAGAGAATCAGCCCTTAACAAGGTTTCCTTATGATCCTTTTGACCTTAAATCTTAGGGGTTTGGCTAGTCTTCCCAAGAAACTGGCAGTTTTAAGACTTATCGAACAAAATTCAGCTGATGTTATTTTTTTACAAGAAACGATGATTGAGGGGTGTGTTCTGGTTCAGGATTTGGAACATTTGATTCATGGTTGGCAGTTCATTTCTGTGGATGCTAAGGGCAGATCAGGTGGACTTATTTTGGGCTGGAAGTCTTGTAATTTTCTTTTTCATAATGCTTGGGCTATGAAAGCAGGGTTGTGTGCTATTTTATTTTCATATGATTTACAAAAGGAAATATCCTTTGTTAATCTTTATGCGCCCTATCTGGACAGGGAAACTTTCTGGAATAATTTGATCAAGATGGACATTTTCTTGTCTCCTTTTTTAGTTTTTGGGGGCGATCTGAATTTTTCCTTGGATCTTTTTGAAATCTGGGGGGTCAAAGCACAGCCAGATCCCTTATCTATTTTTTTTCATAATCCGTTGGAGAGCTTGGGGATTGTTGACATCAATCCTTTGGTGTCTATGCCTACCTGGAGTAATCGCAGAGTTCGTTCTGAGGGTATCTCTAAAAGGTTGGACCATCTATTAGCTTCGGCTGATTTCCTAGATTGCGATTTCCTTCTTAAACAGTGGATTGGGTGTGGAGGTGTATCTGATCATCAACATGTCTTTCTTCTCTTTCTCCTAAGGCCCATAGTCCTTTCAAGTTTAATGCAGGATGGTTGGGACTTGGTTGATGCATTAAAAGATTCTTGGGTGCCCTTTGTTGCTCAGTCTGCCTTATCTCCTGCGGCTCAATTTAGTGAGAATCTTAAACGAATTAAAGCAATCTCTATTAAGTGGTCACTAAAAAAAAATGCTCAGAACATTAAAGATTTGGTTGATATTGAATATGAGTTGAAAATATTTTATGATAGGCATTTTGGCTTTACATCTGTGGCTAATAAAGATTTACTGATTGATATTGAATCTCGCAAGAATTCTATTCTTCTTTTTCGGGAAAAGGAGGCTCGCCAGAAAAGTAGGGCGTTATGGTTGAGTTGTGGTGATGATAATACTCCCTTCTTTCACAAATTTGCTGCTCATAGGAAATGCCGCAATTCTATTTGGAAACTTTATGATGATTCTGGAAATCTTGTGGAAGGATCTGAGGCTATAGCAGAGGCTGGGATTCAGCATTTTGAAAGCCTTTTCAAAGAATAAGTTGACCTCCATCTTCCAGAGATTGTTCATAGTGCCGGTCATTTCCCATCTTATGTTTCATAGGATGAAAATGTTGAGCTTATGCAGGCTATATCTATTAAAGATATCAAGCATATTTTATCCATCAGCAAAAATGATAAGAGTCCTGGACTAGATGGTATTCCAGTTGAGGTGTATAGATGCCTGTTTGATGTTTTGGGCAAGGATCTTTTAAGAGTCATCGAATTGTCCCGGACAAGTGGAAAAATCCCAGGTGTTTTTAATTCTACCTTTCTTGCCCTTATTCCTAAGATTGATATTCCCTTATCATTTGAGGACTTTAGACCTATATCTTTGTGTAATTTTGTATACAAAATTATTGGTAAGATTATCTCGATCAGAATCAGAAAGGTTTTGGGTAGATGTATATCTGGGAAACAGTTTGGGTTTTTGCCGGGAAGGCAGATTCATGATGATGTAGGTGTCATTTAGGAAGGTATACATTCTATGCATGTTAAATCCTTAAAAGATGTCATGATTAAGATTGATCTCTCTAAAGCTTATGATCGAGTCAGCTGGACATATCTTCGGGTTATTCTAGCAAAATTGGGATTCGCAGGAAACTTTATTGCGTGGGTTATGAGCAGTCTATCTTCTGTTTCTTTCTCTTTGCTCATCAACGGTGTTGCTACCAATTTTTTTAAATCTGGTAGGGGACTTAGACAGGGGTGTCCTTTGGCACCACTTATGTTCCTTATTGTGGTTGATGGTCTTGGGAGGGCTATTCTTCATGCCAAACTCTGTGAGACTTATCATGGTTTACATTTTGGTAATGATACAGTTTTAACCCATGTTCTATTTGTGGATGACATTGTCATGGTTAATGATGGTTCTGAACAATCTCTCTCCACTCTTTATGAGATTTTATTGCATTTCTGTAAGGCATCTGGGATGCAAATAAATGATAATAAATCATCTTTATATTTTTCCTGTATGGAAGATTCTGAAGTTATTACTTTACAGAATATCTTCAATTTCCCTGTTGACAGAATTGCAAAGGGTATGAAGTACCTTGGGTTTCATCTTAAACCTTGCAAATATCTTATTAAGGATTGGGATTGGCTGATTATTAAAGTTGAACAAAGGATTCAGAATTGGAGTTTTCGTTGGTTGTCCAAAGGAGGAAAGTTGATTTTGATAAAAGATGTTTTAGAGGCTATACCAGTTTATTGGATGCATTTCTGGGTTCCTATGGGAGTCATAGACAAAATTAGAAAGCTTTGTTTTAATTTTCTTTGGGCTGGTAAACAAAACTCTTCTGGTTTACCCTGAATTTCATGGAAGTTACTTGCTATGCCTAAATATTTGGGTGGATGGGGTCTTAAAGTTCCGGTTTTATTTGCTAAGGCACTTGCAGCAAAAAATGTCTGGAATATCATTCATGGCTCGGGTTTATGGGTTAAGATTGCTATTCAGAAATATATTTACCCAATGAATATTCTGGATTGGATTAGATCTAATACTAAAAAGAAAAAGAACATTTCTATTTGTTGGAAAGCTGTTCTTTGGGCTTTCGATCTCATTGGTAATTCTCTAGTCTGGAAGATTGGAGATGGCACGAATGTTCATATTGGTTTAGATCCGTGGTCTGGGTGTAAATGGAGACATGCTCTTCTAGTTCCTATGTTAGACATATTACATTTGGCTAGTTTTCAATTCATTTCTGATATTGGAATTCATTGTATGTCTGGTTTGATGTCTCAAACTTGGTTATCTGCAAACTCTATTGGATTTTCAAACTCTATTGGATTTTCTGACCCTCTTGAGAATGCTGCTTGGAATGGATATATAGCCATTCTCAAGTCTAGCCATGTTAGACTCTCTGCTGCAGCCGATTGCCTTATCTGGAACTTATCTAAAAACGACAATTATTCTCCTAAAGAGGGTTATGCTGAGCTTATGAACAGAGAAGTGGATTCGATCTGGTGGTGGAAGGTCATCTGGAAGATGAAGTGTCCACTAAAAACAAAAATCTTTAGTTGGTTTCTTCTCTCTGGTAAAGCTTTGACTTGGGATGTTCTCTGTTTTAGGGGTAGAGAAGGTCCTAGAAGGTGCTTCTTATGCAAACAGAGCTATGAATCCAATTTTCATATTGTTGTGGAGTGCCCTTTTACTCAATCAGTTTGGTCAATTATTGAGGATCATTTGAAACTTAATAATTTATGGTTTGGAGATTCCCTTTCTGATTGTTTTAAAAACTGGTGCTTTATTTCTGATGTGGTTCTTATCAAATCTTTACCTATTATTGTACTCTGGTTTATTTGGAAAGCAAGAAATAGGTCTTGTTTTGAGGATCTTGTCACAACCCCTGCACAGGTATCAAGCTACAGTTTGGGTATGATAAAGAATTTACCACAGTCTTTACCTGTGGTCTCTATCGGATCAATTCTTGTGGAAGATATTGATAAAACTTATGCATGGGGTTACTTTGATGGATCTGCAGCTGGGGACCCAATGATTTGTGGGGCTGGTGGTATACTGTTCATATCTGATATCC
>LPNX010225808.1:0-12398 GCA_001517045.1 Pseudotsuga menziesii
TTTTTAATTTAGACTTGAAGAGCTTTAAGATCTAAGCATTTTGAAATCCCCATAGTTATGATGAGTTAAAAGGTAGGAAGGTCAATATTGTAGCAAATATTTTGAAATTGCACTCAAATGTGGGTGTGTGCAAAACATTCTAGGAGAAATCGATTTTCATCTTAAAATTTCTTTGTGTCACAAAGATGACAAATTATTTCATCCCATGGTGTTTTAGGAATTGTCTAACACCATATTTCACCATGGAGCTCATAAAAGTGTTCTTATTTTAGCAATGTTGATTTTCTTCTTTACTCCACTTAACACATAGATATACTTTTGATCTTCTAAATTATGGTTATCGCCTCCTTATCATATATTTATTTTATGTTATCCTCTAACTTTTTATTGCACGACAACTTCTCCTTAGATTTAGATGTAATAAGACATTTAACATTATGATTATTGTGCAAAGTGACCTCTTACTCAACGATTTAATCACAACTTGGCATCCTTATGCCAACCTCCCTTAAGTTGTAGGTGGTTTTGACAAGAGTAAGAAGCAATCCTAGAAAACCTCTTATCTCCCATGTTGTTTATANACGATTTAGTCATAACTTGGCATCCTTATGCCAACCTCCCTTAAGTTGTAGGTGGTTTTGACAAGAGTAAGAAGCAATCCTAGAAAACCTCTTATCTCCCATGTTGTTTATATTGTTCTTGTATATTTGGTACCTATTCATATCCATCTTCTCAATCAAGGAGAGAGTAGCTTCTACCATGAAGACAGGATAGGGTATTTCCTTTAATTTTAAGATTATAAAATACTTTTGGATTTGTTGTATTCTTCTTTATGATTCTTTAGAGATGTTATCATATAAAATAACATGATTAATGAGTCTTAAAAAAGAGTTTCTTCCTTAGGGAGGACCAAAAATCCCATTATAAATGTAAATAGTTAAACAATTTAATTATGATATAGTAATATTCATTAAGATATATCAAAAAATTTATAGTAACTATTGATTATTGATTATTGTCTATTTAATTAAATTTGATTTAAAATATTAAAAAACAAATATTTAATAAAATTTACATATAAATGAAGAAAAAAGGATAATAATTTCTCTCCTTGTCATTATTGATAAGTTTTTTTGTATTTATATAATTTTTTCACACTTTTATATCTGTATTATTCCATTAAAGGTATTGCAATGAGAGGTCCCGCATCTTTTCCATAGGCGCCCAAGTCTGTAGCGAGAGAACACCTTCTAATGATGATGTTTGACTATTAAATGACACCGAAAGGCGTTGCAGGTCAGTCAAATCGTTGAAACCCGCCCACCCAAAGGCATTGGCTGCTGGTTTGCTGTTGAAAACGAATCCTTTCAACCTCAACCTCAACGATCGTAAAATGCGGAGCTTCGAGATTCCAAATTTTAGCATTAATTTATGCCCACCGATACCGGAGTGCAGCTTGCGTAGATCTTCACAATTGCTAACATCGAGAGAAAAGATTTGAGGCCCCTCAGATATTTAGGGGCAGTGCCATTAATCTTGTCGATTCTCTTCTTTAATTCCCTAATCTCACGGCCCTTACGGACCATCCGATCCGGCCATATGATGCTTGGACATCATATGGACCATCCGATCCAGGGAAGGAATCTTCAGGCCGGCCATATGATGCTTGGACATCCATTGCTGGAAAACTGAAACGTGAGGTCCATAGCTTTGGTAAGAACTTCCCAAATCAGCCCCAAGGGTTAGCTCAATTGGTAAGACGTGTCCACACTCTCTTGGTTCGCGGAGAGGTCACTGGTTGGAGCCTTGAGTGCTTTGGGGTTAGGCCTTTTGCGAGGATGACCGGCGGTTTACCACCTCTACCATCCTTTACCATCCACTAATGTGAGGAAGTATTGCTAGGTTTCCAGTGGATCTTTCCATCTTAAAAATGAAAAAAAAAGAACTTCCCAAATCATCATCGTCGATTGGGAGTTCGTCTGCTCCACAGCATCGTGCAGCATGGATTTAATATGACGAATCTCGTAACATATGGACTCAAACTCCTCTTTGAACGTGACAACCAACGGTACTTCTTCCTTTAACTTTTCCTCGAGCGCGGAGCCGAGTTTATCTGCGAGAAAGTGGACAACATTAGCGCCTGCCATACATTTTTCTTTGCCAACTGTGTAGCACGTAAGTATTGAATTTCGATCATCCTCAGCTGTGTTAAATAGCCTTCACATTCGATTGTTTGGACTTCCCATCGCATTCGATCATCCTGAGCTGTGTTAAATAGCCTTCACATTCGATTGTTTGGACTTCCCATCGCACCCACTTATGGTATGTAATAACTTCACTGATGTTTAAGTTTATCGGGAAAATGGAATATATCTAGAAAACATAATGTTTAACATCATCCCTAAAAATCGAATATATCTAGAAAAGGGATAGAGAACGTCTAGAAACACTCTAGCATTATCATGTAACTTATTGAAAAGCTTTAAGGCAACACTGAAATTTTACTCAGAAAATGATTCTCTTCTCCTGAGTTTTGATTATAATACAGATCTGGCCATTCTTGGTTAAAGTAAAGATGTACTTCGGATTCTCCCAATAAAATAGATAATTTGATCATTTTTTATTCTTTATCTTTAATAATNAGTATAATACAGATCTGGCCATTCTTGGTTAAAGTAAAGATGTACTTCGGATTCTCCCAATAAAATAGATAATTTGATCATTTTTTATTCTTTATCTTTAATAATTAATTTGTTATTTTTGGTTAAAGTAAAGATGTACTTCTGATTCTCTCAATAATAGAGATAATTTGATCGTTTCTTTATTCTTTATCTTTAATAATTAATTTCTTATTCTTGGTTAAAGTAAAGATGTACTTTGGATTCTCCCAATAATAGAGATAATTTGATCATTTCTTTATTCTTTATCTTTAATAATTAATTTGTTATTCTTGGTTAAAGTAAAGATGTACTTCTAATTCTCCCAATAATAGAGATAATTTGATCGTTTCTTTATTCTTTATCTTTAATAATTAATTTCTTATTCTTGGTTAAAGTAAAGATGTACTTTGGATTCTCCCAATAATAGAGATAATTTGATCCTTTCTTTATTCTTTATCTTTAATAATTAATTTGTTATTCTTGGTTAAAGTAAAGATGTACTTCTAATTCTCCCAATAATAGAGATAATTTGGTCCTTTCTTTATTCTTTATCTTTAATAATTAATTTGTTATTCTTGGTTAAAGTAAAGATGTACTTCTGATTCGCCCAATAATAGAGATAATTTGATCCTCTCGTTATTCTTTATCTTTAATAATTAATTTGTTATTCTTGATTAAAGTAAAGATGTACCTCGAATTCTCCCAATACTAGAGATAATTTGATCTTTTCTTTATTCTTTATCTTTAATAATTAATTTGTTATTCTTGATTAAAGTAAAGATGTACCTCGAATTCTCCCAATACTAGAGATAATTTGATCTTTTCTTTATTCTTTATCTTTAATAATTAATTTGTTATTATTGGTTAAAGTAAAGATGTACTTCTGATTCTCCCAATAATAAAGATAATTTGATCATTTCTTTATTATTTATCTTAAGTAATTAATTTGTTATTCTTGGTTNTTATTCTTGGTTAAAGTAAAGATGTACTTCTGATTCTCCCAATAATAAAGATAATTTGATCATTTCTTTATTATTTATCTTAAGTAATTAATTTGTTATTCTTGGTTAAAGTAAAGATGTACTTTTCATTCTCCCAATAGGAGAGATAATTTGATCATTTCTTTATTCTTTATCTTTAATAATTAATTTGTTATTCTTGGTTAAAGTAAAGATGTACTTTGGATTCTCCCAATAAGAGAGATAATTTGATCCTTTCTTTATTCTTTATCTTTAATAATTAATTTGTTATTCTTGGTTAAAGTAAAGATGTACTTATTCTCCCAATTATAAAGATAATTTGATCATTTCTTTATTCTTTATCTTTAATAATTAATTTGTTATTCTTGGTTAAAGTAAAGATGTACTTTGATTCTCCCAATAATAGAGATAATTTGATCATTTCTTTATTCTTTATCTTTAATAATTAATTTGTTATTCTTGGTTAAAGTAAATATGTACTTAGGATTCTCCCAATAATAGAGATAATTTAATCCTTTCTTTATTCTTTATCTTTAATAATTAATTTGTTATTCTTGGTTAAAGTAAAGATGCACTTCTGATTCTCCCAATAATAGAGATAATTTTATCATTTCTTTATTCTTTACCTTTAATAATTAATTTGTTATTCTTGGTTAAAGTAAAGATGTACTTCGGATTCTCCCCATAAGAAAGATAATTTGATCATTTCTTTATTCGTTATCTTTAATAATTAATTTGTTATTTTTGGTTAAAGTAAAGATGTACTTTGGATTCTCTCAATAAGAGAGATACTTTGATCATTTCTTTATTCTTTATCTTTAATAATTAATTTGTTATTCTTGGTTAAAGTAAAGATGTACTTCGATTCTCCCAATAATAGAGATAATTTGATCACTTCTTTATTCTTTATCTTTAATAATTAATTTGTTATTCTTGGTTAAAGTAAATATGTACTTCGGATTCTCCCAATAATAGAGATAATTTGATCGTTTTTTTATTCTTTATCTTTAATAATTAATTTGTTATTCTTGGTTAAAGTAGAGATACACTTTTGATTCTCTCAATAATAGAGATAATTTGATCATTTCTTTATTCTTTATCTTTAATAATTAATTTGTTATTCTTCGTTAAAGTAAAGATGTACTTAGGATTCTCCCAATAATAGAGATAATTTGATCATTTCTTTATTCTTTATCTTTAATAATTAATTTGTTATTTTTGGTTAAAGAAAAGATGTATTTCTGATTCTCCTAATAATAGAGATAATTTGATCGTTTCTTTATTCTTTATCTTTAATAATTAATTTGTTATTCTTGGTTAAAGTAAAGATGTACTTCAAATTCTGTCAAGAGATAATTTGATCTTTTCTTTATTCTTTATCTTTAATAATTAATTTGTTAATCTTAGCGAGCATCCCATTTGAGTGCCTACTGACCGTATTTTGGTTTAAAAAGTTGCAAACCGTCAATTTAACTTTCACCAACATTGTTTAAACGGCATAATTTTTAATACCTAGGTCTAGAGTAGATCCTATATATAATTTTTAATACCTAGGTCTAGAGTAGATCCTATATATACGAATATATTGTTGGATGGACGGAGGACCCACTGCCTGAGCTGCATAATAGAGTCGAAGAGTGAATACCAAATCACAAATCACTATATATTTCTAAAGTAGAGGCTGCATAATAGAGTCGAAGAGTGAATACCAAATCACAAATCACTATATATTTCTAAAGTAGAGTCGAAGAGTGAATTAATTTATTGTTCATTGTAGACTTCTCGGCTCCGATATTGCCCATTTCCAACTTCCACTCCTCATTCCTCCAGCCTCCTGCTCGGCTTCACCTTCACCTCCCATGTTGATCCCTTTCCTCTTCACTAATCATACAGCTGGATCTAGAATAGCGATTTCCATTGGTAAGCCTAATTGCTCTTACTTTTTTTTGGTTTGAATTGAAAAATTGGAATTTACTGACATAAATCATAATTTGTTTGGTATTGACATACATCATAGTTTGGTTGTTTGCATTTCCTGATGTGAATGAATTCCAGTAATTTTGTAACTTGATACATGTTTTTTTTTCTGAGTTGATGTATAGAAATGAATACGAGTCATTAACACTTACAGTAATTCACTATATGAATGTAGCTGTTGTAATCATTAGCTTGAGTTAAAACCAAAACCACAACTATCAACAGGAATCTCACATAATCACATAAATATCCATCATTGATGTATCTGTGTAAATCAATTTTGAATATATATCATACCTTTTTTAAACCATGAAAACATGTGTATGTAATGGATTCTTCTATTTCCAGAGACTTAATCTCAAAGGATTTCATTTTTTTTATTATTATAGAGAAACCATGCCCTTTCACACTATTTTGATTAAGCTAACCAGACTGTACTATAATCTATAAAAAAAAATAGACTAATAAAGAGATACTATATATTATTGAACTGTTTGAAAGCCATCATTGTTATCGTTCTTATTAATTGATTATCGTTAAAGCCTATATATAGAAATAGATATGGTATAAAGCTTGGTTTCATGCCTAAGGGCAGGTTACCTATCCAGAACCCTAATCCGGCTTGGCTATAAACAGGGCTTTAGCATAAATCTAATCAATACAATTTGATATCTTTAGGCCTGTTAATCATTGTTGGAAAAATGTAATTACACGCAGATCTCTACCTGGCTTCCAACCAACTCTATCAGAGTTTGGATAAGCCACGATCTTGTCTGTCAGTCTGACAAGGAGGAAAAGTCCACATGTAGGCAGCGTAATTCAATCGAATTTATTTCAGAAGCTAAGTTGTTAGGTAGATAGTTATTGCAGTGTTTAATGCAAAGTAAGTCAGCAAGTAAGTCGGTTTATGCTGAAGCAATTTTCAGATTTCCTATAAATAGAAGAAGCATTTTGTAATTTAGTTTACACAGAGAGAACACGAACAGACAGGAAAAGATACAAGCAGAGGAACTCCAGGTGAGAAAGAGAAGTTGAAGCTCAAGCTTCTGTGCATTTGATTTAGCCGAAGAGCTGAAGCTCTGTAGAGGGACGAGCTTGTAACAGACAAGTTTGTATTACTTTTTATTTCCGTATAGTTAATATATGAAATAGTTTGTGGTTGAATTCATAATTATTTGGCCGCTCATATTTCCATATTTACTTCTGTAAATGTCTTTTACTGTTACTGATAAGTAAAAGAACAAGAACCCATAAAAATCTCACGGCGTGAAAGTTCCAGGTTTTACCGCACTTTGTTCGACTCAAATATTCCTACATATTTGGGCATATGTTTTCCATAAGTTATTTGGATTTGTAAATGTGGTCATTTTACTTCATCTTACGTACAGGTGAAAAATATTTGTAAAATTCTTAAGTCTTTAGACTAAGAATCATATTCTATCAATCTAGTCGCATCAGGCATCAACTTGATCGTAAAAGAAGTTGATCGCATCAACTTGATCGCAGATAAATTGATCGCATCAACTTGACCGCCGCATCAACTTGATCGCAGATAAGTTGATCGCAGTGATCGCACCGCAGATAAGTTGATCGCAGATCGCAGATAAGTTGATCGCAGGGATCAACTTGATAGCAGATCATAGATAAGTTGATCGCACATATCAACTTGATCGCACATATCATCTTGATCGCAGGTATTAACTTGGTCGCAGTAAAAACAGGTCGGAGTTAAAAAGTGAAATTATTTTTCTTTTAAAAATTGACTGAGCGCTAAACCCAAGTTTAGTGGGCTCGATTTTGGCTATCTGGTATCAGAGCAAGGTTATATCAGAGCAAGGTATATAACAGCCCAAGATTTTAGGAAAGAAATCTTGTCTTAAAAAGTGGAAATTAATTTTCTACGGAAAGTTAATTAAAAATTAAAAATGGCTTCCACTTCCGGTTCACTACAACCTCCAAGTTTTACAGGAAAGAATTATGAACATTCGTCTTTAACAATGAAGGCTTTATTCAGAGGACAAGATGTCTGGGAAATAGTTCAGCATGGTTATGCAGAACCAGCAGACATGACAACATATAACAATCTCACACAGGCTCAGAAAGATGCCTTGAGAGAACAGCGAAAGAGAGATGGAAAAGCTCTGTTTTTTATACATCAAGCTATGCATGAGAGGATACTCCCAAGAATAGCAGCATCGACTAATGCCAAGGAAGCATGGGATACATTGGAGACTGCCTATCAAGGTTTGACCAAGGTAAAGACATCCAAGCTGCAGATTGTGAGGAAATATTTTGAATCTCTGTGCATGAAAGATTCAGAGAATGTAGACACATTCTACACCAGAGTTGTTGGGTTGATAAACCAACTGAAATCTCATGGAGAACCTGTATTAGACCAAAGGGTTGTTGAAAAAATTCTCAGAAGTCTTTCCCCAAGATTTGAAAATTTGGTTGTGACCTTAGAGGAACACACAGACATGTCAACATTCAACATTGATGAGCTGCAAGCTTCACTCATCAATCATGAACACAGAATCAGTAGATCACAGACATCACTGGAAGGTGCATTTGCAACACAATCATCCATAAGCCGTGGTAGAGGCAGGGGGAGAAACAACTTCAGAGGCAGAGGAAGAAGTTCTTCAAGAGGAGGACGAGGCAGAAGTCTTGCAAATGTCGGTGGCAGAGGAGATAACCAGAACCCAAGTCAGCCAAGTGGCCATAGGTTTTATAAATAAAAAATTCAATGTCATTACTGTAAGAAGTTTGGTCATTATGCATATGAATGTAGGAAGAAGCAATATGACCAAGGAAGACAAATCTCAAGTCATTCAACCAACACCAACACTTCAACAGGTGTAATGTTAAAAGCATCGACATCTCCACTTGAATGCAATGCTATTCAAGAAATTCCACATGACATATGGTACTTAGACTCAGGATGCAGCAACCATATGACTGGTAATTTAAATTTGTTTTCCAGTCTAGAC
Source organism: Pseudotsuga menziesii (assembly GCA_001517045.1). NCBI lineage: Eukaryota > Viridiplantae > Streptophyta > Pinopsida > Pinales > Pinaceae > Pseudotsuga > Pseudotsuga menziesii. Next base: position 8,608 of record LPNX010225808.1, read on the forward strand.
ACTTCAGTTAAAACTGATGTTACACTTGGAAACAATGCCCAAGTCACTGTCTTAGGAAAAGGCACTGTTGATATTATAACCAAACAGGGGGAGAGTAAGTATATCCCTGATATATATCATGTTGAAGGTCTGAAACATAATCTGTTAAGCATTGGATAGTTGTTACAAAAAGGCTACAGAGTCTACATGGAAGATGAACACTGTGTGATCAAAGACAAGCATCCAAGCGACCAGCTAATAGCAAAAGTGCCAATGACAAGCAATCACTTGTTTCCATTGAGGATAGTTCCCAACATAAAAGGGAAGACAAAGATAGGAGCTGCATTCAAGGCAGAAAGTAAAGAAACAGTCGAGATCCTCAACAAGAGAGAAAATTGCAGCGCTAATATGCAAGTTGCATTTCAAACAGAAGTTCAGGATGAATCCTGGTTGTGGCATTTCAGATTTGGACATCTGAATTTTGGTGGGCTGAAGCTACTGCACACAAAAAATATGGTGAAGGGATTACCATTGATTGACAGACCAGAGAGGGTTTGTGAAGGCTGGATTTTTGGCAAGCAGCACAGAGAGACATTTCTAGTCGAAAATTCCTATAGAGCACGCACACCACTTGAAATTGTGCACTCTGACATTTGTGGTCCAATGCAGACATCATCCATTGGTGACTGCAAATATTTTCTAACCTTTATTGATGACTACTCAAGAAAGACATGGGTATATTTCTTGAAACACAAATCTGATGCATTTGGTTATTTTCAGCAGTTCAAGGCACTCGTGGAGAACTAGAGTGGTCACCGCATCAAGATTTTAAGGATCGACAGAGGAGGTGAATATGTTTCAAATGAATTTCTGAATTTTTGTAAGACCCATGGCATACAAAAACAATTCACTGCACGGTATACACCTTAGCAGAATGGTATTGCCGAAAGAAAGAACAGAACAATCATGGAGATGGCACGCAGCATGTTGGCAGCCAAGCATTTGCCAAATGAGTATTGGGGTCAAGCAGTCGCAACTGTTGTATACATTATGAACCTATGTCCAACAAAGAGTGTGAAGAACAAAGTTCCCCAAGAAGCATGGACAGGTATGAATCATAGTGTTTCACATTTAAAAGTTTTTGGTTGTGTTGCATATGCTCATATTCCAGATGAGCTGAGAAGGAAGCTAGACAACAAGGGATAGAAATGTATTTTTGTAGGCTATTCAGAAGACACAAAAGCATACAAGTTGTATGACCCCGTCACAAAGAAAGTGATAATCATTCGGGATGTTCAATTTGTCGAGAATGAATCATGGGATGGAACCGTCGACACAAATGTCAAGATTGTGTCGAACATCGACAATGATGATATGGAAGAGGAAGTGGTTCAAATACCACAAGTAAGTCAACCAGTCGGAGCACCGTCGACTCCCATGAAACCAAGACATGTTTCAGCACAAGGACCATCGACACAAGTAGTAGCTCAAGCTACAACTACAAGTACACCAAGAGGACAGCAGACGCCATCAAGCATTTCGTCGAGGTCAACATCGACAGAACCGATGAAGACAAGAAGTCTACGAGAGATATATGAAGCTGGTACACCTAATTCATTCTCTCTGTTTGCATTATTTTCACCTATATATGATCCACTAACGTTTGAAGAAGCTGTTGAAGAAGAAGTATGGGCACAAGCCATGGATGAAGAAATAGAATGCATTGAGAAAAACCAGACATGGGAACTGGTTGATGTACCAAAAGACAAAGATGTAATCAGTGTCAAATGGATTTATAAGACAAAGCAAGATGCTGATGAGAATGTGCAAAAGCACAAGGCAATAATGGTAGCAAGAGGGTTCACACAGCAACCCGGCATCGACTTCAATGAAACGTTTGCACCTGTTGCATGCATGGATACAGTCAGAACAGTTTTGGCCATTGCTGCACAAAAAAAATGGCATGTTCATCAAATGGATGTCAAGTCGGCATTCTTAAATGGATATCTAGACGAAGAAGTATATGTGGAACAACCACAAGGGTATGAAGTTCCAGGTCAAGAGCACAAAGTGTACAGGCTGAAAAAGGCACTCTATGGTTTGAAGCAAGCTCCTAGAGCTTGGTACAGTCGTATTGATTCCTATCTTATTGAAAATGGATTTTACAGAAGTGAAAGTGAACCGACTTTGTACACCAAAGTCGATGAGCAAGGTAAGATGTTAATTGTCTGCTTGTATGTAGATGATTTAATATTTACTAGTGATTATGGCATAGCATATTTTAAAACAGTCATGGAAAGTGAATTTGAAATGACTGATCTGGGGCTTATGAAGTTTTTTCTGGGCATTAAAGTTCAGCAGTCTGAAAGTGGTATCTTTATATCACAGTCTAAGTATGCAAGTGAAGTTTTAAAAAGGTTTAACATGTCTAACTACAAGACAGCCCCAACACCAGTGATAACAGGTTTAAAATTGAGCAAGGATGATGAAGGATCCACTGTAGATCCTACGCTGTTCAAAAGGCTTGTTGGCAGCCTTATGTATTTGACAGCAAAAAGACCAGACATTATTTATGGTGTAAGTCTGATCTCAAGGTTCATGGAGTCACCAAAAGACTCACATTGGCAAGCAGGTAAAAGAATTCTGAGGTATGTGAGTGGCACAAAAGACTTTGGTATTATGTACTCAAATTCAGAAAATTTTAAACTCATTGGTTACACAGACAGTGACAATGGAGACAACATAGATGACAGGAAAATCACATCTGGATACACATTTCATTTTGGTACAGGTGTTGTTTCATGGGCTTCAAAGAAACAACCCATAGTAACTCTATCTTCAGCTGAAGCAGAGTATGTTGCAGCAACAAGTGCTGCATGTCAAGCTGTATGGATGAGAAGAGTCTTAAAAGACTTGTCACAAAACCATCAAGAACTGACAACAATCTTCTGTGACAACAATTCAGCCATAGCATTATCAAAGAATCATGTGTTTCACAAGAGAACCAAGCACATTGATACAAGGTTTCATTTTATAAGAGAGTTGGTAAACGAAAAGGAAATTTGTTTGGAATTTTGCAGGTCTGAAGACCAACTTGCTGACATCTTCACAAAGCCATTGGCAAAGGACACATTCCAGTATTTGCATAGTTATCTTGGAATGACAAGTTCTCCACAGTGAACTCTGTCATAAAGAGAGCATGTCTAAGCTCTGAGACATTTTGTAAATTTTATTTTAAAAACTTCATCTGCTTATAATTAAGGGGGAGTGTTGGAAAAATGTAATTACATGCAGATCTCTACCTGGCTTCCAACCGACTCTATCAGAGTTTGGATAAGCCACGATCTTGTCTGTCAGTCTGACAAGGAGGAAAAGTCCACATGTAGGCAGCGTAATTCAATCGAATTTATTTCAGAAGCTAAGTTGTTAGGTAGATAGTTATTGCAGTGTTTAATGCAAAGTAAGTCGGCAAGTAAGTCGGTTTATGCTGAAGCAATTTTCAGATTGCCTATAAATAGAAGAAGCATTTTGTAATTTAGTTTACACAGAGAGAACACGAACAGACAGGAAAAGATACAAGCAGAGGAACTCCGGGTGAGAAAGAGAAGTTGAAGCTCAAGCTTCTGTGCATTTGATTTAGCCGAAGAGCTGAAGCTCTCTAGACGGACGAGCTTGTAACAGACAAGTTTGTATTACTTTGTATTTCCGTATAGTTAATATATGAAATAGTTTGTGGTTGAATTCATGATTATTTGGCCGCTCATATTTCCATATTTACTTCTGTAAATGTCTTTTACTGTTACTGATAAGTA
>LPNX010225808.1:13604-38084 GCA_001517045.1 Pseudotsuga menziesii
ATTAATTAATTTGTTGAAATATGATCATTTCCAAGTAATATAGAAAATAATCATAGTCTTTTTTATTTTTCCTTTTTCTAACATAGAATATTAGTTTTATAAGAAAATAATCAAATTAAATATGACTATTTAATTTGTATGGCATCTTTAAATATTTCTATGTTAATTAACTAATTAAAATAGAATATGATTTTTTTAAATCAAATTTACTCTTAATAAAGAAAATTGGAACATTCTCTTTTAATTTTTGTTTCTTTTGAAAATATCATATTTACGCTCAAATGATTATATTTTCTTCTAAATATTTAAATATCGTTCAATTTACACTTTGCAAGAAAGAAGAGAAAAACAATCATTCTCTTAATTAACATAGGGTTAATAATGAAAACTAAATTAGATGTGTTTACTAGAAGTTTTATGTAACTTAAACTAGATTTGTTTACGAGAAATTATACTCATATAACTTCTTTCATCAAGTATATAGTGCATGGTTGGGATACTTAATGGGGTACTCTGAGAGGTTTAAGGCCTCTCTTGTAATCTCCCCATTATTGATAAATGAGATTCAATACTTTGCCTCCGTGGATGTTTACCCTTATGGGGTTTTACCACACTAAATATTGTTTGTAAATGGTATTTTCTTGTGTAATATGTCTATGATATTTTTGCAAGTGGTATGAGATCCCGTTAGAGAGAGACATTAGAGAGAAGGTTAGGGATGAGAGAAAGAGATAGAGCCCTATATGAACGTGGAGAGAGCTGCTAACAGTTGAGCCACAAAGAAGAGTTGGATTGTGAGCCTGTGGAGACCGTGAAGAGGAAACCACTACTGCCAAAAGAAGACCATTATTGTTGCCTATGCACTGTGGAATGCTTCATGAGCGTGGAGAACTAGCCACTCCTAGAAGTGGAGATGTTAGTCGCTGTCTACATAAGCATGTGGTGAAGAGAGTCGACGTGTGAGGAACCATTGTTGTCATTTGCTACTATCGGAGGACCGTAGATCATGGTGATCGTGTGGAGAGTGAAGAAGGATCTATGTCGACCATGGTGAAGAGGGTTGTGTGAGAGAGCGTGAAGAGAACTGCAGTTGCTAGACAAGAGCCTGTAGTAGAACGAGGTGGTGAAGTTGACCATTGGTTGCTGCAGTTGTTGTTGGAGCGTGGTGAAGAGTGTGAAGAGAGTTGATGCATATATCAAGAGTATTCCCATATCCTTGAAGTGAGTCGCAAGTGCATATAGTACTGGCTTCCCATAGTCGTAAAGAGAGCCAACTTGATGGATGTTGTAAAGAGGAAATCCTGCTACTAAAGAAAGGAGCGTGTGACAGGTCGTCACTATTGAAATGTGGAGATAAATCGTGGAGCATGTGACTCGATTTATATTGGACCATCTGCGATTGTTCATTCCCCACATTTCTCCTCCTTTCAAATGACTCGTCACTGATGATAGTTGGAGGAAACGATTTTCTTATCTTCAATCGATGGACATGGTTTAAACCTCACATAAATCCATATCCATGTTTTTCAATATTAATGTATCACAGTTGAAATTAGTTGATGCTTGTAGCAATTAGAATAATCCCTCAAGCACATATTGGTCCAACTGCAATCGTTCATTGCCCACATTTCTCCTCCTTTCAAACGGCCCGTCACTGATGTTAGTTGGAGGAAACGGTTTTCTTATCTTCAATCGATGGCCATGGTTTAAACCTNGCGATCGTTCATTGCCCACATTTCTCCTCCTTTCAAACGGCCCGTCACTGATGTTAGTTGGAGGAAACGGTTTTCTTATCTTCAATCGATGGCCATGGTTTAAACCTCACATAATTCCATATCCATGTTTTTCAACATTAATGTATTAGGGTTGAAATTAGTTGATGGTTGTAGCAATGAGAACGATCTCTCAACCACATATTGGTCCATCTGTGATCGTTCATTCCCCACATTTCTCCTCCTTTCAAATGGCCCGTCATTGATGTTAGTTGGACGAAACGATTTTCTTATCTTCAATCGATGGCGATGGTTCAAACCTCACATAAATCGATATCCATGTTTTTCAACATTAATGTATCACGGTTGAAATTAGTTGATGGTTGTAGCAATCAGAATGATCGCTCAACCACATATTGGTCCATCTATGATCGTTCATTCCCCGCATTTCTCCTCCTTTCAAATGACTCGTCACTGATGTTAATTGGAGGAAACGATTTTCTTATCTTCAATCAATGGCCATGGTTTAAACCTCACATAATTCCATATCCATGTTTTTAAACATTAATGTATCATGGTTGAAATTAGTTGATGGTTGTAGCATTCACGACAAACGCTCAACCTTTTGGCCACATATTTAATGAAATGGCAACTTTCAACATGTAAATTTGGTTTATACTAGCATTAATAGTTGAGGTTGATTGCAATAGGTGGAATAAAATGTGACATCTCGGGTTCTTGCGGGTTTGTGTGACTTTCTTTCATTTAGATGGAAAAATTAACCACAAACATAACAAAAAAACAAACATTTATAAATCTATGTTTTTCGGTTATGTATAATATATCCAATAATATAAGATGTTTCAACATCACCTTAACAATCAATAATTACCTTGATGTATAGAGTAAGTTTGGATTATATATATATATGATGATGGTTAACGTCCCCTGAGACCAAACTTTGGTCCATCGGACTTAAAGAAATGAATTATTTAGTTTTTCTTGAAATTGTATTTCTATGCTCAAAGACCTTCAAGAGAAGCGTCCCAAGCCCACTATAATTTTGACAAGTTAAAGGCTAGGAAGGTCGGTATTGCAACAAAGATTATGAAACTGAGATATAATGTGGGTGTACCTAGGGCACTCTAACAAGAAGTGATTTTCATCTTCAATGTTCATATTCTCACAGAGATGGAAAATCATTTCCACCCATGGTATTTTAGGAACTGCCCAACAACCTGTTTCACTATGGAGCTCATAAGAGTTCGTTCTTATCTTGGCTATATTAATTTTTTTCTTTGAACTTTAAAACAAAGAGATACTTTTGATCTTCTAAAGCAGGGTTGATGACCTCCTTATAATATCTTAATTTTCTTTCAGCCTCTAAATATTTCTCACAACACATTTCTCTTTAAACTTAAAAGTAACAATTTTTTTTATTTTATTAATATTTTGCAATGCAACAGTTTGGTCGATCTCCCAATGGTTTAACCAGGCCCTGGTATCTTTATACCAACCTTTCTTGAGCCATAGGTGGTTTTGGATGGAATTTAAAGCTAGCGTAGGAAGTCTATGGTCTCCCATGTTATTGATTTTGTTCTTGTATAACACAAGCCTAGTCATAGCGAGGCTCTCGATAGGGGAAAGACCCACTTCTATAAGGAGAATAGAGTAGGGTGTATTTATTTTTATTTTTAGGTTATACATTATAAAACGCTTCTATATTTGCTCAATATTTCTCAAGGACTCTCTAGAGATACTGCAACCCCAAACCTCACACCCATACAAGATAACATGAGTGACTAAAGTTTCAAAGAGGAGCTTAGTTTTATCCCACATCACAAGGTTTGCTGCTTTACAATTATTTTTGAGACCAAAATAAGATTTCCACCATCCATTAATCCTTTTCTCAATGTTATAGTTCCAATTGAGTTTGTGATGAACATTAATTCTTAGGTATTTGTAAGAAGACACTTCCTCCAAGTTACTATTGTCATACACAAAATTAGCATAAGTTTCCTTCTTGGATTTGATAATCATAACTTTTGTTTTGTCAGTATTAACAGTCANAGAATACACTTCCTCCAAGTTACTATTGTCATACACAAAATTAGCATAAGTTTCCTTCTTGGATTTGATAATCATAACTTTTGTTTTGTCAGTATTAACAGTCATACCCATGGTAGAGAAAAAATACTTAACAAGTATTAGTTGCTTATCGATATTAGATGGACACCTTGCCAAAAGAACAATATCATCAACATAGAGGAGAAGGATGATGACTATTCCAGCTAAGATCATGCCAGCACAACCTGCTTCCTCTAAACAACCTTATATCCTATCGATGTAAATGTCAAATAGGGTAGGGGAGAGGGGGAAACCTTGTTTAACTCTGATATTACACTTAATATCTTTTGAGCACCCTTTGTTACTCTTAAACTTGGAAATGACATTCTCATATAACCTTATTGTGACAACTCTCAACTCGAGAGGAACCTTTAGCTCTTCTAATCTATTCCATAGGTTATTTCTAGGTATCACATCGAAAGCCTTTCTAAAGCCCAAAAATCAACAAAAGAGGTTGGATTTATCATTACAAAATTCCTCCACAATGATCCTGAGCGTAACAAGGTGGTCCGTTGTTGAGTGCTTCCTTCTAAAACCCGCTTGTCCTTTAGCGCACTTACCTTCACTTTCAAGTCATATGCTGAGCTTCTTTTCCAAAATACTATACCATATAACTTGGCTAAAAGAGGGATAATCATAATTTTTTGATAATTACAGCGGTTATTTGTATCCCCACTTTTAAAAAAAAGGGATAATGAGGCTTTGCATCCATGGTTTAGGGAACCCTTGTTTAACAGCTTGATTGAATAGCTTGTGGATGTGAGGGATGAGGCATTGACCTCCAATTTTTAATATTTCTTCCTGGTAACCTTCAATTTCCTTAGCTTTTCCATTTGGCAGATGCTTAACCCCAAAATATGTGTCTTTTAATAAAAAAACTTCTTCCATTGTGAACAGGGTTTCAAAGTTAGCTATGACATTTGGGGATTCGGAAAACTTTTTAAGATAGGAATTCCAGTTGTGCAAAGCAATTCTATTATTATCTTTAGTTTTTCTAGGTAAAATCTGCCTCCAGAATTTCTTAGGATCCACCTTAAAGAGGTGTAAGAGATTTTCTTGTCTTTTATGAATAATTGCATTTATTTCATTTTAGTTAGGAGACTCATCAAGAGATTCCTTAATTTCTCTCCTCGCACTTTTACAATCTTTATCATACCAAGGGTTGGTTTTTCTATTTCTTTTATTACTTGAAACTTCAATGGAGAACTTGTTAATGGAATATGAGAGGGTTGTAGTCAAATTATGATAGAGGTCTTCTATGCTCTCTATACTTGATAAGGGAACGAAATTAATTTTTAATTCATTTAGAAAAAGATCATTTTTATTTCTATCAAAGATCAAGTTTTTTTGGCTATGAGGATTATCTTCTATGGGATCTCTATTCATGACAAAATTGAGAGCTACAATTAAAGGTTTATGATCTAAGTCAGGCTCGTGGTCGCTTAAGATGTCAAAATTTATTATTTCATTGTATAAATGGATATCAGAAATACCATAGTCTACCACGATGCTACCAAGCCCATGGATACATGTCATCTAGATAGAATTGGGCCACTTCTTTAGACCATTACAAATTATGATATCTTGAGCACCATAGAGCTTGACTAGCTCAGACCCAAACAAATTCCCCCTAGATCTTCTGAGCTTCTTTTGTACCTTCCAGCTATAGCAAGGTCTTCGTCTAACCAAAGAGCATCAGGGTTGGAATGATTTCTTAGAAGAATAGCTTGGTTGTTTGAAGTTTGACCATTAAAGTCACCCATTAAGAGGATATTACATTCATTTCTTAGGCTAGAAATATCATTCTCTAAACCATTGTAAGGACAATTTTTATTTAAATTGTTTTTATTATAGAAGTTAGAATTAATAGAGGAAAAAATAGATTTCTATGTTGGTTTTTTTATCATTAACGTGAGTAATCTCTATCCAAATATATTGGTTGCAAGGGTTTTTTTATAAAGCGTATCATGAGGGGAGATGTTCTTACTAATGTAACAAGATATACCCCCAATTCTTCTACGATAGGATCGCTTGTTCCAAGTTTACCATAATCACGACCATAGTGCAAAGCCATCTATGTTAGGGACCTTATATTCTTCATGCTCCCAAGTTTCAACTAACAATATAATATCAACTTCATGCGAGATCCAACTTATCTTGGGGCCTTTGTTCCATGGAAATCCCCGATAGTTCCAAGAAAGAATATGGAGCATGTTAAATTGCTATTGATTACTATCTTTTTGGATTCTATCTCAAATAACGACTTTTCTATTTCTTATTATTTCCGATTTTCCTTCCTTCCTAGCATCTTTTACCTTTTGAACCTCCTTTACTAATTCTATTCAAATCTTCTGGAATGATATATTCATTTATAAATATTCCCGTTCCTTTTAGACTTGTTGTTTTACTAAGTATGTCATACTTATGGTCAGTAGAGCTCACCTTTATCCAGATCAACCTTCCTTTATTCTCAGTTAATTTTCCCAACCTCGTTGCTTGAGTGGGACATGTTGTTTCAATTTGTAATCTATTATTTAATTATGTCTGGACTATGGCTAATGTATCCTCATCTACCTCCTCTTTCAAACTGAATATTATAAGGTTCAAGGCCCTTTTGTTACGTTCATGGTCTAATTCTATCAATTTTTTAATTTCCTCTTTAATGGGTTTGATATCTAATTTACCTACCACACTATTTAGGGTGAGATTGTTATTAACTTTTTCTTCTAGTTATTTAATCATGACCTTCATTTTAATACTGTTGGCTTCTATCACCTTCCTATCTCGAACCGCAGTTCAACATCACAATAATACCAACAATAAACCACAAGACATCGGCCTGATAGAGTAACTCCATCAGCAACACTTGTGAGGCAAACATAGTTTCACTAGAGATATCTAATGGGTAACTGTCATAACCATGTTTCCACAGTTGGGGAGAGATTATATTCCCTTGTCACGTGGACAAGGCACTCAACAAGGGTAACTTAGATGGCTGGACAGTTCCAGCATGACTGAGCGCAACTGTATGTCGGTGCGTGTGACATGACCTGATCTTTAACCTTAACAACTGGCACAACTTGTGTGACGCAGCTGATCCTTTAAACTAATATCCCACTTGTGACTTATATTTCAAATTAAGAAATTAGCTACAGCTTTCTTACGCATTCCAACAATTCTTTGGAAATTATTCATTCACTAGTTAACAATATGGTAATAGGCATTCAACAATAGATCATCCTCATACTGTAAGAAAATAACAACCATTCACATCAACATGTACAACATCAATCAACCATAATTATTCATTCACTAGTTAACAATATGGTAATAGGCATTCAACAATAGATCATCCTCATACTGTAAGAAAATAACAACCATTCACATCAACATGTACAACATCAATCAACCATGTAAACACAAAGAATAATGTGGAAACCCATATGTGAAAAACCATTAAGGTGCTCTTCATCTGGCATGAGAAATGGATATAGCACCTTGATCTTATGATATGTCTTTATGACTCAGACTTCTTGCTCTCGTGCTCTCTGGTTTATTCTTCTATCTACTCCTACTGATCCACACACAGCAAGGATTGACTCTTCTATCTACCTTGTGCACACTCCACTACATATTCCTTCTACTCCTAGCAGTCTACGCACACAGTTGCAGATCCGTGGCTGAACAACCTCCTACTGCTACTAGAATCCTCTCTGAATATTCTCTTCTTCTACTCTAACTCAAAATACATCAAAAATGGCATCCTCGGCTCTGAACATCCAACGAATGACCAAAACAGGACAACCAATGACCAACCAATAATCAACAACCCTTATACAGAATGTGTCCTTCTGATTTATATCTTCTATCAGACCACGCAAGGTCAACTACATACTGCTTATGAGTTACAAGTCGTGAACAACCATCGAAATAGCCTGTCATGGACTGACACAAGGCACTATTGGCCTGACTTATAAATATTCTTTGATACGTGCGTGGCCACATGATTATGCCATCGTCAACGACCACTATCTTCACCTATCTTTTTTCGATCATTATCACCTGTACGCATGTACACTTGCCTTTCCTCCGTCATGCACATATTTATTCTGCCTAAGTGGGTCCCTTTGCTTCCTTCATGACTTTCCTTCCTACAGCGCGTTCGACATGCCTTTTTTTGTGCATGAACTTCTTCCTATCCCAACTGGCCCCCAACACTCACATGTGACTCATCCTAAGCCACTAAGCAAAAATGGACTTGTCCTCAAAAATTTTAGTCGCAAAACTTACTGTTCTTTCTGCAAAATTTTATGACTCTAGCGCTCATTGTGCCGTAGGACCAACCTTGTCTTGAACTTCCTTCACCATCTGTTTTACCCCCGTAACTTCATCTGACACCTATTCTGCTGGCACGACCAATTTCTCTACTCGGTCGGTACTAATATGTTTCGATGAACCTATGTCTGCTGACTATGCGATAGTCTCAAGTTTTTCCTTCAGCGGTTGAATAATGCTGGTGATGTGCATTGCTTCTGACTTTTGCACTTAAACTTCCTCTTCCCTAGCCTGCTCTCTATATTGAAGATCTTGGACCTCTTGCTATAGCCACTTAATTTCAGTCATCTTGGCAACCTTATCTTGGAAGGAAAGCTTCTTCATGTCTTCTTTCTCTGCGGCTATTTTCTCTTCAGTTGCGCGCCTGTTCAACCTTATTTTTCCAATAGTTGTATCCTCCATAAGCACTTCCCATACCGTGGAAACCTATTCTAGTACGCTAGCGCGTGCTATTTCTCCTTGTTTTATTTTTATAGCATCCTTAGATGTTGCTTTTCTTCGCTCTTTGAGCTCCTTAGGAGGTGTGCTCATCACCTGTCTGGCTTGTAGTTATTGCACCTGCTGTCGAATATCTTGCACGGTCTTTGCTAGCCTGGTTACCTTAGTTGTAGAGTCCTCATCCTCTTGGCCTGCTTCAAGTGGGAATTCTACAATGGCACTCTTGATGGTATCATCTAGCATGAGGTGGTTCTGCTCATGCTCCAGTATTTCTTGTTCCCTCTCAGCAAGAAGGTCGATGCACCCCTAAAGTTCTTGTTCTTTTTCCTTCAGTAGGGCCTTGCATTCCTTTTCCTTATTTTGATGTTTTGTTTCTTGATAGGAAACAACATTCTCTCTTAGCCGCATGGCCATTGCGGCTTCCTACTATACTTCGTAGACTTCACTTAGGGGTAGCTTCGAGAAGTATAACTGGAGTGTGGAAAACTCGTTCACAACATTTTCAAAGGCACTTGAGCCTGTTCTAGTTTCTAGTGCGTTGGTATGGATTGTCACTTTGATGGGCGGCACTAATTATGGTGGGACTACTCTGACATTGGGGTCGACGCCATACATCTCAGCCTCAACAGTGGCTTTTACCTCGTTGATTGCTTTGGTCAACTTATACATATGGCCCCCCACTTGCTTAGCTATGCTAGTTTGATTTGTCTTTAGGTTGGAAAGGCTATCTTGCATAACTTTAGCAATGACTACTGCGAGCTCCTCCACATTGTCTTCTGTCAATTTTTTCACGTTCGACAGTTTTTGAGCTTTTTGCTTCTTACAATGTGGGTGTCCTTCTTGTTTCCTTGTTTATGTCTAGGTATGCACATGCTTTAGAATTGGTGTGTGCTTTGAATCAATNGATAGTTTTTGAGCTTTTTGCTTCTTACAATGTGGGTGTCCTTCTTGTTTCCTTGTTTATGTCTAGGTATGCACATGCTTTAGAATTGGTGTGTGCTTTGAATCAATTTGATCTGAGCTATTCCTATCATTGTTATCTTATTCTTCCTCATCCTCCGAATGGTTACCCTGTCTGACACCTCCTTCATTTCCTTCACCATGAACTTGTTGGACTTGTGGGTCTTCTTCATTCTCTCCTTTATGCAGCAGCTCTGCCAGTGGGCTGCACCATTCTTCTAGCCATAGGTGGATGATTTCATCCACATCCTCATCTCTCACCATGAATTTTGCATGGTGCACTTTTTTGGCCGAGCATTTCGTCAACTCCAAAATGATGTTGTACGATCTGTCCTGAAAGTTGATAAATGTTGCGTACCTGTGCGTCGTCACAGTGCAGATTTGGTGGGATAATCTGAAAATGTCGCATAATACCATTGTGTGTAAAAAGAACTCAATGTTTTTGTCCTTCTACCGGGTTACATCTTTCTTGTCCTCCCACAGGTTCAGATACCTTGCACTGTGGCAAGGTAGTGGGACATCCATGTGCACATAGTCAATCAGGTTGTCCCATAAAGTGAATAAAATCAAAATAAGCAGCCATGAGTAATGGAATTTGTAAGTGGGCTCGTGTTGGGCCTGTGTGGCATCATCGATCAACTCATTGATTAAGTATCATGACCAATTGAATTCTCCACCCAGCACACATAGTTCTGAAAGTTCGACCATCGCCATCGAACACTAATTGGGCCACATATTGTGTAACAACTTACATGATAAGATCTATGCACCAAATCTCACACTTGCGTCCTAGATCGACTGAATTAGGAAACCCCTATTTGCAAGTCATAAGCTGTTTTTTTTCTTGATCCAAGTGGTGTCTTTTCGGGCCAAGTAAGGCACAAGATCATCACCTTGGTTTGGGAGGCCTGTGATCAACGAGATCAGCTCAGCATCAATCAAGTATGGCTGATCAAGCCACATGCATCCTCTGTGAAAGTAGACCATGAGCTGCTTCACATACATGCTAACCTATAAACTGTGGCTGAAATGAGGCATAAACAACAGGTTAATCAGACCTTTGCAACCAACTCCCTCTTCCCACTGTAATGGCCTAAGCACTTGCGCTTGACTTAGGTCGGGCTAGTCCAGGATCAGGTAGTCCACTCTCTTTAGTCCTTCCTGCTATCGAGTTTGAAGTATTCAAATTTCACCTTGGCCAACTTGGGAATGATGTCCATCAGCAGGGGAACATTATCAGGGATTCGTGGTGCTATTAGAGTTTTAACCACCTTCTTTGGGAGTGTTTCCTTCTCCGCGTCAGATCTCCTTAACCGAAAATAGTGTGGGAAATTTTCATCAGATTCCTCCCCATCCGGTCCTCTACGCGGTGGTGAGTCTTCTTGCATGTNGTTGCCTTCTCCGCGTCAGATCTCCTTAACCGAAAATAGTGTGGGAAATTTTCATCAGATTCCTCCCCATCCGGTCCTCTACGCGGTGGTGAGTCTTCTTGCATGTATTCATCCTCTTATTTGTCCTCTTCGTCCTCTTCTAAGGGACTTTTACTGTGAGCATTGATAGGAGCAAAAGTCTTCTTGTGTTTCCTTGTTTGTGGGAGTCTGGATGGTCCTTCAACTTCTTGCTCGTCAAGCTGTCTCAGCTCCATAACATGTGGTCTCTAAGATAGGGTAGGCACAAGACACGATCTCAGCATTGGAATTGTAGTATGACCGGCCACATTGGTAGGTTGCTTCTGCATTCTTGCCATTGG
This sequence comes from Pseudotsuga menziesii, assembly GCA_001517045.1. Taxonomy (NCBI): domain Eukaryota; kingdom Viridiplantae; phylum Streptophyta; class Pinopsida; order Pinales; family Pinaceae; genus Pseudotsuga; species Pseudotsuga menziesii. Next base: position 24,927 of record LPNX010225808.1, read on the forward strand.
ATCAGTCTCTAGTTCTGGCTGCGGTTGTTGTATCTCAGGTGATGAAATCTCTTCTTCATTTAGGCAACCGGAGATAACAGTTGCATATGATGGCTCACCGTCTCTAGGGATCTCAATTACCATAGGTGTCGGCTTACTTCAACAGGGATGAAAGGGTTTGGCTCTATAATCATTCGGCTTTGTTTCTCTCTAGCTTGCTTTGTGGTCGTGAAAAGAATGCTTTATGGTGAATCCTTGCACTTATGCCCTCCACCATGTCATGTAGTCGTCATGCAATGGTTTTTTAATGTCCTAGCTTGCTTTGTGGTCGTGAAAATAATGCTTTATGGTGAATCCTTGCACTTATGCCCTCCACCATGTCATGTAGTCGTCATGCAATGGTTTTTTAATGTCTAATCTATCACATGGGTTTCTCGGCTACCAAATCCATTCATTAAGTTGTTAACTGGAGTGTTGCACTATTTCTATCATAAGAGTTATGGCAGATCCCTTGGATGTGACCTTACAACATTCTATCATTCTCCTCGTATCTCATTGAATTAATGACGCTTAGTTGTCATGGCTGCCTAAATCTTCATTGGATATCTACACTTTAATGTCAGCTTCCTTATCATTTCCTCTTTTTGCAGCACAATACACCTTTTTTTATTTTCTGCGCACTATGTCGCCCTTCTCCTACATGTCGCACTTGTTCCGTCACTAATGTGCAAAAGAGCAATGTTTATGTCTTTTGGACCTTCTTCCCCAATATTATTATTATTATTATTATTTTCCCGTCATGCAGTGCCATTCTAACCTGAGATGTTATGACTGTCGTAGTACAGTTTGAGGCGACTTCCATTCAACATACCAATGACATAGGTACCATCTAGCTTCTAACATTTTACTGCACCTATGTCAGTGACGTGCATGACCACATATGTCCCTAGCCAATGCGTCTTTAACTTGCCTATGTGTTTAAAAATTTTGCTGTAATACAACAACACAAATCCTCCCACTTCGAAAGGATTAACTCAAATGTGGCGATCATGCCATGCCTTCTGTCACTGCTTCTCAACTATCTGATGGAATCCTACAAAGAAGCATTCTTCTTCCATTTTCATTAGTTATGTCAGCCTCTGGTTGACAACATCTCTGTCGACGCAATGATTCTCAAACTTGGTACAATGTACTCCATTGGCACAATAGCTTCTTGTCCATACACTAGTATGAATGGGGTGTTCCATGTTAGTTTCTTGCAAGTTGTGCGGTATTCCCATAACACAACTGATATTTTATGATCCCAGTCATCTCGGTACACATTGCATACCTTGGTTAATGCATTCTCCAAAATCTTGTTGAAATCTTTGACCGTTCAATTTGCCTGAGGGTGATAGGGAGTCGTCTTGTTATGCTGGATCTGAAAATTGGCAGTCAGCTTAGTAATTACTTTGTTAACAAAATGTGTACCTTTGTCACTTATTATTATCTTTGGACAACAAAAACTTGGCCACGGTTGCAGCAGTACAATCTTTAACAGGCACAGTTTCAGCCCATCTGCTCAAGTAGTCTGTCATAGTGATAATGTAGCACACACCAATTCTCTTCCCTGGTAGGTTGATTGGTCCAACAAAATAAACTTCCCACTTGTCAAATGCTTGAAGGGTTATTTATGGCGCAAGTGGATAAAATATGTAGACCTTTGATCTTCTCTAGATAAAATATGTACCATTAACTCTATTCTCCCTTTAGTCGATTTCGCAATCATTGTCCTTTTGTTTCTCCTTGCATCTGTCCATTGCGAAACAAACTTCATATGTATATCTTGATCAACGAGAAATCTAACCATCCCATGACATGCCGCATTTTACATTTTGTGATCGTTAATCCTGCTAACTTTCATGCATGTTCGCATCACGAAATAAATCCAGACGATAGATCGACTATCCACTAGGTCGATGTCATTCAAAGGTACGGGGTCTACAAGATTTCACAGACCTGAACTATTTTATCCTCCGTGCATGATCAGGATGCGAAATTCATCTCAACCGTAGATATTTAGCACTTGAGATATCAGTCGTTAGAATAAGTAGGTTCTACAAGATTTCGTAGCCCCAACATAATTTATCTTCCATGCACTTTTTCGCTGCAAAATCTATTTCAACCATAGATTTTCAGCATCCTTAGATCTCAACCATTGAAAGATGTGTTTCATATTTGATTTCGCAACGACAGATATTGAAAAGGTCTGTGCATATTTAGATTTGCAAAATCTATATATGGCGTTGATCTTCATAACCCGTTCATCTAACAATTGAACCTTATACGTCTTTTAACCCTGTTCCGCCAATGTTAAGATCCCCTTAAACCGTGCATCTCTTCTTTGGAAAAATATTTTACAACCATTGATTTCCTTTGTCCTACATCTATGCCATTCATTCTTACCACTACAGAACCTAGAGTGAATTTTTCTCTTCCATACACTTTTAAAATGTTAGAACTAGAAAATTTTCAATTATTATGCATTTCCCACCTAGAAATGTCCCTCGAAACAACTATAGGATCTTAATAACATTCTTTAAGGTCTTATGATATGAGAACTAACAAACCCTATTTCTCCTTTCATTGGTCTAATCCCCCAACGACTACTTAGAAAAAAAATAGTGCTAACAACTTGATCAAAGAAAAAACTAAGTTATGGAATAAAAAACTTCAAGGAGTAGTACCGGTCTAAGGAAGGCTTAAAACCGAAATTCTAAGGAGGGGCCCTAGAAATGTAAAATTTTGGGGAGGCAATTGCAACAAAAACAAGGTGGTGGGCATGAATGAATGTTTACAAAGTAAATCAATTTGATGTATTGTAAGTATTGAAAATATGAAAACCACATTACTTGAAATCATGAGAAAGTCTCAGAAGTTGGAGAATATATAGAACAATTTGAAAAAAATCATGGTGAATTTTGTTAACAGAACACATGTAAACAAATGTCATATTTGCTTAAAGCGAAGAAGGTTTAATTAGAGAAGGANGAGAAGATATAGAACAATTTGAAAAAAATCATGGTGAATTTTGTTAACAGAACACATGTAAACAAATGTCATATTTGCTTAAAGCGAAGAAGGTTTAATTAGAGAAGGAAGTCTTAGAAGAGGCGGTGAATCAATGACTGTGAAATCCATTGAATAGTATTGAATCAGTCATTGGAGTGTAGTGAATTGTGGAAGGTTCTTAGTAATAGTTAAAACTTAGGAAACATGCAAATTATTTGAGACTATTTGCAATCTACCAATTTAATTCTCTCAAAAACATTAGAGAATACAAAAATAATTGTGGTAAAGTATGTTAGTTTTATGAATTGTTTTCAGTGTTGTCTATATTGACCAATAAACAAGTGACAATTCGCATGCCTTCATTAATTATCAACTTCGAAATAAAAGAAGCTTGGAATAAGACCTCAAACTTGTGCTCAAAAAAGTACATTTGGTATCTTATGTTTAACATTAGAGTTNCACATGCCTTCATTAATTATCAACTTCGAAATAAAAGAAGCTTGGAATAAGACCTCAAACTTGTGCTCAAAAAAGTACATTTGGTATCTTATGTTTAACATTAGAGTTTGCACAAAAATACAAACTCAAACTCAAAAACTATAGGAAAGTCAAAGAAAACTCATTGCAATAGTACCATGGCCTTTAGCATGGACTAACAAAGTTAATCGAATCATGCAACACTCGAAAAATTGAACGTACACAAATAAAGTTTATATAATTATGCTACAGTCACAAAATTTGGTGTAGTAAAAATCGTACTCACAAATTGTGCCGAAACGGTGACAACCAATTTCCCATGGAATTGAATATAGGTTTCTTCTAGGTCACTATTATTTTTACTTTAATTGAGACCAAAGTTACTTAGGTTAGAAAATGGATAGGGGTGCAATTAATTGGCCATTTTTTTAACTATGTAAGAAGTGTTATAAATCCATGTAAGCCCGTTGAGGCGAAACAATCTCAGAGAATGTGAGGAAATGGTTGTAAGTTGTTGCAATCTCCATATTTTGAGAAATAATAATATTGATACTATTTTCCTCATGGTTGTTTCCATGTATAGGGTTTACCACATAAATATTTGTGTCAATTTGTGTTTTTCCATTGTTTCATTTTTTCTTAATTGATCTTTGTTCGATTTCATGCTTCCACACGCAACAAGTGGTATCAATGTTATAGCATGATTTTCCGAACCTCATGCATTATGACTTAATGGCCTTCCCTTTTCCCTATGCAGACTCAATATAACCCATTTACTCACCATATCCCTGATGTTCTAGTATAACCCTTTAAAAAACACTTTGGAAGACATGGATGGGTCACCAATTTACAACTCACATATACGCATCTTGCACCATTGTCACCTATGTTCATAAGGTTTTATGCTAAAAAACAACACAATATCTGGAGTTTTCCCCATCAACTAATGAATGCCTTAATCCTTGGCCTTCCATATGTTGGGAAATGCTTTGATTCCACTGTCCATTGACTCATTGTTATATGCTTGAGTTGGTATCCCTTTATCCTTGAAGAAAACCATTTGTGTTTATTTCCCAATATTTCCATTGCCTTTGTGAGTTTTCTTTATTATGGAGGATTGAAGTGGTGGAGGCCCAGGTGAAGGGACTTAGTTTCTCGGTTACGACGGGGTGCCAACAGAGGTTTTCACGTTGTATCTTTGTTTTATATTAATATAAATATCCATTTCTCGTCCAATTTCATGTGCAATTATGAATATGTGTAGCCATGGATGTAATTTATTTATACATGTTTAAATGGAATATGCGAGATTGAATACTAACACATAATATATTATGCTTGTATATCTCTTTGTTGTTGAGGACAATTGTAGGGACCATCCGATCTAGGGAAGGAATATTCCCTAGGCCATCCATATGATGCTTGGACATCCATTGCTGGAAAACTTAAATGTGAGGTTTGTCATCCTGCTCGCATTCCTCTACCAGGTCCATAGCTTTGGTAAGAAGTTCCCTAAGGTTTTGTAGCCAAATCATCATTGATTGGGAGTTCGTCTGCTCCCCAGCATCGTGCAACATGGATTTAATATGACGAATATCGTAATATATGGACTCAAACTCCTATTTGAACGTGACAACCAACGATACTTCCTCCTTTAAATTTTCCTCGAGCGCGGAGCTGAGTTTATCTGTGAGAAAGTGGAAAACATTAGCGCCTACCATACCTGTTCCTTTGCTCCTCCTCCTCAACTCAACTGTGTTTATGTAGCACATAAGTATTTAATTTCGATCATCCTGAGTTGTGTTAAATAGCCTTCACATTCAATTGTTTGGACTTCTCGTCACATCCACGTATGGTATGTAATAAATTCATTGGTGTTTAAGTTTATCGGGAAAATGGAATATATCTAGAAAACATAATGTTTAACATGATCGGGAAAAATCGACTATATCTAGAAAAGGGATAGAGAACGTCTAGAAATACTCTAGCATTATTATGTAACGTAGTGAAAAGCTTTAAGGAAAAACTGAAATTTACTCAGAGAATGATCCTCTTCTCCTGAGTTTTGATTATAATACAGATCTAGTCATTCTTGGTTAAAGTAAAGATGTACTTCGTATTCTCCCAATAATAGAGATAATTTGATCCTTTCTTTATTCTTTATCTTTAATAATTAATTTGTTATTCTTGGTTAAAGTAAAGACGTACTTCGGATTCTCCCAATAATAGAGATAATTTGATCATTTCTTTATTCTTTATCTTTAATAATTAATTTGTTGAATGTAAATATGATCCTTTCCAAATAATATAGAAAATAAATATATTCTTTTCTATTTTTTTAATATAGAATATTAATTTATAATAAAATAGTTTATCTCTTCCTTAAATATCTCCAAACCATGTTAAATAAAATATGATTATAGAAAATAATTATATTCTTTTATATTTTTTTAAATATAGAATATTAATTTATAATAAAACAGTTTATCTCTTCCTTAATTTATAATAAAATAGTTTCCCCTTATGGAGTTTTACCACATTAAATACTGTTTGTAAATGATGTTTTTCTGTGTAATATGTCTATGATATTTTTTCAAGTGGTATCAGAGCCTATTAGAGAGAAACATTAGAGAGAAGGCTGGGATGAGAGAAAGCAGAAGAGCGCTTTATGAACGTGGAGAGAGCTGCTATAGTTGAGCCACAAAGAAGAGTTGGATCGTGAGCCCGTGGAGACCGTGAAGAGGAAACCACTACTGCCAAAAGAAGACCATTGATGCTGCCTATGGACTGTTGAATGCTTCATGAGCGTGGAGAACTAGCCACTCTTGGAAGTGGAGATGTTAGTCGTTGTCTACATAAGCATGTGGTGAAGAGAGCCGACATGTGAGGAATCGTTGTTGTCATTTGCTACTACCGAAGGACCATAGATCATGGTGATCGTGTGGAGAGTGAAGAAGGATCTATGTCGACCATCATGAATAGGGTTGTGTGAGAGAGCATGAAGAGAACTACAGTTGCTAGATGAGAACCTGTAGTAGAACAAGGTGGTGAAGTCGTCTGTTAGTTGGTGCAGTTGTTGTTGGAGTGTGGTGAAGAGTATGAAGAGAGTTGATGCATATATCAAGAGTATTCCCATGTCCTTGAAGTGAGTCATAGGTGCATATAGTAGTGGCTTCCCATAGTCGTAAAGAGAGTCGACTTGCTGGATGTTGTAAAGAGGAAATCTCACTGCTAAGGAAAGGAGCGTGTGACAGGTCATTGCTACTGAAATGTGGAGATAAATCATGGAGCATGTGACTTGATTTATATTGGACCATATTTGATCGTTAATTCCCCACATTTATCCTCCTTTCAAACAACCCATCACTGATGTTAGTTGGAGGAAACGATTTTCTTATATTCAATCGATGGACATGGTTTAAACCTCACATAATTCCATATCCATTTTTTTTAACATTAATGTATCATGGTTGAAATTAGTTAATCGTTGTAGCAATCAGAACGATCGCTCAACCACATATTGGTCCATCTACGATCGTTCATTCCCCACATTTCTCCTCCTTTCAAATGGCCCGTCACTAATGAAATGATTTTCTTATCTTCAATCGATGGCCATGGTTTAAACCTCACATGAATCCATATCCATGTTTTTCAACATTAATGTATCACGGTTGAAATTGGTTGATGGTTGTAGCAATCACAACAATCGCTTAACCTTCTGGACACATATTTAATGAAATACCAACTTTCAAGATGTAAATTTGGTGTATGCTAGCATTAATAGTTGAGGTTGATTGAAANCAGAACAATCGCTTAACCTTCTGGACACATATTTAATGAAATACCAACTTTCAAGATGTAAATTTGGTGTATGCTAGCATTAATAGTTGAGGTTGATTGAAATAGGTGAAAGAAAACATGACATCTGGGGTTCTTGCAGGTTTGTGTGACTTGCTTCCATTTAGATGGAAAAATTAACCACAAACATAACAAAAAAAATCAAACATTTATAAATCTTTTTTTTTTTCTGTTTTTTATAATATATCCAATAATATCAAAGGTTTCAACATCACCTTAACAATCAATAATTACCTTGATGTAGAGAGTAAGTTCGGATTATATATATATATATATATATATGAAGATGATGATGATGATGGTTAATGTCCCCTGAGACCAAACTTTGGTCCATCGGACTTAAAGAAATGAATTATTTAGTTTTTTTTAAATTGTATTTCTATGCTCAAAGAGCTTGAAGAGAAGCATCTCGAGCCCACTATAATTTTGACAAGTTAAAAGGCTAGGAAGGTCGGTATTGCAACAAAGATTATGAAACTGAGATATAATGTGGGTGTACCCAGGGAACTCTAACAGGAAGTGATTTTCATCTTCAATGTTCATATTCTCACAGAGATGGCAAATCATTTCCACCCATGGTGTTTTAGGAACTGCCCAACGACCTGTTTCACTATGGAGATCATAAGAGTTCGTTCTTATCTTGGCTATATTAATTTTTTTCTTTGAACTTTAAAACAGAGAGATAATTTTGATCTTCTAGAGCAGGGTTGATGACCTCCTTATAATATCTTAATTTTCTTTTAGCCTCTAAATCTTTCCCACACCACATTTTCTCTTTATACTTAGAAGTAACAATTTTTTTTATGTTATTAATATTTTGCAATGCAATAGTTTAGTCGATCTCCCAATGGTTTAACCAGGCCCTAGTATCTTTATACCAACCTTGCTTGAGCCTTAGGTGGTTTTGGATCGAATTTAAAGCTAGCTTAGGAAGTCTATGGTATCCCATGTTATTGATTTTGTTCTTGTATAACACGAGACTAGTCATAGCGAGGCTCTCGATAGGCGAAAGACCCACTTCTATAAGGAGAATAGGGTAGGGTGTATTGCTTTTGATTTTGAGGTTATACATTATAAAATGCTTCTGGATCTACTCAATCTTTCTCCAAGCTTCTCTAGATATACTACAACCCCAAACCTCACACCCATACAAGATAGCATGAGTGACTAAAGTTTCAAAGAGGAGCATAGTTTTATCCCACATCATAAGGTTTGTTGCTTTACAATTATTTTCAAGACCAAAATAAGCTTTCCATCCTCTATTAATCCTTTTCTCAATGTTATAGTTCCAGTTGAGTTTGTTATGAATATCAATTCTTAGGTATTTGTAAGAAGAAACTTCCTCCAAGTTGCTATTGTCATACACAAAATTAGCGTAAGTTTTCTTCTTGGATTTGATAATCATAACTTTTGTTTTGTCAGTATTAACAGTCATACCCATAGTAGAGAAAAAATACTTAACAAGTCTTAGTTTCTTATCAAGATCAAATGGACACCTTGCCAAAAGAACAATATCGTCAGCATAGAGAAGAAGGATGATGACTATTCCAACTAAGATCATGCCAGCACAACCTGCTTCCTCTAAACAACCTTCTAGCTTATCGATGTAAATGTCAAATAGGGTAGGGGAGAGGGGGAAACCTTGTTTAACTCTAATATTACACTTAATATCTTTCGAACACCCCTTGTTGCTCTTAAACTTGGCAATGACATTTTTGTATAACCTTATTGCGACAACTCTCAACTTGAAAGGAACCTTTAGCTCTTCTAATCTATTCCACATGTTATTTCTAGGTACCGTATTGAAATCCTTTCTAAAGTCCACAAAGCAAAAAAAGAGGTTGGATTTATCATTACGAAATTCCTCCACAATGATCGTGAGCATAACGATGTGGTCCGTTGTTGAGTGCTTCTAGTTCTTTAATCATTTCCTTCATTTTAATACTGTTGGCTTCTATCACCTTCCTATATCGACCCACGATTCAACATTACAATGATACCAACAATAAACCATAATACATTGGCCTGATAGAGTAACTCCATCGGCAACACCTGGGAGGCAGGCCCAGTCTCACCAGAGATATCTAATGGGTAACTGTCAGAACCATGTTTCCGCAGTTGGTGAGGGATTATATTCCCTTGGTGCATGGCCAAGGCACTCGACCAAGGAAACTTAGACGGCTGGATGGTTCCAGCACAACTGTGCACAGCTGTATGTCGGCACGTGTGACACGACCTGATGTTTAACCTTAGCAACTAACGCAACTTGTGTGAGGCAACTGATCCTTTAGACTAATAGCCCACTTGCAACTTATATTTAAACTTAAGGAATTAGCTACAGTTTGGTTGCACATTCCAAAAATTCTTTGGCAATTATTCATTCACTAGTTAACAATATGGAAATAGGCATTCAACAATAGCTCATCATCATACAGTAATAAAATAACAACCATTCACATCAACATGTACAACATCAACCAACCATGTAAACACAAAGAATAATGTGGAAAACCATATGGGAAAAACCACCAAGGCGCTCTTCATCTGGCATGAGAAATGGATATAGCACCTTGCAGTCTGCGACTTGCGGAATGATCTTATGATATGTCTTTATGAATCAGACTTCTTGCTCTCATGCTCTCTGGTTTATTCTTCTATATACTCCTACTGATCTGCACACAGCATGGATTGGCTCTTTTGTCTACCTTGTACGCACTCAACTGCATATTCCTTCTAATCCTGGCAGTATGCGCACACAGCTGTAGATCCATGGCTCAACAACCTCCTACTGCTACTAGACTCCTCTCTGAATATTCTCTTCTTCTACTCTAACTCAAAATACAACAAAAATGGCATCCTTAGCTCTAAACATCCAACGAATGACCAAAACAGGACAACCAACGACCAACCAATAAACAACAACCCTTATATAGAACGAGTTCTTCTAATTTATATCTTCTATGAGACCATGCAGGGTCGACCAAATACTGCTTATCAGTTACAGGTCATGTTCAGCCATCAAAACAGGTTGTCATGGACTGACACAAGGCACTATCGGCCTGACTTACAAATATTCTTCCATACGTGTGTGGCCACATGATTACGCCACCTTTAATGACCACTATCTTCACCTATAATTTTCTGGTCGTTATCACATGTACGCCTGTGCGCTTGCCTTTCCTCCGTCATGCACATCTTTATTCCACCTGCACGGGTGCCTTTGCTTCCGTCGTGACCTTCCTTGTCATCATACTTGCCTGTGTGTTTAAAAATTTTGTTGTCATACAACAACACAAGTCCTCCCACTTCGAAAGGCTTAACTCAAATGTGGCGATCATGCCATGNGTGACCTTCCTTATCATCATACTTGCCTGTGTGTTTAAAAATTTTGTTGTCATACAACAACACAAGTCCTCCCACTTCGAAAGGCTTAACTCAAATGTGGCGATCATGCCATGCCTTATGTCGCTGCTTCTCAACTATTTAATGGAATCCTATGAAGAAGCGTTCTTCTTCCATTTGCACTAGCTATGTCAGCCTCTAGTTTATGACATCTCCGTCAGCGCAACGATTCCCAAACTTGGTACAATGTACTCCATTGGCACAACAACTTCTTGTCCATACACTAGTATGAATAGGGTGTTCCCTGTTAGTTGCTTGCAGGTTGTGTGGTATGCCCATAACACAGCTGATATTTTTTGATCCCAGTCATCTTGGCACACATTGCATACCTTGGTTAATGCATTCTCCAAAATCTTGTTGAAAGCTTCGACCGTTCCATTCGCCTGAGGGTGATAGGAAGTCATCTTCTTATGCTAGATTTGAAATTCGGCAGTCAACTTAGTAATTACTGTCATAGCGTATTTCATCACTCTAGGTGAATCACACTTTGTATGGCCTTCCCCTGTCCTGCTGCAGACTCCTTAGACCCCATGGACCATTTTTTGTCCTTTGATGTTTCCTTGATCATTCCTAAAAACACATGAAAAATGATATACGTGGCTTTTAAACCTATAATCGCGTACATACGTGGCTTTGACCCCTATAACCGCATACATCGGGATGTGTGCATAATCCAAATCCTTTTGGAGTTTTCCTTGACATGGATCCGACTCATTTGACTCCTGGCCTTCCATATGCCTTGAGATTGCTCGAATTCGACCTTTCATTATCCCTTTGAAATCTATATAAGGAACCCCTTGGTACATTGAAGGCAAGAAGAGAGAATTGAGAGCAAAGAAACTATAGTCCATTGTTGTCGGAACTTATGCTTGAGTCTGCATCCCTTTGTCCCTTGGAGCACTTTTGTGTTCTTCCCAAGCTTGCCTTTTGCTTATGAGATTGCTATCGAGAGATGGAGGATTGAAGTGGCGGAGGCCCAAGTGGGGGATTCAGTTTCTCCGGTTCACAGACGTGCCGTCAGAGGTTGTATATATTTTGTAATCTCTAATTTATATTAATAGAAATATCTTTTCCTGTCCAATAATGTGTATTTGAATGAATATTGTATCCATTGGATTATGTCAAATGCTTTTACATTATTGATTATATATGCTAAAATAGATCTAACACCATTATATAGTATGCTTGTATTGTTTACTTGTTGTTGAGAAAATAATATATCAATTCAAGCTGAACACTGGAAAGCTCAACAGGGATCTACTTCAACCGTCCAAAATAAGGTATGAGGTCTGATCCTTTAGTGTTAGACATTTAATTTCTATTTCATATTGGAAAGGATTGATTTCTGGAGTCAAGCTGTCTGTTGTGGTACCCCAAGCCATAGGAATTTCTCTCCATAACAGAATTGGTGACTCTGCTGGGGAGTTTCTAGTAGTTGTCCTTTGGGGGTTGTTTTCTCGGCATTCAATGTATTTGAATTACTCTTTCTCTCTTGTTTTTGTGTCAGGTATGGGGGCATGTATGCCTGGTAGAGTTTGATTGGTGTGAAGCCTGTCTCAGCCTATCTGTTTTCCTTGACTTTATGCACCTTTTCTTCCCGTATGCGGGTTTTTGACTTACAGTCACGTATACACGCGGTTTCCTCTATGATTTCTGTGTATACACACGGGTTTACTGCGAATAGTCACGTATACCCTTGATTTTTCCTTTTTGGGGAAGATAGTTAGTTGCTAGGTGAATTCTGATATTTGCTGAGTCTCCTTTGGCATTGCTTGAGTTTGTTTAGACCTCTATTTCTGACCAGAAACATTTTTTTTAGCCTAAATTTTTTTTTAGGAAAGTTCTTGTCATGGCATTTTCGATTCTGAGTCTCCTTTGGCATTGCCTGAGTTTGTTTAGACCTCTATTTCTGACCAGAAACATTTTTTTTAGCCTAAATTTTTTTTTAGGAAAGTTCTTGTCATGGCATTTTCGATTTTTTGTTTGAGATTAGTGCATTAGAGTTCTTTTACCTTAGTGCTTTGCTTGAGTGCTGTTTGGGTGTGCTTGCAGAGTCTAGGGGTCGTAGAATCATTCTTTTTCTTTTTGCATCTCTTTTATTTTCAAAAAATCCAAAAACATTTGCTTATCATCATGCATTGCATTTTGCACTTTGCATTGTACTTGCACTAGATCTAGATTTGCTTTGGAGTACTAGTTAGGAGTTCATATAGGAAAATTTTCATTCATCATTTGAAGAATAATTATGCATTTCACGTAGTAGCATACCTTATTTTTATGGACACAATGCATTTGCATTGATTGTTAGGTATGCATTTTACTTCTTGTTGCATCATAACACCACTAGTTGCACGACCATATCCTATTTTTGAGTAATAAATCCAACTAAAA
>LPNX010225808.1:59306-69539 GCA_001517045.1 Pseudotsuga menziesii
GTGGTGGTGGTCATTGGCCTCTCTTGGCTTGTAGGAAAGGTGATGAATAAACAATGGGAAAGATATAAGGTAAGTTTTTGTCAGGGTGGAGATTGTTGAAATGGTGACAACCAATTTGCCACAGAATTAGATATGGGCATCTTCTAGATCACTATTATTTTTCCTTCAGTAGAGACCTTTCAATTTAAGTTAGAATATGGATAGGGATGCAATTAATTGTTCAACTTTTCCTAACTATGTAAGAAGTGCTATAAATCAGTGATAAGCCCATAGAGGAAAAACAATTTGAGCAAATGTAAGGAAATGGTTGTAAGTTGTTGTAATCTCCATATTTTGAGCAAGAAGAATACCGATACTATTTTCCCTGTGGATGTTTCCCTGTATAGAGTTTTACCACATAAATCTTTGTGTTGATTTGTGTGACTTCCATTGTTTGATTTTTGTCTTAATTGATCTGTGTTCTATTTCATGGTTCCACATACAACAAGTTGGGTGTAGTAAATAAAATAGATATAGTAAATTTTCTAATTAGGTATCTATATAATTAGAAAAATTACAATGAAATCATAGTTTTAATATTTATATTAATGATGATAAGATTACCTTTATTAGCATGTATTGAGATCAACTTTGGTATATTGAACCTTTAAAAATGAAAGGAGTCACTTTTTTTTTTTTAATTTAGACTCGAAGAGCTTTAAGATATAAGCATTTTGAAATCCCCATAGTTATGATGAGTTAAAGGGTAGGAAGGTCAATAATGTAGCAAATATTTTGAAATTGCACTCAAATGTGGGTGTGTGCAAAACATTCTAGGAGAAATCGTTTTTCATCTTAAAATTTCTTTGTGTCACAAAGATGACAAATTATTTCATCCCATGGTGTTTTAGGAATTGTCCAACACCATATTTCACCGTGGAGCTCATAAGAGTGTTCTTATTTTAGCAATGTTGATTTTCTTCTTTACTCCACTTAACACATAGATATACTTTTGATCTTCTAAATTATGGTTATCACCTCCTTATCATATATTTATTTTATGTTATCCTCTAAGTTTTTATTGCACCACAACTTCTCCCTAGATTTAGATGTAATAAGACATTTAACATTATGATTATTGTGCAAAGTGACCTCTTACTCAACGATTTAGTCACGACTTGTCATCCCTATGCCAACCTCCCTTAAGTTGTAGGTGGTTTTGACAAGAGTAAGAAGCAATCCTAGAAAACCTCTTATCTCCCATGTTGTTTATATTGTTCTTGTATATTTGGTCCCTATTCATATCCATCTTCTCAATCAAGGAGAGAGTAGCTGCTACCATGAAGAAGGGATAGGGTATTTCCTTTAATTTTGAGATTATAAAATACTTTTGGATTTGTTGTATTCTTCTTTATGATTCTTTAGAGATGTTATCATATAAAACAGCATGATTAATGAGTCTTAAAAAAGAGTTTCTTCCTCTAAGAGGACCAAAAATCCCATTATAAATGTAAATAGTTAAACAATTTAAATATGATATAGTAACATTCATTAAGATATATCAAAAAATTTATAGTAACTATTGATTATTGATTAATGTCTATTTAATTAAATTAAATTTAAAATATTAAAAATATATATATTTAATAAAATTTACATATAAATGAAGAAAAAAAGATAATAATTTCTCTCCTTGTCATTATTGATAATTTTTTTGTATTTATATAATTTTTTCACACTTTTATAATTTTTCTGTAACTCTTTTATATCTATATTATTCCATTAAAATGTTTTATATAATATATCAATCTATATTTCATAATAATTATATATATATATAGACTCTTTTATATGTCTATACAAAATTCCATTAGAAAATTTCATGTAATATAATCGATGCATATTTCATAAAAATACCCTTAAAGTAGAAAAAACAATTATATAGCTTATTGTGAAAACATTCAAATTCAGATAATTAATTGACAAGCAGGCTCCAAAACGAGCTTCATTAAAAGGTCGCAAACCTAAACTCCCCATTAGACCGTACCCTATTATCGGGAAAATGGAATATATCTAGAAAACATAATGTTTAACATGAGCTGGAAAAATCGAATATATCTAGAAAAGGGATAGAGAACGTCCAGAAACACTCTAGCATTATTATGTAACGTAGTGAAAAGCTTTAAGGCAAAACTGAAATTTACTCAGAAAATGATCTTCTTCTCCTGAGTTTTGATTATAAGTAAAGATGTACTTCGAATTTTCCCAATAAGAGAGATAATTTGATCATTTCTTTATTCTTTATTTTTAATAATTAATTTAATAATTAATTTGTAATTTGTTATTCTTGGTTAAAGTAAAGATGTGTTTCGAATTTTCCCAACAATAGAGATAATTTGATCCTTTCTTTATTCTTTATTTTTAATAATTAATTTGTTATTCTTGAAGTAAAAATGTACTTCCAATTCTTTCAACAATAGAGATAATTTGATCCTTTCTTTATTTTTTATCTTTAATAATTAATTTGTTATTCTTGGCAAGCCTGGAATTTGACCCTACAAACAGTGTTTTGGTTTTCAAAAAGTATTTGACACTTGGATCCAAATCAAGCACGTCATCATTTACAGGTTTAAAAAATGTTATCTACTTGGATCCAACCGTGTTTATGTAGCACGTAAGTATTGAATTTCGATCATCCTGAGCAGTGTTAAATAGCCTTCACATTCCAATGTTTGGACTTCCCGTCGCACCCACGTATGGTATGTAATAACTTCACTGATGTTTAAGTTTATCGGGAAATTGGAATATATCTAGAAAACATAATGTTTAACATGATCTGGAAAAATCGAATATATCTAGAAAGGGATATAGAACGTATAGAAACACTCTAGCATTATTATGTAACGTAGTGAAAAGTTTTAAAGCAAAACTGAAATTTACTCAGAAAATGATCTTCTTTTCTTGAGTTTTGATTATAATACAGATCTGGTCATTCTTGGTTAAAGTAAAGATGTAGTTAGGATTTTCCCAATAAGAGAGATAATTTGATCCTTTCTTTATTCTTTATCTTTAATAATTAATTTGCTATTCTTGGTTAAAGTAAAGATATATTTCGAATTCTCCCAACAATAAAGATAATTTAATCCTTTCTTTATTCTTTATCTTTAATAATTAATTTGTTATTCTTGGCAAGCCTCGAATTTGACGGAAGGTATTTTGGTTTTCAAAAAGTATTTGACACTTCGATCCAAATCAAGCACGTCATCATTTACAGTTTAAAAAATTGCAAACCGTCAATTTGACTTTCACCAACGTCATAATTTTTAATACCTAGGTCTAGTAGATCATTGTTACATGGACGGAGGGCCCACTGCCTATGGATGACAGTTTGACAGTTAATAGATTGATCATTGATTATTAATGACAGCATTAATCACAAATCACTATATATTTCTAAAGTAGAGTCGAAGAGTGAATACCAGCTGGTATATTTTGAACCGTGGGCGAATTAATTTATTGTTGATTGCAGGCTTCCCTACTACTAACTATTTTCATTGTCTCTAATCGAGAAGTGGAGGCAGTTGGTCGGGACTCGGCTCGGATATTGCCCATTTCCAACTTCCCCTCCTCATTCCTCCAGCCTCCTGGGGGCAGTTGGTCGGGATCCCTTTCCTCTTCACTAATCATACGCGATTTCCATTGGTAAGCCTAATTGCTCTTACATTTTTTTGGTTTGAATTGAAAAATTGGAATTTACTGACATAAATCATAATTTGTTTGGTATTGACATACATCGTAGTTTGGTTGTTTGCATTTCCTGATGTGAATGAATTCCAGTAATTTTGTAACTTGATCCATGTTTTTTTCTGAGTTGATGTATAGAAATGAATAATAGTCATTAACACTTACAGTAATTCACCATATGAATGTAGCTGTTGTAATCACCAGCTTGAGTTAAAACCAAAACCACAACTATCAACAGGAATCTCACATAATCACATAAATATCCATCAATGATGTATCTGTGTAAACCATGAAAACATGGTATGTAATGGATTCTTCTATTTCCAGAGACGTAATCTCAAAGGATTTCATTTTAGAGAAACCATGCCCTTTCACACTATTTTGATTAAGCTAACGGGACTATACTATACTCTATTAAAAAAAATAGACTAATAAAGAGATACTGTATATTATTGAACTGCTTCAAAGCCATCATTGTTATCGTTCTTATTAATTGATTATCGTTAAAGCCTATATATAGAAATAGATATGGTTACATAAAGCTTGGTTTCATGCATAAGCGCGGGTTACCTATCCAGAACCCTAATCCGGCTTGGCTATAAACAGGGCTTTAGCATAATTCTAATCAATACAATTCAATATCTTTAGGCCTGTTAATCATGGGAAGCCGCTTTCCCTATTAATGTTGAGGCTTTCATATCCCAATCCCGTTGTTTCATTCCCTTCCATGCCTAAAGAATAGATGGCACATTTGTTAAATATCTTCCAGTTCACAACCGCCACACAGAAGTTATACACTCTCTTCATAAACCAACTCACACATTTTAAACCAAGTCCCAAAACAACAAAATATTCAGTGAAATCTCTATTTAGCTCATGGATTTGAGTTTTGTTGATATATTTTTGGACTTTTAAAGATTTGTGTAGAATTAAATTCATATTAAAAAAAAAGCCATCATGCTTTTTTATTCAACATCATAAAAAAAACTAGATTAAAAAAAACAGTGAACACCTTACATATAATCCCATGTAAAGAAGCTTTATTATTGAAGTTGTACAGAAACTACAGATTTATTCTACCGAATTATTCAATCGAGTAAGAATCTTTAGCTTTGGCTATTCACATATTGAACTCTGAAGGTTTATTATTGAAGTTGTACCGATTTATTCAATCGAGTAAGAGTTTTTAGTTTTGTTTTTTTTTTTTTTGGGCTATTCACATATTGAACTCTGGAGAAATTTGAAGGCCGTAATGATAGCCTGGAAGATAGTAAGAAAAGTAGGTTTAAGAATCTAATCTATTTTCAACCCTTTGTCTTATATCTTTGTGCCTCAGTTTCAAATACTCCAATTTCAATAGTTAATTTGACTTTGTGTTTTTTAAAATGGATCATATCAATGGATTTGCAGGTTTAGTTTGCTGAGGTAAAAAGTAAGCTTATAATTTTTTAAAAGCTAATGATGAAAGGTCAAATGATGTATCATGAGTGGTTTAACAAATAAATTCTCTTATAGTTTAAGAAAGTGAGTGGTTTTTAATGAACAATTTCTCTTATAGTTTAAGAAAGAAGAAAGACTTACAGTAACAAGGATGCTAAAGTACTGTGACATCACTGGAATGACAGTTTGAACCAAACTATTTTGACACCCATGAATAGACAGAAAAAGTAAAGTGAAAGGTATGAAAAATCTAAAACAGTCATCAAATAGTATGTGAGGGGCAAAGTAGATTTGAAATTCCAGGCCTGATTCTTGGTTAAAGTAAAGATGTACTTTGGATTCTGCCAATAATAGAGATAATTTGATCCTTTCTTTATTCTTTATCTTTAATAATTAATTTGTTGAATGTAAATATGATCTTTCCAAATAATATAAAAAATAATTATATTCTTTTCTATTTTTTTTAATATAGAATATTAATTTATAATAAAATAGTTTATCTCTTCCTTAAATATCTCCTAATCCTGTTAAATAAAATATGATTTTTTCTCCTCAGATTAATTCTGGGTTAAAGTAAAAGTGTACTTAAGTAAATTACAAAATAATGACATTCTCTAGAAACAATTTGATTCTTTCTTTATCTTTATTAATTAATTTGTTGAAATATGATCATTTCCAAGTAATATAGAAAATAATCATATTCTTTTTTACTTTTCCTTTTTCTAATATGGATTATTAGTTTTATAAGAAAATAGTCAAATTAAATATGACTATTTAATTTGAAGAGTCATATATGGCATCTTTAAATATTTCTTTGTTAATTAATTAATTAAAATAAAATATAATTTTTTAAAATCAAATTTACTCTTAATAAAGAAAATTGAAACATTCTCATTTAATTTTTGTTTCTTTTGAAAATATCATATTTACTCTCAAATGATTATATTTTCTTCTAAATGTTTAAATATCGTTCCATTTACACTTTGCAAGAAAGAAGAGAAAAACAATCATTCTCTTAATTAACATAGGGTTAATGATGACAACTAAATTAGATGTGTTTACTAGAAGTTTTATGTAACTTAAACTAGATTTGTTTACGAGAAATTATACTCATATAACTTCTTTCATGAAGTATATAGTGCATGGTTGGGATACTTAATGGGGTAGTCTGAGAGGTTTAAAGCACAGGGGCTTCACTTGTTGACCAATATCCTATCACGTTAGTTCATATTGTGGGTTTTAAAATTATTAAAATTTGACCCAATATATTGCACGTATTGGGGGATGAGGGGTTTAAGGTGGGGGTGGGTAGGGTGGTTTATAAGGATTGAGGTATAAAAAAGGGTGGGGAGGAGGTTTTAAGTATTGGGAGGGGGTTTCAACAAAAAGTGTTTGGGTCAATATTTCTGGAAATTAAGGGTATTCTTTAATATCCCACAATCGCACATGCTATGTGAGATGTTCACTAAGTGAAGTCCCCGTGGTTTAAGGCCTCTCTTGTAATCTCTCCATTATTGATAAATGAGATTCAATACTTTGCTTCCGTGGATGTTTACCCTTATGGGGTTTTACCACACTAAATATTGTTTGTAAATGGTGTTTTTTTGTGTAATATGTCTATGATATTTTTGCAAGTAGTATCAAATCCCGTTAGAGAGAGACATTAGAGAGAAGGTTAGGGATGAGAGAAAGAAAAATAGGCCTCTATGAATGTGGAGAGAGCTGCTAACAGTTGAGCCACAAAGAAGAGTTGGATCGTGAGCCCATGGAGACTATGAAGAGAAAACCATTGCTGCCAAAAGAAGACCATTATTGTTTCCTATGCACTGTGGAATGCTTCATGAGCGTGGAGAACTAGCCACTCCTGGAAGTGGAGATGTTAGTCGCTTTCTACATAAGCATGTCGTGAAGAGAGCCGACGTGTGAGGAACTGTTGTTGTCATTTGCTACTATTGGAGGACCATAGATCGTGGTGATCATGTGGAGAGTGAAGAAGGATCTATGTCGACCATGTTGAAGAGGGTTGTGTGAGAGAGTGTGAAGAGAACTACAGTTGCTAGACGAGATCCAGTAGTAGAACGAGGTGGTGAAGTCATCCGTTGGTTGCTGCATTTGTTGTTGGAGCGTGGTGAAGAGTGTGAAGAGAGTTGATGCATTTATCAAGAGTATTCCCATATCCTTGAAGTGAGTCGCAAGTGCATATAGTACTGGCTTCCCATAGTCATAAAGAGAGCTAACTTGTTGGATGTTGTAAAGAGAAAATCCCGTTGGTAAAGAAAGGAGCGTGTGACAGGTCGTCGCTACTAAAATGTGGAGATAAATCGTGGAGCATGTGAATCGATTTATATTGGACCATCTGCGATCGTTCATTCCCCACATTTCCCCTCCTTTCAAACCGCCTGTCACTGATGTTAGTTGGAGGAAATGATTTTCTTATATTCAATCGATGGACATGGTTTAAACCTCACATAAATCCATATCCATGTTTTTCAACATTAATGTATCACGGTTGAAATTAGTTGATGGTTGTAGCAATCAGAACGATCGCTCAACCACATATTGGTCCATCTGCGATCATTCATTCCCCACATTTCTCCTCCTTTCAAATGACCTGTCACTGATGTTAATTAGAGGAAAATATTTTCTTATCTTCAATCGATGGCCATGGTTTAAACCTCACATAATTCCATATCCATGTTTTTCAACATTAATGTATCACGGTTGAAATTAGTTGATGGTTGTAGCAATCAGAATGATTGCTCAACCACATATTGGTCCATCTGCGATCGTTCATTCCCCACATTTCTCCTCCTTTCAAACGGCCCATCAATGATGTTAGTTGGAGGAAACAATTTTCTTATCTTCAATCGATGGCCATGGCTTAAACCTCACATAAATCCATATCCATGTTTTTCAACATTAATGTATCACGGTTGAAATTAGTTGATGGTTGTAGCAATCAGAATGATTGCTCAACCACATATTGGTCCATCTGCGATCATTCATTCCCCACATTTCTCCTCCTTTCAAACGGCTCATCACTGATGTTAGTTAGAGGAAACGATTTTCTTATCTTCAATCGATGGCCATGCTTTAAACCTCACATAATTCCATATCCATGTTTTTCAACATTAATGTATCACATTTGAAATTACTTGATGGTTGTAGCATTCAAAATGATCGCTCAACCTTCTGGCCACATATTTAACGAAATGGCAACTTTCAAGATGTAAATTTGGTGTATACTAGCATTAATAGTTGAGGTTGATTGAAATAGGTGGAATAAAACCTGACATCTGGGGTTCTTATGGGTTTGTGCGACTTGCTTTCATTTAGATGGAAAAATTAACCACAAACATAACAAAAAAAATCAAACATTTATAAATCTATTTTTTTCGGTTATGTATAATATCTCCAATAATATAACATGTTTCAACATCACCTTAACAATCAATAATTACCTTGATGTAGAGAATATGTTTGGATTATATATATGATGATGATGATGATGATGATGATGGTTAACGTCCCCTGAGACCAAACTTTCGTCCATCGGACTTAAAGAAACAAATTATTTAGTTTTTTTTTAAATTGTATTTCTATGCTCAAAGAGCTTGAATAGAAGTGTCTTGAACCCACTATAATTTTGACAAGTTAAAGGCTAAGAAGGTTGGTATTGCAACAAAGATTATGAAACTGAGATATAATGTGGGTGTACCTAGGGCACTCTAACAGGAATTGATTTTCATCTTCAATGTTCATATTCTCACAGAGATGGCAAATAATTCCACCCATGGTGTTTTATGAATTGCCCAACGACCTGTTTCACTATGGAGCTCATAAGAGTTCGTTCTTATCTTGGCTATATTACTTTTTTTCCTTGAACTTTAAAACAGAGAGATACTTTTGATCTTATAAAGCAGGGTTGATGACCTCCTTATAATATCTTAATTTTCTTTCAGCCTCTAAATATTTCTCACACCACATTCCTCTTTAAACTTAGAAGTAACAATTTTTTTATGTTATTAATATTTTGCAATGCAAAAGTTTGGTCGATCTCCCAATGGTTTAACCAGGCCCTAGTATCTTTATACCAACCTTTCTTGAGCCTTAGGTGGTTTTGGATGGAATTTAAAGCTAGCTTAGGAAGTCTATGGTCTCCCATGTTATTGATTGTGTTCTTGTATAACACGATCCTAGTCATAGCGAGGCTCTTGATAGGGGAAAGACCCACTTCTATAAGGAGAATAGGGTAGGGTGTATTGCTTTTGATTTTGAGGTTATACGTTATAAAACCCTTCTAGATTTTCTCAATCTTTCTCGAGGACTCTCTAGAGATATTGCAACCCCAAACCTCACACCCATACAAGATAACATGAGTGACTAAATTTTCAAAGAAGAGCTTATTTTTATCCCACATCACAAGGTTTGCTACTTTACAATTATTTTCGAGACCAAAATAAGCTTTCCACCCTCCATTAATCCTTTTCTCAATGTTATAGTTTCAGTTGAGTTTGTGATGAACATTAATTCTTAGGTATTTGTAAGAAGACACTTCCTCCAAGTTGCTATGGTCATACACAAAATTAGCATAAGTTTCCTTCATGGATTTGATAATCATAACTTTTGTTTTGTCAGTATTAACAGTCATACCCATGGTAGAGAAAAAATACTTAACAAGTCTTAATTGCTTATCGAGATTAGATAGACACCTTGCCAAAAGAACAATATCATCAGCATAGAGAAGAAGGATGATGACTATTCCATCTAAGATCATGCCAGCACAACCTCCTTCCTCTAAACAACCTTCTAAATTATCGATGTAAATGTCAAATAGGGTAGGGGAGAGGGGAAAACCATATTTAGCTCTGATATTACACTTAAAATATTTCAAACACCCTTTGTTACTCTTAAAATTGGCAATGACATTCTCATATAACCTTATTGCAACAATTCTCAACTCGAAAGGAACCTTTAGCTCTTCTAATATATTCCATAGGTTATTTCTAGGTACTGTATCGAAAGCCTTTCTAAAGCCCACAAAGAAACAAAAGAGGTTGGATTTATCAT
>LPNX010225813.1:0-31269 GCA_001517045.1 Pseudotsuga menziesii
TATACTTCTTTCCACTCCGTGTTCGTCCAATGTCATCAAAATCACTTTCAAACTCTTGTGACATTACTAGCTTTACTTATTCATCTGAGACTAGATCCATTTTTCCTTTTTCATACAGCAACATCTTAAGGGATAAGTTTAGAGATCTTAGGTACTTACCGCGATATCCTTTGAAGAAGTATCGTTCAGCTGTGCTGAAGCTCTTTCTTTGGTCAACTGCAAACTCTGTAACGTAGCCTTCTAGCACACTAGTGAGCCAGAAGTCCACTGCTCTCGTAATCGGGTTGTGAAGGTTCTGTACGGTCTGAATCAGCTCCGGTGTCCAGACGATGTTTCTTTTCTTCTTGAAGGTGTTGCTATCTGTCAACTTGGATAACCAATTGAAAAGCTCATTTCTGTAGGTTACAAAAAATATAGCGTGTATGTCTGAAGCGATGTGCTTCTCTAGCCAGGCCTCTGTGCTTAGTCTCGGACTCCTGTTCTCTTTCTTGGTGAACTTCGTTAAGTCTGAATCCAGCCACTGGTGAAATTCTTCTCGTGTAGGATGCCAATAGAACATGGACTCCCAGTCATTTAAACCAGCAACGGAACTATTTGTTGATTGCATGGGCAGACCCGGGTTTACTATCATTAATCAATAACACCCCAAACTCACTGGCCCTTTCGGCGACAGACCGCGAAGCGATCTGAAGTCTCACCCGAAGTGAATCTAATGGGTTGGCCAAGACTCAAGTGTCTTGGACCAGGTTCTGCGCATCCTACTTCTTTTCCCCTACTCCTGCGCGCCACTAGATCAACTAGCCCTGCGCACCGCTCGTCTCCTTCTACTCGCAGCACTGTTACCCGTGCGATACTTAATCCGGCGCACGTCGCACGATTTCCTCCCGTGTCGCACAACTTCCACTTACTCACAATATTCCCAACCCTACCACATTTCTGCGCACCACGGAACATCCATCCTCTCCTCAACGCTAAGCCCTCAGCTCGCAGTATCGCGCAACGCAGCTCCTCTGCCGATGCGATATCGCCTCTCTGCGATATCTTACCACTACGACCTTGCGCTCTTAGCGTTGACTGTGCCGATGTGTGAAACTCTACTTCTCAGAAATATATTGTGAGTAACTGGTCCTTAGAGACAGACGTAAAGGGGTCTTTTAACAGTCTACTGTAATACTTCAACTTATCTTTTATCCTCTTGCATTATCATGAGCTGAACGATACATACATTCATCTACTGCTACTATCATTACATGCATAATAACCAATAACAATCAGCAAATACAATCACATCCATTCAACACATAACACGCAGATTTAACGTGGTTCACCCCCGGGATGGGAGCTACGTCCACCAAACTGTGCTTCTATTATATATCTTGAGGGAAGTTAGCACAGTCCGTTGCACTACAAATACAGCGCAAGGTCTCTTCTCAATCTCTGATCTTGTCTCTTAATTGCCTTTCTCTCAATATCCCTTCCCTCTCTGCTCTCTCTGTGGATGGTTACATACAGACTCAAATGACTCACATACAACTAGGTGTCTGGATCGTTACAACGCAGTCTGCCTGACTGATTCCTCAATCTACCAAGATATCGACTGACCAACTATCTACTGACTGATTATCTAACCAACCCTTTACAATACAAAAATGCAAGCTTTTATAGGCAGCCCGAAGGTCGTGCCATTACAACACTGTGGGCCTGTCCCAACAGTAACCCATACCCTTAATAGTGACAGTCGGTCCTCTCTGTCCTTGAGGTAGCCGCTTCCCGTCACATCGCAGCTCTCTGCAGTCTTCCATGCTTCCCGGCACTGACCATGGGTACTATGCACCGCTTCTCTTTCTGTCCTTCGTCTTCAATGCTTGAGCCTCGTTGCTCCTTCTTCTTTATGAGGGTCGCTGAGCCCTCCTGTCTTCCGCCACTGCCTTCAATGCAGTGGTTGAGCTTTCTTCTCTCGGCCGCTCAGGTACCGTTTCCTTCTTGACTCTTTTATCCCAACAAGTCATAGTTTCCGGCTCTGCTCTCCAGCTGGAAACGTGCTACGGCGTCGTAGCACCGCCCTGTCCTTTTTCCGCCAAAACTTCTCTCTTTCCGCCAAAACTAGCAGCTTCTTCTGTAGCTGCGGGATCCTGCTCCAACATTTATACTTCGGATTCAATCTATAAGGACGTTGCTTCACAGGATTCGCATCAAGTTTCAAAGGGATCTTCATGACGCCGATATCACCCAGGATACCTTTCATTTCGGAGAACTTCGTCGGAAAGAGGTCCTGGTATTCGTTGAGGAGTTGGGTTACCTTGCTGACCATCTCATCATCCCAATAGTCGCCAATGGTAGCCAACTTAGGCTGTTCTTCGGATCCAATGTTGACTGTGCGCGTCTTTAGGGGCTGAGTCACTTTCGGGGCTTCGACTGCTGGTCCATGCACATCGCAACATCTTTCTAACTCAGGGATAGTGATATTGTGCGGGTCCTCATCCCCCTCAATGGCGAAGCTATAACATTCTACGGCGTGGGATTCCTGCGCTGTCCAATCAGGTCGATGTTCTACGAGTTCTCGGTCATCAAAGACCTTGGTATGGAGTATCCTAATAGCTGCATCTAGAGCTGGGCAGACATCATTAGTAGAAAAAGTATGTATAAAACTATGGGCAAGACAGTCCCAACTTACAGTATCTAGGCGGAGCTCAGCGTCCTCGTACCAGTTCTTAGCTATTGGTTCCAGTGTATGGACGAATCTATGTGCCCATTCGTCCTGAGGTACATACTTCCACACCTCATAGCATTTTGCCAAATGTTCTTGGGGACTAGATTTTCCCTCAAACTTGCTTCGCACCTCCTCAGGCTGGTTCTTAAATCTCAGGCGAAGGATCCTTTGACAGTCTTCCCAGCTAGGAATCTACGGCTTATGGCTCTTCCACCATCTGGCTACTGTGACTCTGAGTGCTGACTCCAGAGAGGTCATTTTCTGTGACTCAGGTATCTGGCCTGAGAATTGTACGATAAACGGGTCAAGGTCTGTCGAACCATCAAAAGTAGGTAGAGCGCTTGGTTGTGAACTGAGCCATCTGAGGGATTTAGTAGCTCTGGTACTTTTGTGCCCATGGAGCTCATATAATTGGTTCTTCCAGCTTTCTAAGTCGTCCTCAGAGTCGGTCATACAGGAGCTACCAGACTCCCAACCCACAGCAGGAGGATTCTCATAAGCTTCTTCCTGCGCGGTAATATTGTAGATGGGCTCCGAATCATTCTGATCTTCGTCCCGTAGTGGTTATGTATACCTTTCTCCTTGTGAGGGGTCCAAGGGTAGGATGACTCTCAAGTCTGTCCCTTCAAAGGTCATCTGTCTCTTTTTTAGGTTAATGACTGCAGCATTTTCCATTGCCCATTCTATTCCTAACAAGGCGGGATAGGGATTGCTGTCATCAATGATCTCAATCACTTCAAAGTCCGCGAGAGTACGGACCCCGTCAATATCTATTTGGACACTCAGGAATCTTCCTAGGGGCACAATCCTTTGCTGGTTAGCTAACCTCAACTGAATAGGGGACCAGGCGAGGGCAGGTTTTCCCATCTGTTCCCAGGTTTGTTTGGTTAACACATTTACATCGGATCCTAAATCCAAAATAACATCAGTCATGTCGTATGCTCCTATCTGAGCATTCAATCGCATTTCCTTGCCAGTTCTGCTGATTTTCTGAAGGGGTTTGTCCTGACCACAGCTTTGTGGAAGTCCGCAGGAGGCAATGACTTTCTGCGGCTCGTTCAAAGCATCCTGGTTTCGTAAAATCTTGAGGCAACTTTGTAAAAAGGAGGAGAGTGTACCTTCTTTATCCAGCGAAGCTTCTTGGGGCTACGCCAGTAGTTGATGATGTTGCGCCGGTGTGACATATGTGCTAGGGCCAGTAAAATCTTTCTTGGCGTCCATAAATGTCTCTTTTTCTCTTGCGATATCAAATGCTGGGATTTTCTTAGGAGCCTTACAAACCCGAGCTTCGGCAGGCCGTGTTTCCATATTTGGCTTGTTCATCGTAGCTCCACTCCGTGTAACAACATTGATGGCTACTGCAAGTCTGGGTTCAACGGAAATCATCTGGATGTTCGGAGTAGGGGTACTATGTCGTGCCTGAATCTTGGCTATCAGTTGGGGGCACTGCTCAATCACATGATCTACTGCGCGGCAATACCGACATGTCGTAGTGGGGTTACGACAGTCCCGAGCTAGGTGCCCGGCTTGGTTATAGTTGTAACACACCAACTGGCCTCTTCCTCTTCCAGCCATACCATCACGGCCACCAGAAGCACCTCGATCGGAGGTACCACTCCGATAATCGTATCCATCATTGCTTGGTCCTTCATTGTTTACCCGGTAAGCATCATAGGTGCAACACTCATCTTCATTATGTCCTACAGACTTACAGAAGTTATAGTGCAGGTTCTTAGGTCCTTGTCCATACCTTTGCAGGAGGTAACAGTTCTCAGAGCGATGCTGACCTGTTGTTCTGCAGAGCTCACAATATAGTACTTGCGGGGGGAATGGGTTTGGTGCACCAGTATTCAGGTACTGGCTTACCAGAGGGCACCGTTCCTTGTCGTGGCCTTCGACTCGACATTGCGTGCACCAAACCTCTTCGCGACCTGGTTTTGCTCTCTTCATATCACAAAGCTCCAGATCCATCTGCGCCTGGATTTGTGCAATGCCAGAGTGATCATCTACAGGGGCGGTCTCAAGCTTCATTGCGATTTTCAGAGCCTCTTGCTGGTCAGTAACCTTCTGTTGCATGAGTGGGGTTCGGATATGTGGTAACAATGCTGCAATAAACCATTCCTTGTGCTGCGCAGGACTAATGGTGAAGTTGACTTGATCTAATAGAACTTTGAATCTCTGGTCAAAGTCCCACACTGAGTCGCTGCACCGCTGCTGAATCTCTTTCAGTTCAGTGATAGACTACGATTCTGATTTGGGCTTCTTAAATTCTTTGATTATAGCTGCCTTGATCTCATCTAAAGTAGGACTCTGGGTACTGGAGAATTTCATGAACCAGGTCAAATCCCAGTCCCTGAAAGAAGTGATGAGTTGTGCACTTCGTACAGTGGGGTCTGTAATCTTTTTAGCATTCCATACTGCCTCACATAAAAACCAGAACTGTTTTGGATCCTCTGACCCGGTTCCTTTGAAAACAGGGAGCTTAATATCATCAGCCAGGTGGGCCATGGTAGAGCGGTTAGGGTTGGGCTGGGGACAAGAAGTCGACAGGGAAGGATTTACTGGGGTATACTGGCCTACGACGGGAATGCTCGGGCTAGGTTGCTTGGTGGACTGCGACGTAGTTTCAGGGGTAGCAGAGTTGCGCGGCAGGGTGACCGGATGGGTTCCAAGGGAAGGGTTGTCGTCCGCGTCTGATGCTTCAGAAGTTATAGGGGACGACGCGGTATCCTGGCCTAAGGAGTAGGACTCAAAATATCTCTTATAACCTTTTCCACTTCACGGCAAACTACTTTGCGCAGCGAGGGTGTTGTCACTTGCAAACATATGTCAGTAACACAAAATCTAACAGTCTGATTCAAATAGCAGTATTCCCTTTTCAACCAATAGCATTTTAAGTCGCAAGCTAAATAAATTCAAAAGCTTACCTCGTGGTCCGTGGAAAAATCGTCGCTCAGCTTCACTAAAGGAAGTGCTCGTGTCGATGGTGAACTCCGTCACAAAGGCCTCAAGAATCTGTGTGGTCCAGAAATCAACCGCGCGGGAGATCTCGTTGTTCACGCTTTTTAATATGTTAACTCTTGCGGGGGTCCAAACAGAAAACCGCCCCTCGTGGAAGTTCGTTCTTTTCTCAGCTAACCTGGACAACCACTAGTGCAACTCTATGTGGATACTACCAAAGAAAATTTCATAAGCATCACAAAAAACATACCTCTGTAAAAAGTCACGTGCGCTACGACGCGGATTTGTATTTTCTGTCTCAGCAAATTTCAGATAAGTCTCATCAAGCCAATCACCGATTTCCTTCGCAGAGGGCCTCCAGAACATAGCCCTCGAGGTACGATGTAAACCCCTCTTGAGCAGATACTGAGTTCAACCGGCAACGGAACCACTTTGTTGGGCAATAGGGCAGACCCAGGATTAATCCTTTTGCGTCGCACCAACAAAAGACCCACAGTGTTGGCCCTTTCGGCAACAACCTGCGAACAGGTTGCAGTCTCACCCAAAAAAACTATGGGGTGCCACAGAATTAGGTTTCTGTAAGCAGAGAGGGAGATTACTGTACCTTGTCCTTTAAAAACTTATAATCAATAAACACAGATCTCCGACACTTATATCTAAATAACTTCGCAGATAAATAAACATACAGTGACTTGCTCGACCCACTACAGGGAATTCACAGCGAAGCTATTTATTAATAATGATCTTACTTATCAGATTTATACAGTTATTAATGCATGAGAACAAACAGAAATAGAAACAGCACAAGAACCACAACACCAGATATAACATGGTTCACCCCCAGTGTAGGGGCTACGTCCACAGAACTGTGTTTTATTTCAACTTTCTTCAAAATCCCAGTTCTGATCTGCGCACTCAACTGCAGATCTCTTCAGTCTCTTAAGCCGCGCACACAGCAGTGGACCTCTGTGCACAGAGCTGCAGATTTCCCTTAACCTTTTACAAAAACCCTCTGTGCACACAGCTACAGAGGTCGTCCACGCACACAGCTGGGACTTAACCTTTCTTTCCACAATAGATTTAGCTTTGCCTTAACCTTCTTTACATCAAAAATCCTAACCTTTCTTATTTACAACAATGCCTATTTATACATCGCGCTATTACAAAACCATGGCTTCAAACCATGGGCACCCAAAACCCTAAATCCTGGTCTTAAAACGTGGGTTTATTACAATAGAGAACTTTGACTCAACCCCCGACACCCCTAAGACTATTTTGAGTCGACCTCCGCTTACAACTCCTTTGGCCTACGCAGATATTTTCCTTAAGGATCATTAGGGTGCACGCCCCAACACTTCTTACTATGGCAGACTAGCAGTCTACAAAAAAAAATTCCTCACTTTCTCTTTTTTTTATATGTGACCAAGTCATTGCTATCATGATACAACTTCACCCGACTTCCATTCACTAGTCCTTTGACTTTTGTTCCATCTAACTTTTGCAATTTCACTGCTCCTCCGTCAGTGATCATCTTGACGATATACTGTCCCAACCATTGTGTTTTCAACTTGCCTGGACACTTGAAAAAATTGTTGCCGTACATAAGAACAAGTCCTCCGACCTAAAACTGCTTGTTCTTAATGTATTGATCATGCCATACTTTTTTCCTTTGTTTTTCAACATTTTGATGAAAACCTGCAACAAAACGTTCTTCTTCCAGCTGGACAAGTTGCGACAATATTTCTTTGATAGCATTGACATATGTCATTTATGTGATCACAACAATTCTTAAGCTCAGGACAATATACTCCATAGGTATCACAAATTCCTATCCATACACCAACCGAAGTGGAGTTTGGATCGCCAATTTCTTACAAGTCGTGTGATATGCTCATAATACTACTGAGAATTTTTTATCCCAGTCATCTCTTTAGGCATTACAAATATTTGTCAATGTGTTTTCCAAAAAAAAGTTGAAGGATTCGACAACTCCATCTGCTTGAGGGTGATAAGGTGTTGTCCTTTTATGATGAATCTGGAATTCCTCTGTGAGTTATGCAATCAACTGGTTGACAAAGTGTGTACCTTAATCACTTATTAAAATCTTTGGGCATCCAAATCGTGTCATGAAATTCTCAAATAAAAACTTTGCAGTGGTCACAACAGTACACTCCTTTATCGACATTGCTTAGGCCCATCTGGTTAGGTAGTCAATCGCAGTAATATTATATCGTGAACCAGTGCGCTTTCTTGTCGAACTGATAGGACCCAAAAAATCAATCACCCATTTATCAAATTCATGCTAAGTTATCTGAGGTAATAAGTGCATTTCGTCACATCGTGACGACTTTCCAGTCCTTTGGCAGACATCAAAACTACGAAAATGAGCCCGTGCATTTGCATGCATAGTGGGACACCATAATCCTGCTTGCAAAATTTTATGCACCATATATTTTCCTATGTAGTGTCCTCTTGAACCACCAGAATGTACTTCATTTAATATCAATGGTTGCTTGTACTCCACAACATAGCGACGAAGAATCTCATCAAGACCCATTTTATACAATTGTCCAGCGATCAACTGAAAATTCGTAGCTTGCACAACCAATTTTTTCTTCTGTGCAATGGTGAACTCAGTTGGCATATAACCTGTACTTAAAAATTGTATGATATCTCTATAATGATCATCAAACATGGTTATCGCAAAAAATTATGCATCAGGGAGATTATAGTCTGGGTTACTAGGCTCTTCACCATTTTCTATCCTTAAAAGATGGTCTGGTCCCAAATTCAATCGACCAAGTTTAACAATTACTTCAAAATCAAATTCCTGGAAAAGGAGAAGCCACCGACAGATATTCCCCCCAATACTGGCTTATTAACCAGGTATTTTAATGTGAAATGGTCAGTGTACTTCTTAAAATGTCCACCCAGTAAATAATGTCTAAATTTCTACAGTGCATCAACCATCGCCAACTCTTCTCTTTCCATCGTGGTATAATTTTTCTCTCTAGTCGATAACTTCTTGCTAGCAAAGGTAATGGGATGATTGGTCGATCCTTCACTAGGATGCATCAGTATCACGTTGAGCACAACAGACGATATTTCGACATGAACATGAAACTCCTTTTTTTAGTCTGGAAATACAAGTATCGGCACAATGGCCATCTTGTTTTTTAGTGTGTCCAGACTCTCTTGGTAGCTCTTTTTCCATTGAAAATTAGCATCTTTTTTCAAAATATTTTCCATCAGAGCAATCACCTCCGCATATCCTTTGCTAAAAATTTTGTAGTATCCAGTGTGTCCTAGTCTTTCTCTCAACTATTTGCTTGAAGTAGGTGGTGATAGGTCGAGAATGATCACAACTTTAGCCAAGTCGACCAAAATTCCATCGCGACAGATCACATGGCCCAACAAAGATCCAAATGGGGTGCAAAAGAAGCATTTTTTCAAATTTAGTGAAATTTGATACCGATGATTGTTGAAATATTGTAACTTCAAAGAATATTCTATATGTATTTCTTTGTGGTCCCCGATGGTCCTACCAAGAGAACCACTTGTATTACTTTGTACCCCGATGCTTCTAATCGGAAGAACTACTAAGAGTCATGAGGTAGTCCCCTCCAATTGTAAGGGTGGGTCATTAGCACCCCAGTGTGATTACTTGAGCCTACATGTGTAACTTGAGCCTACATGTCAGATGAGTTAACTTAAGTGAACAGATGAATATAAACAGAGGTGTAGTGCTCCTCATTTGAGTGCACACTCTCACTTGTGTAGCGCATTAGTGGAGGAGAGAGAAGTAGCTGGAGAAGGAGGAGGATCAGGCTTTGATCTCCTTGTTGGTTTTATCTTTTATTTTTTGGGGCATCTATATTGAGGAAGCTTTTACTGTTTTTTTCCCTTTAGGGTTTTCCCAGGATAAATCTTTGTGTTCTCTTTTGTATGGTTGTGCTTTTCTATCTTTCAGTGATCCTTTTTATATGCTTTCGTTATGAAATCGGAATGAAATACTAATGATCTAGCTTAGCATATGAAATTTAACAATGACAGAGTTCCAACATCATTCTAAGGATCTCAATATGGTATTTTATGAGCCCAAATATTATCCAATAATTGAGGTAGACTTCAAGAAATTTGTGTATGAAGTCTTTAAAGGAGGCTACTACAATTTTGGAAAAAATCATAGGAGCATTATTAAGTCCAAAGGGCATTACCCTATATTGGAAACATCCCCACTCCATCACAAAGGTAGTCTTGTGTTGATCTTGCTTTGCAATCCTATCTGATGGTAACCAGAAAATCCATTAGTGAACGAGTACATTTCCTACTCTCCAACGCTCTCCAATACTTCATCTGTAAATGGGGTTGAAAACGGGTCATGTAAGCAAGCATCATTCAACTTTCCCAGGTCGACACAAATTCTTACTTCACATGAGGTGTTTTTGTCCTAGACTACTATCAAACTAATCCATTCTGATTCCTCAACGGGTTCTATAGCACCTTCTTCTAGTATTCGGTCCAATTCAGCCTTCACGTTTTCTTTGTATCGCAGATATAATCGGTATGGTCGTTGCTTGAACGGTTTTGCATCAAGTCTCAAAGGTATTTTCATTTCGTCGAGATATCCAACTATTCCCTTCATTTCTAAAAATCTGGTAGGGAATAGATCCTAAAACTAATGCATAAATCAGTGACCTTTCCTACAGTCTCTTCATCCCAATAATCTCCAATATTGGCAAACTTTGTATTTTTATGCGAACCAGTATTAATTTTCTTGATTTTGAGTGGACTCAAGAATTGGTCACTAGAAATACCAAATCCCTCCACTACACGCATACCTTCAGACTCAGGTATGTTTATATCGAGCAGGTCATCATCATCTGGTTCTCCCATTACATTGTAACACTCCATCCAACGGTGGATTGTCATGATGCATTGATGGAAATGTGTCGTTGTGACATGGATTTCTTTGAATATCTTCTTTTTCATTATTTGTAGTGCAACATCGATTATTGGATGACCATCTATGAACTAAAATGTATGTGTGAAACTACTAGATAGCTCTTCCCACTCAAGAGTTCCTCGTCACAGTTCAACAGATGTATGCCAATTCCTTGGTATCATGTCCAATGTATGTATGAAGTGATGAAGTCATTCTTGTCACGGATATTCCTGCCATGTCATGCAAAAATAATCAATATGTTTGACAAGATTTGTCAATCCTGTATACTTCGAAGTATTATAAATGATTCCTTCTATAAATATGATCTTTAGCAATATTTTGCATTGCAGTCATTCGGAGATAGATTGTTTATGTGTACCCCACCACCTAGCGAGCGTAGCTTTCAACACAAAGTCCAAGGCAGACAATCGCTATGATTTTGTAAATTTTGCTTCAAATTCTACTAGAAAAGATGCAAGGTCAGGTAAACCTTCATTTGTAGGTAGCTCTCTTGCCTCAACTCCTACCCGTCGCACAGATTGTGTAATTCTTGCGCATATTCTCATGGAAACTTTGTGCATCCAATTCTGCAAATTTTCTAGTGCTTCACCTGAATTGGATGTACAAGAGATAACACTCCGCCAAATCAACTTTCCATCAAATGTCCGGTTTATATAGTCATTTATCTAACACATGAGGTTATATATGTGATCCAAGTAATCACCTTGTCCTTCACTGTTAACTAGCTTGACATACCTTTTTCCTTCGAGTGGATCAATTGGCGCAATCACCCTTATCTCTGAGTCTTCAAACGACAAGATTCTTCTCTTAAAATTGATGATGGTATGATAATCTATCACCCATTCAATCTCTAAAATTTCCATATATGGGTTTGTATCATTGACGATGTCGATCACTTAAAAGTATGGTAATGTTCTCAAACCTTTTACCTCGATAGGTACTTAAGTCAGTTGACCAATGGGTAGAACCTTCGACTAATTTACTAGTCTTAGTTGAATGGGAGACGAATCCAGTCGTGACTTGTTCATGCTTTCCCATGTCTGTCTTGTCAATATATTGACATCAGATCCCATATCTAAGATGATATAATCCATATCATAGTCTCCTATCCATGCAGTCATTCGCAACTCACGACTAGTTTTTAATCTTTTCCTGACATGGTTAACTCTTCTTTCGAGTCACAAATCTTTTGGAGTTTGTTTTATGAGTCCTGTCAATTCTGCGACAACATCTTTATCATGGATTAGAGCTACGCAAATTTTGAAAAATTCTTTGAGCTTACTAACCTTTGTCATTGGTTGCTTCCTAAGTAATTGATCGAACCTTTTGGGAATCTCTCTTATTTATCCAAATTTTGACACTTGATTTTTGTCAACAAATTATGGCTAGACATCAAAGAATACTTTCTTCTCTTTATTAACGTCCAATGGTATTTTATTTTGTGTCATCGATCGCACCTGTGACTGTCTATGTTGTGCACCCTAGTCTGCTCCAATCGCAGCATCTCTCCTTGTGATGACAACAATGTTTTATTCTCTTACCTTGGCATAAATCATCTAGATGTTTTGGTTGGGGTTCTGATTGGGATTCTGCATAGGGTTGGGATTTCCCACAATTCAAGCCTACCACTTTGCAAACAGTTGGGGACATTGTTCGACAGTATGATCAAATGATTTACAATACAAACATGTCTTCACAGGACTTGCACAATCTCGAGCAAAGTGTCATGGTTGTCCACAGTTATAACATATGACTTGGCCTCTTCCTCGACCAAATCCTCATCCTTGTTTTTGTTATTGTCCTCAGCACCAAAATTTTCCACCCCCCTAGGTTGAGGGTAGTGTTTCTGCGGAGGATACTGATTTTGTTGATATTGCGGATGAGAATATTGTGGTTGTTGAAATTGTGTTGATGGATATTGAAAAGGATGGTATTGAGCTTGTGCTCATTCAACTTGCATTTGCTCATCATTCTTCATAAAGTAGGTATCCACCATCTTCTCTTTCAGTAGCTGGAATGCTCTGCAATCTTTCTCATCATGTCCTACAAATTTACAAAATTTATAGTACATACTAGCTGGTGTACTTACAATCTTCTGCAAATACAAACATTCTTTCGACTAATGGCCTCTAGTCTGGCATATTCTACACCAAGGAATCCCTTGGGTGTTTATTGGGTTCGACACTCCTGGTACGACATAGTTCATGAGTGTCTGGCAATAATCTTTATGGTGTCCTTCTATTCTGCATCTTGTACACCATAGCTCTTCTTGAACCTCTTTTCCTTTCTTGATGTCTTGGAGTTGTAGTGTAAGGTTAGCGAGTTGTGACTGAATCTTCATCATTCCTGCACCGGTTTCTCCAATCAGTGAGGATTCTAGCTTCATTTCTATTTCCAAAGCTTCTATCTATGACACAATCTTCTGTTGCATCAATGGAACCCAGATGTTTGGCAATAGCGCGACAATGAATCATTCCTTATGTTGTACGTTCAACATCTAGAAGCTTACTTTGTTCATTAATGTCTTGAATCTCTAGTCAAAGTCCTAGACATACGATGTGGGTAACTACTTATTTATTTAATCTCTGCAATGCATTGCGACTCAAATTTCAGCTTTCTGAACTCATCTATCATTCCCACCTGAATCCAATCGAGCATGTTCTATGTAACTCCTATTGGCGCTATATAAAACTTCATGTACCAGTCTAACACATGACCTTGCAAATTCATTACTATCTGCGATTTGTTTATGTCTTCATTTTGGACTTGTTGCACAATCGATATGCCTTCATAGAGAAACCAATGTTGATATGGGTCTTCCAACCCATTCCCATTAAATATTGACAACTTAATATCGGTTCCATCCATTATGTTAACTGCTAGAATGCTTGGGCAAAATTTTTGACTAGTCAGACTCCCTTGTCCGCTATTCACATCATTAGTACTGTTTGTATTTACAAACCCACTTGGAGACGGGTTTCTAGATCTTACCTCTGGTGATGTGCACAGGGTTGTAGGGGTATCATATGCATGCTCCAAGCCTGGGGCTTCTGTTGATTCTTCTGATTCTTCTTCTCCTTCGGATATGGGCTGATATTCTTCTTCTTCATCGCAAGAACCTTCCTCCATGTGCGATGCAAGATCGTAGTCTTCTCCTCTGGTTGTACTGCAACTTCCTTTTCCTATGACAGTCTTTCTTCTCTTTCCTGACCGAAATTTTCTTCTGCTTCTCAAATATCCAGCCTCTAGTTTAGTTAGGCTATCATCAAGGAACATCTCAACTTAGTTTGTGCCATTTTTCACACATTTTTGTTGCGACATATCCAACCTTCTGTGCATAGTTCTCAATTGTCATAGTCGTAGGATTCCTTTTTCACATACGAGCATCTTTATCCAAGTTGTCAAAGATGATAAATATCTTCCTCGTGGTCCTTGGAAAACTTCCTTTCAACCTCACTATATAAGGTTATTGTGTCGACATCAAACTCAGTAATGTACCCCTCCAAAATATTGTCTACCCATAACTCAACAACCCTCGAAACAAGATCATTAACACTTTTCAATCGTTGAATAAACTGAGGATTCCACTCTGTCGATTCTCCTCCTTGAAAACTGATTTGTTGGGTTTCCAATTTCGACTACCACTCATGCAACACAATAGGAAATTCAGAAAATGAAATCTCATGAATATCCATGTAAAGATATATTATCAGCTCAAACACTGTGTTGGATTCAACCGAGATCCTTTACTCTCTTCTTGTGCAAAATCTAATGCTTTGAAATTCATCTAGTCTTGGATTTCAACCTTCGTCGGATGCCACAACATATCCCTCACTAAAATCATTCACAACCCTGGCAATATAACCATTTGTTGACGTTTTCTTCTCTTGGACCCAGGTTCAATCCCTCCTTTTCGCACAACAAAGCCCAAGATACCAACCTGACAGAGTGGGGCTCAATCGAAAACACCTATGACGCAGATGCAGTCTCACTCGAGATATATTTCTATGGGTAACTACCAGAACAAGTTTTCCATATTTGGGTGGGCGATTTATCGTCCCTTGGCATTCCACCAAGGCGCTCAACCGAAGCTGTTGGTTGGGGGATTTATACTTATTAAGCATGGTTAACCTACGACACAACTCATCCTTAAACAGGTATTATCACAATAAACCCGATGAGGCATAGATATATTTAAAAATAACAGTGTGCATATACATATAAACTCATTCGTGGTTGAGGATTTTTTGAAAGGAAGGGCACAGAGGCTAGGGTTTGGCATGCGAGAGGTGTGGCGTGCTGAGGTCGGTTGGGCCTAGCCTCGGACGGGGTACTGACAGCAATGGGTCTTCCTGCTACCTACCTGTCAGAGTTTGGGAGAAAGAGTAGTAGGCATTTTTTATGTTCATTTTGATCGTATGCGAAGACCGATGTTCGCATGATGTGAGAAAGGGGCTAACCAGCAAAAGGCGGTCGCTGTTGGACAGTTTTTCCATTCGGTAACTTGGGTTTGTTCTTACCTTTTTACCCTTCATTTATTTTTTGGATAGTTACTATTTTACCCATGGTGGATCTATGGGGTTTGAAGATATGGTGGATTACTCTGAAGACCCTACGCTAGAGGGAATTTTTCATTATGCATCTAGGGGTTTTAACCGTGAAGTAGCAGAGGTTCCTAACTGTTGGGATGGAATTTTTTTGGCTGCTTCTCCACCTTCTATGTCAGTGGAGGCTTTCTCACTGACTTCTCGGTTTACTTTGCACCCCCCAGCCTCCCTACCAGATAACCTTTTTCTGAGCTCGGAGGTTATCTCAGAGGTCAGTGGGACGGTTAGGGTTCCGTCGTTTGCTGAGGGGACGGAAGTTTCACAAGGGGGGGTCGAAAAAACTTGTTGGAGATGTGGAAGGTGTGGTGGATGCTTCGGTGCAACTATCCGGGCAACGGGTTCTGAGCAACGAAGTTCTAGTGGCAGTGACAGGGTTCTGGGAACCTGAGGTGTTGATAGGAGGTGTTTTTCCTCCCCAACAGGGGGAACCAGGGGCTCAACAGAACTTGACTGGGGGCAGAATCGATGGTAGGGGCATGAGCCGTCGTAGGAAGGCTATCATTAAAAAGAGGTGGGTGGCATGTTCCTATGCTCTTGGGGAGGACATAAGGTGGTCACAAGTTGAAAAAATGACAAAAGTATCTGTGGTTGGGAAAATTGCTCATTATCGGTGATTGAAAATTGGGTGAAGGCGTGTTGGTTAGAAGTCTTGGGGGAGGTTCTTGAACTGGAGGGAATCACCCGTGGGTGTTTTGCCCTAAATTTCTCTCCACCTGAACATGTGAGATGGGTTTTTGAACAAAAATAGTCCCTGGATCAATTTCCTGTGCTTCTTAAACCATGGATTCCATATGTTGATGCTAGTTAGGAAAGGGTTGATGTGGTACCCATCTGGGTGCAACTCTGAGGTCTTCAGAGGCAGTATTGGTCAGAGGATCACTTCACTAGCATTGGAAATATTCTGGGGTCTTTTTTGGAAGCACACTTATCATTCAAAATCATGAAGCAGCGTCAGGTGGCTTGAATCCTGGTAAATATCAATGTGCGGGAGGGTTTGTTTGAAGAAATCCATTTATATTGGGGTGATACTTTCTTTAATCAGAGATTGGATTATGAGAATATCCCTTTTAGATGTCGTCGATGTCATGCTTATGGACATCTGGCGGTCGATTGCAATCTGGGGGTACAAATGGTCAATGGTCGTGGTAATCAGAGGGGAGCTAGAGGGGCTGGTTCTAGTAGAGGGACGTCGAACTCTCCGTCTGCTGAGCCATCATCTTCAGTTCTAGATGAGGTGGCCGTGGATGTCGAGGTTATTGTCTGTTTTGTAGTGGAGGAACTACTGAATCCGCTACACTCAGTTGAAGGGATTGTTGTGGAGGGTGCTTCAGACCAAGGGGATTCCCCTTAGAGTACCTCCTCTTTCACCCTTTCTCTATCCATAAATGTTTTTGCAAATTATTTAAATTTATCCGGGATGGATTGGATGGGGGACAAACTAAAGAAATTAACTATTTCACAACTACCTTTAGTGGTTTCCAGTCCACCTTTTGCTGCAAAGATTGAGGAATCTGGTTCTCCTTTGGCACTTGTACTCGGTGAGGAAGGGTCTAGGGCACCCCCCTCCCCATAGGGGTCCACAGACTCGGGGTATTTCCTCAAGTCGAGCAAGAATATTGCCTCGGGAGGTTTGGGGAAAATATCTTACCCACCGTCCCGCGGGACGGACATAACTTCTTTCCTGGCAAAAGTGCAGTCTCGTGCTCGAAAGGACATGCATGAGGGTAAACAACAATCTATTGAATAGGCACTTAGAGCAGTGCATGCCCAGAAGAAGGGTCATCGATGAAGATCATGTCCTTTAACTGCAGGGATCTAGATGGTCCCATTAAAATATCAACACTTCGGTAGGTGGTGGATCTAGAACACCCGGATGTGGTTATGCTACAAGAAACTTTAGGGTTAGGTGATGTGGTAAAAGGTAAGGTAAGATGGAAAGTTGGTTCTCGGGTTGGCAGTTTGAGACTTTGGATGTGCGTGGTCATTATGGGGGTCTTTCCATGGGATGGAATACACATTTGGTGAAGGTCCTAAATATTTGGGGCATGGACTCGATTTTGGGGATGACTTTTAAGGGTTTGGATCAGGGGGAGCTAGTGGGTGTTTTTAATATCTATGGACCTTACCTGAATCGAATCCTTTTTTGGGACAATCTGTTTAATACTTCTATTTTGAGGGGCGATTTAGTGGTTATTGGAGGGGACTTAAATTTCTCTCTGGGGCAGGATGAGGTATGGGGTCCTAATGCTCGCTCTGATTTGCTGACAGAGTACTTCACACAGAAGCTGGTCAAGAGAAATTGGTTGGATATTGAACCTATTAAGAGTAAACCCACTTGGAAAAATAATAGATGTGGGGAGGGGCGGGTTGCCAAGAGACTGGACCATTTTCTAGTTTCTGAAAATTTGATGGACAAACAATAGTATATTAGGCAATGGGTGGAGAGTGGGGGGCGCTCTGATCATTTGCCTATTTTTTTGGAATATAAGAATGGGCCTGAAAAGCCACCCATCCCTATGAAATTCAACAAGACTTGGCTTAAGGATGAAATGTTCCGGCATCTGATCCTCTCCCTCTGGGTGCCTTTTGACCCAGACAGCAGGCTTACTGCTGCTTTTCAGTTTGTGAAAAAATTTCATAATATCAAGGCTCATATTAAAAGATGGGCAGCGGATAAGAGATGCAGAGAAGCACAATAACTTAAGAATATTGAGCAGGAAATACCAGTCACCTTGGAATTGGAGGGAGGGGGCATGTTGACCCTAGCAAATAAAGAATCCTTGACTAGGTTGGAGGGGAGAAGGAACGCTATTCTTGTTGAAAGGGAAGAGACTTGGAGACTTAAGAGTAGGGATATCTGGTTAGAATGTAGGGACAAAAAATACTAAATTATTTCACGCTTATGCCAAGGGAAGGAAATCTATTAATACCATTTGGTGTCTGGAGGATGATAGGGGCAGGTGCCACGAATCTTTTGAAGGAATGGCAAGGACAGGGGTTGAACATTTTTAGAGCTTATTCTAGGCACCTGCTAGGGTGTCTATTGCGAAGATCATGCATATTGCTCAAGTTTTCCCTCGTTTTGTGGGGGGGGAGGAAAACTTAGCTTTGATGGAAGAAGTTACTAAAGAAGAACTAAAGGTGGCTTTACACACTTTTCAGAAGGACAAAAGCTCTGGTCCATATGGGTGGACCATCGATTTCTTCATAGATCTTTATGAACTTCTAGGGGGTGATATTCTAAAAGTGGTAGAGGATACTCGTACTACTGGTAAGATCCCTACCAGTTTCAATTCGACTTTCATTTCCCTTATCCCAAAGATTGATAATCCTTTGTCATTGCATGACTTCAGGCCCATCTCTCTTTGTAACTGTATTTACAAGGTGGTCTCGAAAGTCATTGCTCGCAGATTGAAGAGTATCTTGTCAGAACATATTTCAGTTGAACAATTTGGTTTTCTAGAGGGAAGACAAATTCACGAGGCCATTGGGGTTGCGCAGGAAGGTCTTCATAGCATGAAAACAAAAAACATTAAGGGGGGAATCCTCAAGATCGATCTCTCAAAATCCTATGATAAGGTAAGTTGGTTATACATTCGTATGCTACTAATTCACCTTGGATTTGGTATTGCTTTTATCAGGTGGATCATGAGCTGTATCACAATTGTCTCTTTCTCGGTTCTAATTAATGGTGCCGCCTCCCCCTTTTTTCATGCGGAGCGAGGTCTTTGTCAGGGATGTCCGTTATCTCCTTTACTTTTCCTCCTGGTGGCTGAAGGACTGAGCATACTATTAAAGGAAGCCCGTAGGGTTGGAAAATTGAATGGGATCGAGATTTCATAGCATCTCCAGATAAATCATTTGTTATTCGTGGATGATGTGCTAATTTTCTGCTCTGGTTCTGTACAAGATGTGGATACTATTTCTGATATTTTGGCCCTCTTTGCAACTGCTACCGGTATGGAAATAAATGTGGATAAATATACTTTGTCTATTCATAGACTTGGTGCTGAGGAAACAAGACATGTCATAAACATCTTTCCCTTTTGTCGGGAAGACTTGGATGGTGGACTCAAATACCTAGGGTTTTTCTTGAAACCAAATGACTATTTGAAGAAGGATTGGTTTTGGCTGTTAGAAAAAAAGGAGAAGCAACTAAATTCATGGAGTCACAGATGGTTATCTAGAGCTGGTTGTTTGGTTCTAGTTAAAGCTATTCTAGAGGCAATCCCAGTTTATTGGATGTCTTTCTCTTGGATTCCTAAGGGCATTTTGGAGAAGGCCCGTAGGATCTGTTTTTGCTTCCTTTGGAGCGGGAATAAGGAAGGTTTGGTGACCCCTTGGGTCAGACGGGAAAATATTGCAGTGCCCAAATATTTGGGGGGTTGGGGTCTTAAAAATATTTTCCTTTTTCCTAAAGCATTAGCTGCTAAGGGTGGGTGGCGTTTGCTACATGTGAAAAATTTGTGGACTAGAGTGATGGTGGAAAAGTATATTGATCCAGACTCGGTGGAGGATTGGATCAGAAAAAACAATAAGAGTCATTAGGGTGGCTCTATCATATGGAAGGTGGTAGTAAAAACCTTTGATGTTATTGAAGACAGTCTGGCATGGAATCTCAGTAATGCTAGGAAGCTGCAGGTGGGAGAAGATCCATGTGTTGGTTGCAATCAACAGCATAGACTTTATGAAAATTTGGTGGAGTCTTTAAGACAATGAAATATTTTTTACCTCTCCCAACTTGCTTCCCAGGTACAGGAAAATATATGGTCAAAATCTTGGCAACCGACATCTTCATTTGATCTATCTGAACATGAAGAGGAGGAACTGAATCAATATATTGGTTTACTGAACCTTTCACGAGTACAGTTGCAGGATGGTGAGGACGAACTCATTTGGGACTCGACCCTAAGCGGGAAATATACGCCAAAGGAGGGTTATATAAAACTTAGTACCGTTGGCTTTGATCATGGGATTGAGTGGTGGTGGAAGAAGTTATGGAAGATTCATAGTCCTCCCAAAACCAGACTTTTCTGGTGGTGTGTTTTAGAAAACAAGGTCCCTATTTGGGATAATCTTCATATGAAGGGTTTCTTCAGACCAGGGTGGTTTGCTTTATGTTGGGCAGATGGGGAATATGTGGTTCATCTTTTCCTAAAATGCCCATATTGTGTGGAGGTGTGGAAAGAATGTATACAGATTTTGGGTTTGGGACTGGAGTGTAGGTGGGAAGGGGATTCAATTCTTTTAGCTTGGGATAGTTGGAGAAGGTCTAAAAAAATGGAAGTTATGACAACCCTTCCTTTGCTGGCAACTTGGGGTATTTGGTTGGCTAGGAACAACCTCATTTTCAATGATAAATTATGCACTTCGGCTATTACTGCAAGTATGGCTTGTGGGATTGCTCAAGCACTTCCTCAACATATCAGGGTAGCAAATCAGAGGGAGGTATTGACCCTCGATAT
Organism: Pseudotsuga menziesii; assembly: GCA_001517045.1. Taxonomy (NCBI): domain Eukaryota; kingdom Viridiplantae; phylum Streptophyta; class Pinopsida; order Pinales; family Pinaceae; genus Pseudotsuga; species Pseudotsuga menziesii. The sequence goes on from LPNX010225813.1 coordinate 20,710, forward strand.
TGATAGGAGCTCTCCTTGGGGTTTTTTTAATGGGGCATCTCATAATAATCATTGCAGGGGGGGTGTGCGGTTTTATTTTGGATGAAAATCACTCTTTTGAACTGGTAGCAGGGTTGGGTGAGGGCAACAACAATTTTGTTGAGCTCTTTAGTTTAAAATTACTCCTCATTTTTGTAGCAGAGAAGGGGTGCAGAACATTAAGATTTTTGGTGATTCTTTGAATGTGATAAACTAGACCAAGAGGATTCAAACTTGCAGAGATTTACACCTACAAAACATTTTAATTTCTATATGGGATGTCATGGAAACTTTTGATTTGATTTCATGTGAACATGTTTACAGGGAAAACAACTACCAGGAAGACACAGCCTCGAAGGAGGGGCTCCAGCTGGCTACGGGCCTGTGGAAGGTTAAGGAGCGGGTAGAAAATACCGCTTATGAATACTTTCATCGGCCTTTTATAGAGGTGGGGACTCCACAATAAAATACTTTGGTCAAAAAAAATTCTGGCATATCGTTTTGTTACGATTATAATAGCTCCGGACAGGTTACTTGTTGATTGGTTTGTTTTCTTCATGTTTACGGTGAACTATCTCAGATGACAATACTATTTTGCAAAGACTGTTTATTTGTTGGTCTTGGACATTTTTGATGATACTATGGACCCGTACTCAGGTGGTTGTACTTGTGAACAGTTTTCAGTTATTTTGACAGGTTTATGGAGCCCCTGGTTTGTTGATAGCTAGGCTGTATAGTTTTGGATGTTTTTTTATGGGTTTGCTTTTCAGCTCATACTTGGTTGTTGAACCATTTCTTCAAATATGCAGAGATGCATATCTACAAAATGTAATTTTGTCTCTCTTTGGATGAAATAAAATTATGCTTTTTTTCCAAGGAAAAAAAAACATATAAACTCATTTGTAAGCAAATACATAACATTCATTCACTGCAACACACACACACACACACACACACACACACACACATATACATGGCTTAAACACATTCATCATTCACACATTCGACACAATATCTAACGTGGAAACCCATTCGGGAAAAAACCACAAAGGTGTTCTTCATCTGGCATGAGAAATATATGGCACCCTTTTGTCTGCACACTAAGCTACAGACTCTTCTCTAGATCTTTCTTCCTTATCTATACAGACTTATTTTTCCTCTCATGCTCTTTGGTCTTATGTCTCTATTATTTCTCTACTTAATTCTATTGACGATTCGCACACAGTCTATATTGACTCAACTTCCTCTACGACCCTATTGTTAATCTACACACAGCCCAGATCGACTCAAGGTCTTATACACTCCTGCACACTCAAGTGCAAGCTCTTTGACTCCTCTCTATGACTCAACACACAAACAGACAACACAACTTATATAATATAACACATAACTCAAAGCCAACTAACTAGGAGCTAACCCACATACAACTTGGGTTCCTCCTTTTATAAACTCTTACATGTCACTCTCAGCTAACTTCATACAGTTAGCCAACATGTTTCCTTCCCTATTCTATCGACATATGTTAGTAGACACTAATGAATCGACTTACAAAGATGCTTCCATACGTGCAGCTTCCACCGAGTGTAGTCGACCTTGTACCCACGATCTCTCTAAATAGTCACTTTTTAGTTGTTACGCCACTACATGCCTTTTGACATGGGGTTATTCCGTCGCATCTTTCATTGTTGCATCCTTTCCTTCAGTCACAGCTTTCTTCTACCGCTAAATCTCTTCTTCTGTTGTTGCAGCTTCCTCTTCGACTTCTTCTTTCATTAGCTCTTTCTTCTTTGTCTGCTTATGTTCCTTCTCTGTCACATCCTCCTTCCTTACTAATTCTTCTACGTTGTCTTCCCTTCCTTCCACGACTGCTTCTGTCGCAAATCCTTTTCCTTCTCCTATTATTCCTTCTCTACTTCTGTCGCAACTCCTTTTCCTTCTTTTTCCTTGTTCTGTTCTTCCTTCTCTACTTCTGTCACAACTCCTTTTACTTCTTGCAACCTAACTCTTTTCATACTTGGGCACAATTCTAACTTAATTCTTCCCTTATTTTCGTAGGCCCAACAAAAGACGAGAAGAAAGAACCAAAATAATGATCAGAAAGATGAAGACTCTGATCGCAAGATGAGGAAAAGCTGTGATGGAAGGAGCCATGACAACAGAGGAATAAATCAAGTTAAAAAGCAGAGTTCGACTAATTTTGGGGAAAGAGTTAGTTAGACTAAAAGCTTGCTTTTGGTAATAAATCAAGATTGTGTTTTGGGCTAATATTGCCTATTTTTTATGTAACTAAATGTATTAAAATAGAAAGATAGTCCATCGACTGGTAGTTGAGAGTTAGTTGACGATTGAATCAAGAATTGCAAAAGTAGAAAATCTTATAAAAGCATGAACCCAAGCTATGTGTGAGGTTTTTGTTGATCGGTCATATAGAGTTGGACACTTGAAGGAAAGGGGAGAATTGATCTAGGTTGTGTTCAGATCAACTATTTAGAAAGAGAGAGAGAGGCCAAAACCAAAGAGCATGAGATGAGAGAAGAATGCATGAATTGTAAAGAATATCAAAAGAAGAGACTACAAGTTGAGTGCGCATGCCAAAGGTGCCAAACCAGTTATCATGCCAGATGAAGAGCACCTTTGTGGTTTTTCTTGGATGGGTTTTCACGTTATATCTTGTCTTTGTGTATATTTGATGTTTATGTTTATGTCGAATGCATGTCTGTCATGAATGAGTTAATCTAAATATGTCGCACAACCTCTATTACATGAATCTAATAGGTTAAATATATGCTAAATGATTTATATTCCTGGTTTCGGTTGAGTGACCTGATAGTATTGTAAGAGTGAAATCCCCAATATAACTACAGAAACTTGGTTCTGGCAGACCCCATTAGATATCTCGGGTGAGACTTCATCTACGTTGCAGGTGTAGCCGATGGAGTCTTATTCTGTTGGGACAATATCTTGGGCTTTGTTGACAAACAAGGGATCTGAACCTGGGTTAACCGAAAGTACACCAACATAGACTTATAGCTCTTTCGAACTTGTCATTGTATTAATTTTCCTTTCCCTGACTTTTGTTTTGCAATGACAAGTTTGATAGCTTCCATCATGTTAAATGTGTTGTTTTGTCTTATGTAACAAATAGTTGATACATCCAATGCATTTGAAGTTGAAAATATTTTATTTACAATGTAATGCACTCTATTTTTGAAACGAGAAAAAAATCTAGCATGCGATTGCATTTAGTAGTACTTGAAGGAACCCCCCCAATATATATATATATATATATATATATATATATATATATATCACATGCTGAGTTATTATTAACTCAAAGGCCATATTGTTCATTAGATATGGCATACTTACAAAAAAGTAATTCATAGTAACAAACAAGTATGTTATAACATAAAGTTCAGGTATACTATAAAAAAGATTAGCTTCATAACTCAGATACATGCAAACGATCAAAAAACAAAGGTATGGATACAATCAATGCTACAAATATATGTTGTAACAATCAATATAGCCCATGTGAAATGAGCATGGTTTAAAATAATAGGGACCCTGGATCAAACTCTTTGCTGGTGTCATTGTTAATCTCCCATGTAGTTAAAGTACCTTTTGCAAGTTGTATCCATGCTTAGATAGTTGATCATCAAGGTGATTCCTTTCGTGGTAGATGTGTTTGAATGTGACCTACTAAAAATGAACAAGAATCCTAACAATTTACTCATAGTTTGGTATAAGAAAAATATTCTTAGGGGGGATATTGTGCGATAACTAGTCGATCACAAGTAGAGAATCACCAAATATTTGCAGTTTATAGCATCCTAAAAAGAGGCTAATTTAAGCACCATCAGCACAACAGTAAGCTCAAATTTGTTTTTTGATGGCAATCCAAGACCCATTGAGAATTTATAAAAATGGTTGTCTTATAGGCAGAGGAGGCCTCAAGTAGCATCATAGCCAGGCTTGCTTTGCATAGCACCATGGCATCAAGCGATCAATTTGAGTGGCTGGATGAATAGATCTGGGTTTATGTTGATGGTCTTTTGAAAAAAATGAAGGATAGCAAGGCTCTTTGTAGCATATGCCTGTGGCGGGATAGATATATCCTGAAAGATCTTCTTATTACAAGCAAGCCAAGCTCCCCACATCAGTAGTTGTTAAAACTTAGATCTCTCCAATTATATTTCAACTTTTAAAAGCATGGAGTAAGAAATGTCACTTTTCTTTTGCTTTCAAACTTATACAAGTAAGAATACATTGTCAAAAATGTTACATGATTATTTTAAATTTTTTTTTAACAAAAAAGGTTATATTAATATTGATGACTCAGCTGAAAAATGCTAAGCTAGATACAGTATACAATCATCCTCCAAGATGTTCCATCCTTAGTCGGCAGACCAACAATCTAAGGGGGAATTTCCATGCTTACCTTCGAATTAACATTAAGTTCATAGCACCCTACAGCTATAAATTTATTAGCTGCACTATCCGCCTTTTCGTTAAGTTCCCTAAGAACATGAAAGAATTCTATTTTCCTGAACCTTTTGGCCATAGACCTGATTCTATTTATCAGTCTTTCAGTCCGCTCATTTTTGCCCCTTTTCCCCCCATTCATTGCTTGGATAATGAGCCTAGAATCCCTGATAACCATGACTTCGTCCACTCCTTCTTTTTGTACCAGATTAAGGCCTTGCCAGAGCCCATAGGCTTCCGCCATATTATTCGAATCATGCCCGATATTCCAAGAGTATTCAATTTCAACTTTCCCTCTTGGATTTATGATGACTCCACCTCCTCTTGCTTTTCCCGGATTTCCTTTTGAAGCCCCATCAAAGAACAATTTGAAGATTTTCCGCTCTCTTAACCAATTCTTGAACTGAGAATTATCCATTCGGATTTCCCATTCCTCCAACTTTTTGGAAGCTATACTGTTCGCTGGCTGAATATTAAGACTTTGAATCCATTTATTTTCTTTTTCTGTCAACTCAGCTTTGTTGTTCGGTATCTTGGTGCTTCTTAGCACCTCACCAAGTAGAGCATTAATTTTAGCAGCGGTCTTCCACTCTGATTGACTCTTATTCTGAAAGACTCTTTGATTTATTTCTATCCAGATGCACCAGCAGATGATTTTAAGTAGTTTCAGCCAGCAAGCTTTCATGCCTTTCTTCTGGGCCAGCTCGCCTTGGTACCTGTTTTCCCAATTAATGAAGTGATCCTGAATACTTTCAGCCCATTGTTGCACGTCACCTCCAATCTGCGTTACTTCCTTCCATATAGATAAGGCATACGGGCATTTTAAGAAAAGATGGGGAATAGTTTATGAGTTCACAGCATAGAGAAGGCAGCGGAATGGGCCTGCTATCCCCCTTTTCTCCAAGTTCTCTCTAGTTAACAATATTTGATGGATCAGTGTACAATTGAACACCTCGATTTTAGGCAGCGTGCTATTATTCCATATCTTATTCCATATCTCAGGATTCATTGGAACGTTGTAGTTTGTAGCATACTCAGCGTACCCTTCAGCCGTCATGTAGGAACCTGTCCTCGTGCCCCAGCCTCGCCTATCCTTCTGATTGATGGAGACCGGTGTTATCCCAGCCAGATGGGAGATTAATTGATTTCTTTCCTCCTCCATCGCTGCTGGGAAATTCGGTAGAGCCCACATTGACCATCACTGTGGGTAATTCAACTCCCATTCAGAAATGCTCCAGAGAGTGCTCAATCCCCTCGCCTCCATCCATTGCTGCAGTCATGGTAGTTGTGGAGGAGATTTCCCTAGTATCGAGTCCTGCCAGATTTTTATAGCTTTCCCATTACCCGGGATCTAATGCAATTTGTCAATAAATTGTGGCAAGGTTTTTTTGCAGAGATTGTAAATGGGGAATCCCTTGACTCTCATTTGCTCCCCTTCCAGGCATCTGAGCCTTGTTCCCGGGAAATATTTATTTTTAAGAACCTGATTGCACCAAGAAGGTTTTGAGTCAAGCATATTCCAGAGTAGCTTGGCTCCAATGGCCAAATTTTGAGATTTCAGATCCTTGATTTGAAGGCCTCCCTCTTTTCTTAGCAACTTGATTGTTTTCCAACTTACTAGAGCAAACTTTTTTCCACCTCCATTGTTCCCACCATTCCAGAGAAAGGATCTCAATAAACCCTCAATTTGATTTATAGTTTTGACAGGAGCGAGGAGAAGGGAGCACTGGTAAAGCAAGTAGCTGTTCAGGACAGCTTTAACTAATACTACCTTCCCAGCCAGATTTAGCCATGCAGTCCCCTAGCCTGAAATTTTCCTTTTAATTTTTTCCACGGTGGGGTTCCAATCAAAAGACTTAGATTTGATTTTGAAGATAGGGACTCCTAGATATTTGAAGGAGTCCCAACTAAAAACTCCATTCATATTTAGAATCCGGGATATATCTAAGACTACTCTAGGATTTATGTTCCATCCGAAGATCTGACTCTTCGTAAGATTGATTTTACTTCCAGAGGCCAGACAGTATCGGTTCAATTTGGTTTTGAATCGGCTTGCTATAATCTGGCTGGTACCTCCCATTAAGATGGTGTCATTCGAAAATTGTGCATGGTTGATATCTTGAATCCCTCTAGCCAGCCTTATGCCTGGAAGCTCCTACTCTAGCCTGGCATTTTCCAATTGAAAGCTAAGGACCGAGGCCTGAATGGTGTAAAGAAGTGGGGAGAGCGGGCATCCTTGCCTCAGTCCTCTCGTAGCTTGAAAAAATGGAGCAACTATTTCGTTAATGAGGGGGGGAATCCATGGCTTGCTGATGCAGGCCTTGACCCAGGAGACAAATTCAGGAGTAAATCCAAATCTCAGCATTACTTGGAAGAGGAAAGGATGGCTGATTCTATCAAAGGTGTTTGCCAGATCTAGTTTCACCACCATTCCTTTATCTCCATTTTTTAGGCTAGAGTGGATGGCTTCTTGCACTAAGATGATGTTATCCCAAATCTTCCTTCCTTTTATGAATCCGCCTTGGTTCTCCGAGATGATATTTGGCAATATATGTTTTAACCTGTTGGCCATGATCTTAGCAATAATTTTGTAACCTGTGTTACACAGGGATATTGGTCGGAACTTGTCAAAGGACTTGGCTTCTTTCTCCTTGGGGATGAGGGCCAAGAAGACTAAGTTTGTACTACCTCCAATCTTGCCACAATTTTGAGATTTTCTAACCATTTTTAGTAAATCTTTTTTAATAATGTCCCAGCATATTGAGATAAAATTAACATTGTACCCGTCTAGTCCTGGGGCTCTGTCCTCTTCGATGATGGCAATTACTTCTTTTATCTCTTCCAGCATGATGATTCTCTTCAGATTTTCGTTGTCTTTTCTCTTAACTGACCTCGGGACCAGATTCAGGAGCTGGGCATCATATGGAGTAGGCTGATCAGTGAACAGGTCGCTGAAGTAATTGGTGGCTTCAGCTTTCATTTCCTCGAAGTTGCTAATTACCCTGTCATTGACCTGAATCTCGTGAACACTGTTATGGCTTTTCCTAGCCTCAGTCAGTTTGTGGAAGAAGCTGGAATTTTTATCTCCATCCTTCAGCCATTCACATCTTGATTTAAGACGCCACCACTCAGCCTCTTGTCTACAGGCCGCATGAAGTTCCAATTGTAATGAAGTCTCCTTTTCTATATCATTAAGAGTCACAGTATTGTCCTCCATATCAGCTTGGTGAGACTCCAGCGCATGGACAACTTGGAGTTTGGAGTGATTTGGATGAGGAAGCTTCTTGGCCTAGCTCTTCAAGTGTTTCTTGAGCCTTCTCAGCTTCTCCTCCCATACAAAGAAGGGAGAGCCTATAACAGATTGAGCCCATGAGGCTACTACAATTTTTAAGAACTCATCATGATTGGCCCACATGAAGTTAAATCTGAACGGAATAGGGCCCAGATTTTTTTCTTTCACCATTTCCAGGAGGATGGGCTTATGATCGGAGCCTCCGAAAGGTAATATTTTGGAAATCATATTCAGGCCCTACAGGAGAAAGGTGTCCTGAACTAGGAAGCGATCGAGTCTGGTAGCAATGTGCCCGGGGCTGATCCTCCTATTGTTCCAGGTATATTTCCCTGTAGTAGGCTTAATGTCAATGAGGTCCCAGGCCATGATAGTTTCTTCCACAATTTCTATGATGGGGTCTCTAGTTCTTAAGCCCCCTCTCTTTTCATCCTGACTGAGGGTGACATTCAGGTCCCCGACCAGAATAACATTACCATGCCGATTACTCTTTTCTTCACAGAGAAGAGTCCAGCAGTTTATTTTTTTGCCATAAGAGTTAGGTGCATATATGTTGAATATACTTACCAGGGAGTTAGAGTCTTTTTGCCTCAGCACAGTGAGGAGCCAGTGATTGCTATTTTTGATGGCCATAGCTTCATATTTCTATCGTACCATAGAGTTCCTATACCCCCGGATGCTCCCCTAGAACTTAAAGCAGCGGAGCCCTTTTTTTTCCAAATTTTTTTACTGACTTGGAGGAATGTAGCTTCCTCCATCTTGGTTTCCTGGATCAGCAAGATGTCCGGTTGGTGAAGGGAGATTAGATTTAGCATAGCTTCTTCCTTGCCTTTACTTCCGAGCCCTCTACAGTTCCAGGAAATTGCTTTCATTACTTACTTTTGGTGTTCATAGGCATCCCTTTCAGGCCATGCCCATGCTGGCAGGTACTTCTTGTATTTTTCAGCAGCTTTTCCAGGGTTAGCTGGGATCCTTGCAGCTTATCCTTATATGTTTCCTACTCCCATACTTCTTTTCTAGATTTCCTCCCTTTCGTTTTGGCCATTCTTGGAGTCGTAATTTCAATTTCCCCTTCCTCCTCTTCTTCCTCTTCTGAATCAGGTTCTTCTTTAGATTTCCCCTTCCTCCTCTTCTTCCTCTTCTGAATCAGGTTCTTCTTCAGATTTCCCCTGGCTTTCTCCTTCTTTTGTCCCTGTTAATCCTTCCTCGTTATCTTTCACTTGATCTGAGAGGACTACATCCGGCTCCTTGCTTTCTTCATAGCTAGATCTGTCTTCTGTGTCATTAGTGTCATCCCTTGCTTCCGCAGATTCTATAGTCTTTGAGATCTCTTGGATTTTTTTCGGAAGGGCTAGTTCTTTCTTCACTCCCCTCTCCCTTCTTAGGGCCCTCTCCGACTTGGTTTTTGGGTCTACATCTATTCACCCTGTGCCATCCTTCCCCCTTCTCATGTTGGCTCTCAGGTGTTTTAGGGCAGTTTCGAATGAAGTGCCCGTATTCATGGCATCCCCTGCATTTGAAGGGAAGCTGTTCATAGTCCAGCTTTTGGATGTGGGACCAGTTCCCCACCATTAAATTTATTGCTTCTGAGATTCCAGCTTTGAGGTCGAACTCAACGCAGATACGGGCACAGGCGTATTGGTCCTTTGGACTAGCCATGTCTATGTATTTCCCCAGTGCGTTCCCTATAGTGTGTAGGGATTTGGGGTTCCAGCAGTGCATAGGGAGATTGGGAAGTCTAAACCAGACTGGCACAGCTTTCGGGGTATCGACTCCAGGATCAAAATCTGGGGTCCACCCATTGAGATAGAGACCTTGCGGCCCCATGAAGTAGGGCCCATTGTTGAAGATTAGATCTTTGTCATCTTTGGATTCGAAATCGAAGAGGAAGTATCCCCTACCGATGGAGTAAGAGGCTACGTTTTTAGATATTAGCGGTCGCCATTTCCTTTGGACCCAGCTATCTGTGGTTTTGGGCGAGGGCCAAAGCCCTGTGAATTGCCCGATCAGAGCTTGATCTGCCAGTGACAGGGCAACCCGAATCGTTTCTTCTGAGGGGAGGGCTACCTCCGGCACATCTTCAATTCTTTTTATGAATTTCAGTAGTTCTCTCTTTCCTATTCGTTTGGCTTGGTTGGTGATAAGCCTATCAAAGGCTTCCGATCGAGTATGTGGCAAGTCACCGCCTACTTCCTCCACCATCGTGCTGCCTCACCCGGTCTGGGCCAGCCTCAATGCATGTTCAGATGGAACGGCCTCAGTTCCCACTATCCAGCCTAGCAGATCTCAGCCCAATAAAAACCACCACGCAGTTGCATGCATGCTGGAGCCAGCTTGCTATCACGCTTTGGTTCTCACGCCTTGGATCGCCGGCCTTCGGTTCAACAACTCTAAAACATATTCGATTATTTTAATTTTTAAGTATGTACTACTATTGCATTAAAATATTTCTAAGAGGAAGGTATAAGCAACTTCGTTGCTAATTTCACTTGTTTATAATCAAAGCATCATTCATACAGTCACAATGTTAGATATACATCACATGTCAACTAAGTTGGATGGTTATTAGTATATATTCATTTGGTGTTAGGATAGAAGTATATAGTTGTTGAGATATATTTTAAGGCATTTGCTTGCGAATGTTATGTCATGATTTGATCATTACAATGTACTAAGTTGCCAAATCTTTTTATTTGTTTTCTACCATTTATTCATTGTCCATTGTGATTTCACTTGTTATAAGTACACCTCAATTGAATGTTCTTAAT